>SJYV01026182.1:0-14732 GCA_006410875.1 Neotragus pygmaeus
GTGGAGCTTACATTAAGAATCCAGGGCCTCTACTGCAGCGTGAGCGCCTGCTCACTGTGGCCCTGGGCTCTTCCCACTGGGGACCTGTGACAGGGCTCGGAGGATGGCAAGGTGAGTGATTGAGTGCAGAGCCCCACCCACCTGCACACCAGCCAATCCTGGAACCATCGAAGCTGCGTCCTTCCTGATTAATCAGTTTATAATTATGCATTTGTTTGTCTTCCCAACTGGACTGGAAGTTCCAAGGGGCTGGGGATCGTGCTGCTAGTCTAAAGGATTAACCTTTGTTCATACAATATTGCTTATAAGTGGAATCTATAAAAATGATACAGATGAACTTATTTGCAAAGCAGAAATAGGGACACAGATGTAGAGGGAAAAATGTATGGATACCAAGGGAAGAAGGAGGGTAGGATAAATTGGGATACTGGGATTGACATATATTTGTTGTTGTTGTGATGTCTCTGCTTTTTAATATGCTGTCTAGGTTTGTCATAGCTTTCGTTCCAGGAAGCAAGTGTCTTTTAATCTCATGGTTTCAGTCACCATCCGCAGTGATTTTTGTGCCCAAGAAAATAAAATCTGTCAGTTTCCAATTTTTCCCTTTCTATTTGCCATAAAGTGGTAAGACTCGATGCCATGATCTTAGTTTTTAATTGTTGAGTTTCAAGCCAGGGAACTCTACCCAGTGCTCTGTAATGATCTAAATGGAAAAGAAATCCAAAAAAAGGGGATATACATATACATAAAGATGATTAACTTTGCTGTACAGGAGAAACTGACACAACATTGTAAAGCAACTATAATCAGATGAAAATTAATAAATAGAAAATTAAAGGATAAATATTTATTGAATGAATACATGTTGGTTCCCACGGAGGAGTCATTGTGTCTCAGAGTCTTCCTCCCTGACTGGTCATCGGTTATTTCACCAAATGGGGAGGCTCCAGACCCTGGCCTCCTATCAGCTCAGTTGTTCATCCAGCTCACATTCTCTGAACACTTCTCATGTCTCAGGTGCTGTGGCAGGAGAGGGCTTGGAATAGAAAGATGAACAAGATGCCAACAAATGTGTGAGCTTGTCGAGCAGATCAAAGCCTGCCTTCCCATAATTTTTCTCTTCAGGGGTAAGCACACTGAATTTTTTTACTCTCAAAACATGATATGAAAACAGAGAATTATAAATTTAGGAAGGAAAACAAAAGAGGTAGGAGTCTTGATTCACCAGGGTCTAAGCCAAAGAGGACAGGCTCTCTGACATTACTGCCTATCCCCCAATTTCTCTCCCCTCCAAGCAGCAGTCATTAATAGACCCCCTAAATTTCCTATATGCAGAGACCTGAAGCAAACAAATAGCAAATGGGTTTAGTTTCCAACACCAACTCCTATTGGCTGGTAGTGTCTGCCTGCAGCCATGGATACCATATGCAAAGATGAAAAAGGTCACAATCCATTAGTGATGCAACAGACCCCATGGTGCCATTTGCCATATTCTGTCAGTGCTGCACTGACATTCGTACAAGGCAGACGTGGAGGAGATCAGAGGAGCATTTTTCTGACCTTGCCTTCCAGCATTAGGCATAGAGTAAGTGCTCAGGGAAAATTTAGATTGAGTGGTCTCTGCTCTAGTGATGTTCACTTGGTAAAGTGCATGTTACACTTTCTGTACCATTTTGTAGCTGAAGAATCTATGGGAAGTTGATACCTTTGGGATGGAGACTGCAAATACCCTTTGTTCTGGTTCTCATCTATGATTATCTAACATTCTCCTATTAGACTCATGCAGTAGAGTCCAAGACATATCTGATTTAATATATGCCCAAGAAGATTCCCTGGGTTTGCCCATGACAAACAGCCCTTACTAAACACTGTTATAATCATTTATTTTTCATCTGCAACTTCTCCAAAGATAGTGATGATTTCTAATTCATTTTTGCTTCATCAACTCCAAGAAACCATTAAGTGGTTTAAGCATGGGACCTGTGGGGACAAGCCCCAAGTAGTTTGGGGAAGTACCTTATGGAGGCAGGACTTGATGATGTGTCAATAATGGAAAGAGAAGAATCAAGGATTACTTCTAGTTTTGTTTTTTTTTTTTTTATAGTGAAGGATCAAAAGTTCTGTTTCAGATTTTTTGGTCTAGAAGCCTAAAAGATATTGAAATAGAGATGTCAAGGGGGCAGTTGCATATATGAGACTAGAGCTCAGGAAGAATTCNCTTCTAGTTTTGTTTTTTTTTTTTTATAGTGAAGGATCAAAAGTTCTGTTTCAGATTTTTTGGTCTAGAAGCCTAAAAGATATTGAAATAGAGATGTCAAGGGGGCAGTTGCATATATGAGACTAGAGCTCAGGAAGAATTCAGGGATGAACATAAACTTGGAAGTCATTAGCATTTAGACGGCCTTAATATTCACAGGACCATAACAAACCACCTAAGGGGAAAATTCAAATGAAGGAAGAAGTATGGCCAACCACCAGGAGTTCGGCAACATGTCATCTGGTAAAAACCAGCATTAATGAAGGCAATTTGAGGGAGAAAGGAAATCAAGAGAATGCATCATTTTGGAAACCGGAGAAGAAAGAATTTAAGGGGAGAGAATGAAGTGGTCAGCTGGATCTAATGAAGTGGTCAGCTGGATCTAATGAAGTGGTCAGCTGGATCCCCATCACATGAGGGGACCCATGTGGATCTCTTGGATCCTGACAAGATGGAGGTCGTTGGTGACCTTGCCATGAGCTGTTTCCCTGCTGTGCTGGGGACAGAAGCTGGATTGGATCAAAAGAGAACTGGGGAGGAAGGACTATGATTATAAAGTGCTATCATTCGCACAGAGCTTGGCACAGAGTAAGCTTTAGTGAATGAGAGGATGTGTCCTTAGCCATCACAGAGCATGTCTCCTGTGCAGCTCCATGTGATTCCTAAACTGTATGTTGCTACAGACGGACATTCTAAAGTTAACTTGCACTCCAAAATGTTACTTCATCCAGGAAATGGCTACCAGCAAAGGAACTTGACCAGAACAAAGTGTCTTAATTTTAAAGATGTAAATTTCTATTTTGAATCATAGTAAAAAAAAAAAAAAAGAAAAAGAAACATTTGATCAAAACTACTAGAAGACTCATGATGTAAAAGAAGGAGCTATAGAAGCTTGAGTCCTGCTATCTCAGCTTGGTCCTAAAATGTGGGTGGGAGGAAGCACTCAGTGATTCGGAGGAGCACTGCAGGTCAGGTAGACCCAAGGACTCATCTCTGTAGATGAAGAAGTTGTTCTATGAGTAAGTATTTTTTTTAATATCACATGTTCTGATATCTCAGCACTTCAGGAATGTCATCAGAAATGAGAGATGCTAGATGTGTGACTTAGTTGGCAGGTCATGCACTGTGACCTCTCCCGCAGGCTGTAACAGCATGGTAGCAGATCATTCTGTATGTCGGAGGAGAGGAGAACCTTCTTCCACTCATCATTATATTTAAAAAAACTATGTACATTCAGCAGAAAACCAAAGAAGCAAGCAAAATACTACAACCTCTTGCAACTCTGAGTCCCCAAATTCTGAAACAGCAGCTGATCAGCCACGTCAGATGCTCTGCCTGTTTGCCTTTCCCCTTGGGCTCTGAATCTACTGTTTTGAGACATAAGCAACATGCTAGCCCAGTCCAGCTGCACTGCCTTCCAAGCTCTTCAGAGACCCTTCACCCAGTGAGCCCACTGACATGCTGATCTGTCTGGGAAAGAAGTAATCATGTAGAAATTGAGAGCTTCTATCTCCATTCCCTCTCTGAGCACTTGAGGTGCAGATGAGATGAATTCACTGAATCAAAGACTCAGATGCTCTAGCTGCAATCTGCTCTTTACTCTTTTTAAGTTTTCTTTGTCTTGTTTGTTTGTTTGTTTTGTTTCATCTTTATTGGAGTATAGTTGCTTTACAATGTTGTGTTAGTTTCTGCTGCACAACAACATGAATCAGCCAAAAGTATAAACATATCTTTTCTCTTGAAGCTTCCTCCCACCCCCCATGCCACCGCTCTAAGTCATCACAAAAAAAATGCTGAGTCCTTATTATGCGCCAGAAGGGTTCTATCCAGCAAAACACAAAACAATAACACGCAAGACAAACTTTTGTGCCCCTTGTGAAATTTATTTTCTAGTGGCAGAGACAAACAATAAACCAGCAAAGGAATGAGACTATAATACTCATTTTGAATACCAACAAATGCTAATATAATATATTTTGTATATAATATACAAAAATAATATAACAGATGAAGAAACAGAGGTGGCAGGAGTGGAAGATGGGATGATTAGAGATCTGAGTCCTGCCCATGCAGGTGCCTTGCTAGCACTGAACCAATGAAACGAGGGGACAAACCTGGTGAATATCTGGAAAAAGAGCAAGGATTTAAAGGAAAAGTTACTGCAAGGATAAAATCTCTGAGGTAGGGATGATGCTGGTCTGTTTTAAAAATTCCAGGATTAGTTTGTTTGATGCAAAATGAGAGAGAAGAAGCATGAAAGAATTCAAGATTCTTAAGTTACACAGGCATCAGATATGTAGAGATGTGTATGTCGTGATAAACAATGTGGATTTTTCCTACATGTGTTGAGAAGATTTTAAAGCAGAAGAATGGCTTTGGAGCAGGATAATGGCATGACCTGGTTTCTATTTTAAAATATTACTTTGGCTATTTTGCAAAGGAAAAGCAACTGGATGGTGGTGCCTTTGATAGGGTGATAGTAACAAAGGTTGTATTATTTTTCTTTCTTTTTTTATTTGGCTGCACCGTATAGCATGTGGGTCTTAGTTCCCCATCAAGGAACTGAACCTGTGTTCCCTGCACTGGAAACTCAGAGTCTCAACCACCAGACTACTGGAAAGTCCCAGTTTTCTTTTTTCTTTTTATTTTGTATTGATGTATGGTCAATTAAAAATGTTGTGATGGTTTCCGGTGAACAGCAAAGGGACTCAGCCATACCCACACATGCATCCATTCTCCCCCAAACTCCCTCCCATCCAGGCTGTCACATATCATTGATCAGAGTTCCCTGTGCTATACAGAGTCGGCCCTTGTTGGTTATTCATTTTAAATATAGCAGTGTGTACATGTCCATCCCAAAATCCATAACTATCCCTGGCAACTGTAAGTTCATTTTCTAAGTCTGTGGGTCTCTTTCTGTTTTGTAAATAAGTTCATTTGTATTATTTATTTTCAGATTCCACATATAAGGGATGTAATATGATACTTCTCCTTCTCTGTCTGACTTACTTCTCTTAGTATGATCAACTCCAGGTCCATCCATGCTGCTGCAGATGGCATTATTTCATCCTTTTTAATGGCTGAGTAATATTCTATTGTTGGAAATGGCAACCCACTCCAGTGTTATTGCCTGGGAAATCCCATTGACAAAGGAACCTGGCAGGTTACAACCCATGAGGTCACAAAAGAGTCAGACCTGACTGAACACGCACACACACCACATCTTCTTTATTCATTCTTCTGTTGTTGGGCGTCTAGGTTGCTCCCATGTCTTGGCTATTGTAAACAGTGCTGCAGTGAACATTGGGGTGCATGTATTAATATTTTTTCAGATCATGTTTTTCTCTGGATGCATTTCTAGGAGAAGCCATATTAGTTTTCTATTCCTTCTGTGACAGTTACCATAAACTTAGTGCCTTAAAACTATGCTAATCTATTACCTCACTGTTCCTTAGGTCAGAAGTCCTATATAGTCTAATGATGCTAATACCAAGGTAGTAGCAGCATTTCATTCCTCTCTGCAGGCTCTAGTAAAGAAATTATTTTCTGTTCAATTAAATTGTCAGAATTTACTTCCTTGTGGCTAAAGACTCAAGGTCTCTGTTTCCTTCAGGCTGTAAAATGAGTGCTGTGCCCAGCTTCTAGAAGCTGCTACATATTTCAGTTCATGGCCTCTCTTCTTCATTTTCAAAGCCAGCAACCAAGGATTAAGTCTTTCTCATATCATGTGTTTCTTACCCCCTTTTACCTTCCTCTTCCAATGGTAAGGACTCACATGGCTAGATTCGGTTGCCAGCTAATCTAAAATAATGTTCCATCCAAGGTCTGCAAATTTAATCTCCTTTACACAGTCCCTGTTGCCATATAAGGTGGCATCCATGTGTTCTGGAGAGGGGGCATTATTCTTTCAATCACAGAGGTGATCACAATAGGTGGATTTCAGATATTTCCAACAATACAATGGAAGAAAGATATAAAGAGGAGAACCAAAACCAGATGGCCTGACTCTAGGTGGCATCACTTACTTAAATGGGAAACGGTGGGCTTGGGGAAAAATCTAGTACTGATGGGTAGATTTAAGTGTCTATTCAATATCTAAGAGAGATACCAGGTAGTAAATTGGGTAATAAGTGTGAAGTTTAGGGGAAAAGTCAAGGACAAATATAAAAATGTGGAACAATCAGCTGATACATGATTTTTAAAGCCACAAGACTATGTGAAATGTGAACTACCTAGGGAGCAATTGTAGACACAGAAGGAAATCAAATGCTCAGTCCAAAATGAACCAACATTTAGACATCACAAAAAGAGAAGAATTGTAAGAATTCTTCACAAATAAGAAAAATCATGGGAAGAGGAGTTAGTAAAGCAGGAGGACGAGAAGGGAGCCTCATGGAAACCAAATGAAAGACTTCAAGGAGGAAATAAACAATGTACCAAATCCCACCAACCGGTCAAGCAAGGTGAAGGCTGCAAGTGTCCATTAGATTTGACAAGATGGGTGGTTGTTGGTGACCTTGACCACTGTGATCTTAACATGGAAGATAAAAGTTTGTTTGAATTAAAAACTGAAACAGTGGGAACTTTAATTTGGGCAACTCTTTTGAGGAGTTTTGCTATAAAGATCAGCAAGTTGAGCTGGTGACAAGAGTGGGATGAAACAAATCAAAGCAGGACAATGTTTTGGTGTGGGAACCAGTCAGCATGTCTGCTGTTGGGGATGATCCAGGAGAGAAGGAAAAATTGATGGTGCAGGGAAGCCACCCACCATAGCCAGAATAGAGAGTCCAGGGCACCCTGGAGAGGCTGGGTTTAGACACAGCAGACCCTTTATCACAAGAAAGAAGGCCAAGGGTATGAGTCAGAAAGAGGCTACTGCTGGGCTGGCAACCTATTGGGGGAAATACAAGGCAGTTTTCTTTTGATTATTCTGTGAAATAAAGCAAGATCATCAACTGGGAATGATTATCCTTCAGCAAATATTTCCTCCCCCCAAACAGCTCCATCTGAGGAGTGTGTGTGTTAGTCCTCAGTCATGTCTGACTCTTTGTGATCCCATGGGCTGTAGCCTGCCAGGCTTCTCTGTCCATGGATTTTCCAGGCAAGAACACTAGAGTGGGTAGCCATTCCCTTCTCCAGGGGATCTTCCTGACCCAGGGATCAAACCTGAGTCTCCCACATTGGCAGATGGATCCTTTACCATCTCAGCCACCAGGGGAGCCCCCTTATCTGAGGAATAGACTTTTCCATCACATTGTGACTTACTTTGGCCAATGCAACTTGAGTGAATGTGAGGTGAACAGAACATTGAAATGACCTTGCCCAGCTGGAGCTGGTCTCTTTGCTTCTTCCATTGCTGTGAAAAAAATGTTCCCTGGTCCTCTGGAGCATGAAGAGACACATGGAATGAGCAACCAAGCTGATCCAGAGATTGGTAGGTACAATCACAGATTCTTACTGCTGTGTGCCAAGGGGACTTTGTACTCGCTTGTTATACAGTAAAAACCGACTGATGCAGAAAGATATCAGCAGTTTCAAGGAGAGAGGAGAAAGTGTGAAATAGTTCTCTCTGGATGTGAGAGAAAGAATAGACCAGAGGAAGTAACAGGGTAGCTGGGTAGCGTTGAAGGATTTAGTGAGGTTATGTAATGAATTCAAAGCAGGACCAGTTGTCACTGCTGACAATTATTTCTCACACATTTGGTTGCTTGGAAGCAGGTGTTAGGGTCAGAAAATTTACTTTAGCCAAGGCTGGAGTTTTGCCAAGCAAAGCCAAGAAAGGCCGAGAGCTGAGGGTGTTCACAAGGGAGTAATTATGGTTAAGGACCAAGAACTCTAAACTGGGTTTTTTTTAAAAAAGAGTAATGCTCAGTGAAAAAGGAGGACAAATAAATGTATGGTCCCAGTATAGACTAAGCACTGTGAGGACATAACACTCAAGTAAATAAAAATAAGAAATGTGGTATTTGAAAGGAATATGCTTAGAATTAAATTTTCAGAGACCTTAGAAATGGCCAACGGAGCAAGTGGCTGAGGTGAAACAGAAAACCTTGCATGTGAACAGTGAGGAGAAGAAAGAGCTAAGAAGCCTTTGTGTAAGGATTTGATGTGAATGTGAATCAGCAAGAACCTAGAGCAGAGACGAAGACAATGTGAAGTGTTCAGTATCTATATTTGCTCATATTAAGTTGGTGGGAGATATAAGTTTTCGGAGAAAGAACAAATTAATTTTACTCACCTATCATAACCACACTCTCCTCACATTCCAATCCTTGCTCTTGGGATGATACAAAGAATGCTACATCAGATGTCTCTGAATACATCCCTCAGTTGCAAATGGAAATATGCATCTGAGCAGTTAAATAAGATGGCTTGTATTGTAGCCCTCTTCCCTTTCTTGAAAAATAAAACTAAAGCTCATCTCCCCTCTAAGAAAAACAAAGAGCTGGACAGGAAAGTGGTAAGACAGATTTTATTCAGAACTATTGCAAACAGGGAGATCTCAGTACCAGGCTTGACTCTGAGTACAGCATGGACAATTGGGAGTCACAGCCAAGGAGCAGGTGGAGGCAGTGGAGGGATAATGACTAAAAGGGAGCATCAGGGGCCAGGGGAGTTCTAAATAAATCAGCCTCTCAGAACTCTTGCTGAAGGCAGTCTGGGATGATCAGGCATTATCTGGGGGGCACTGGAAGATGAGGAATCTGATCATATGTCAAGGAAGGGGGCTTCTGGTTAAAATAACTTAGCAAGTTTCTTGCCAAAACTGGCTCCTAGAAGGAAGTGAACAGATGGATCTAGAAGGTGCAGGAGCCTGAATAAAAATGGTTAAGGAGAAGATCTTTGTCACTCCCTAGGGAAATAAACTCACCTTGGAATGTATCCTGAAATTCTTTCTTAGGAATGTAAGTAAATGACTCCAAGGAGGAGAGGAAGTGAATGTCTCCAACTTTAGAACCCAGGGACATGCACAGGTCCCAAGTCTCACCCCACCTTGAAATAAACACACCCCTCCAGGGAAGCAGCTCTCTCAAGAAAGCCTTTCATTTTCTCATCACCCTTCATTTTCCAAGTGTTGATCTTTAGCACAGCTACCAAATTTCAGTGAAATTTGTTCAAAACACTGTACAAAAATGTAAAAATATATTTCCTACAGTTTCCCAAATAATAAGAAAGAACTAAGTGTTCAAACCTTTAGTGATCAAGAAGGATGGTGAGAAGTGAGTGTGGTGCAATGGCTGATTTTATGTGTCAACTTGTCTGGGCCAAGGGGTGCCCAGACGTTTGGTTAAACATTACTCTGAGTGTGTTTCTGAGACTGTTTCTGGATGAGATTTTTTAAGTATATAAGGCTTCCCTAGTGGCTCAGCAATAAAGAATCTACCCGTAATTCAGGCGATGCAGGAGACACGGGTTCAATCCCTGGGTCAGGAAGATCCCCTGGAGAAGGAAACGGCAACCCACTCCAGTATTCTTGCCCAGAAAATCTCATAGATGGAGGAGCCTGGCAGGCTATAGTCCATGGGGTTGCAAAGGGTCAGACATGACTAAGCAACTAAACAACAACTGTATAAATATATATATATATAAATATATTATACACATATATATGAATAATTTTGCTGTACAGCAAAAATTAACACAACACTGTAAATCAACTTTACTTCAATTAATCATTTCAGTTCATTCAGTCACTCAGTCATGTCCAACTCTGCGACCCCATGGACTGCAGCATACCAGGCTTCCCTGTGCATCACCAGCTCCTGGAGCTTACTCAAACTCATGTGCATTGAGTTGGTGATGCCATCCAACCATCTCATCCTCTGTCATCCCCTTCTCTTCCTGCCCTCAATCCCTCCCAGCATCAGGGTCTTTTCAAATGAGTCAGTTCTTCTTATCAGGTGGCCAAAGTATTGGAGTTTCAGCTTCAGCATCAGTCCTTCCAATGAATATTCAGGACTGATTTCCTTTAGGATGCACTGGTTGGATCTCCTTGCACTCCAAGGGACTCTCAAGAGNGTAGACCCAGCTGTTGGAAAATGACAGGATTTATCAGCACCGATCATTTGTTCTGTGTGTGTGTGTGTTCTGGTAGCTGAGAAAGTAAAAGCCTCGTGAAGACAGAGTCCGGAAACCTGTCGTGTGTTTCTCCAGCGTTATCAGCAATCGGTCTAGCGGCAGGCAATGCAGGGTCCTCTGATTCTGATTGGAAAAGGCTTTCTGGATCCCTCTTCTTCCTTCCAGCCATCCTCTGAGAGTGACCCTGTAAAGGTTCCCAGCCCTGGGGTGGCGGGACCTGCACTGTGAAGCCCCTTGCCGGACACTCAGTATGCGGTTCAGGTTGTTACTGCAGTTGTGAATCAGATTTTTCAGCCTGTAGAGTGAGGCGCTGGAGTTGTTTCCTGATGATTCCTGTACGTGTCGCGTGATCTCAGGTCCTCCACTCAACTCTCTCTAAGCCACTCCCTTCCCATCCCAGCCAGGGCTTGGGGACTAGGGAGGCAGGTGTCGGAATGTATTTAAATCCTCCCTTACTTACCTGCCGTCTGCAGGCGTTGTATGATATTCCTCCCGCCGTCAAACTCTGCTCAGTTGCACTTCTGTGTTAACTTAATAGGCTAATGTTTTACGAACTTGTGAGACTGAACATATGGAGTGTGATCAGGATTTCTGATACTTGATGGGGGTGTGGACATTCAGCAGAAGCCACTAAAGACTTCCAGACGGACAGTGACTCAAATTAGTGGCTCAAAGACTTAGACTATCTCATTTACAGGATTTTTTCCCACTGATTATTTTATGACTTAGGCAAAAATTCAGCACACCATTTATGATCAGATTTATCAGGTAATCTTCTGTGCAGAATTTAAGGAGGAGCCAGTGATTTAGAATCAGAGTGCTTCCTGTGGCCATATAGAGGGTGTTCTCAGGCTTAATTGCTGCAGTTAAGTGTTTTCATCTGGAATATTCTACTTCTGAGGGGCAAGCTCTCTGTTTTCTCTTTTGGAGTTATCAGGGTTTTCCTTTTGTGTCTTTTTGTATTTCTTCTTAACCAAAGAAGATCCAGTGGGATGTACTTTTTTTATGTAATAGATTAGTCCTGCAGAGCTCAGGACTCATAGAAGGATGAAGGGTTATTGAAAACCAGCTCCGCTCCCTTGTTTACTCCGTCACTCCCGGCACTGCGATGCTTACTACAGATGCATCATCAGATTACAAGTTGTTCATTTTCTGTGGATGATTCCCCGAGCAGCATTAGTGATCTGGGTGGTTGACATCCTCCTAAGAAATACTTCTGGCNACTCCCTTGTTTACTCCGTCACGCCCGGCGCTGCGATGCTTACTACAGATGCATCATCAGATTACAAGTTGTTCATTTTCTGTGGATGATTCCCCGAGCAGCATTAGTGATCTGGGTGGTTGACATCCTCCTAAGAAATACTTCTGGCATCCCCTGCCTCCCAGAGATGTCATTAGGGGAATGCGGTGGCTGGAGGAGCTAAGATCTGAGTGTGTAGGTCTGTTGACTTACATGTTGACCTCAGACAAGTCACTCACTTTCTCTGGCTTTGGCGGCCTCATCTATAAAGTGAGGTTGAGTTTGTGACTTATTTCGTGGCAACAGCATTAAAGTCATACAGTCATTCACTCAGTCAGCATGTGTCTGTCACCCTGTGTTTGCGGGGCTGGTCTAGCCAACACGGGGACCCCAGCCACACGCCACCCAAAGGCCTGCCCTCCTGCAGCAGCCCTCCATCCAGGGGGCGGAAATAGCGCACAGGTAATTCTCAGAGGAAGTGAACATGAAAGCGAAATTAAGAAGGACAAGGGAAGATAAACTTGTATTTAGTCTCTGGGTGTTCCCTAGGGACTCATCCTGTGAGGTCAGCGTTCGTGGGCGTTCGTGTCCTATTTTATAAATAAGAGCTCTGAGTACCGAGCCAGGATTTAGTAACAGCTTTTTGTGATTTCAAAGCACGTGCTTTTCCAACATCCGTTGACATCACACACAGCTTGCGAGTCACCCACAGCTGGGAGTCTCCTCCGGAGGTGCTGGCGTGTCCACACACACGGTAGGACAGACAGCTGAGGCCCAGGCCTGGCTCTCAGGGCCTGGCCTGCCCCACCCTCGAGCAGGGCTAGCGGCTGAGAGTCTGCAAGGGCTCGGGGAGGCTTCTGTGCATGAAGGCTGGCTGGCTTGTTCACAGGTATCCTGGAGTTATTGACATGTTTTTAAGTGATGGATGTTTTACTTGTAGGAAATCATTTACAGGAACAACCAAGTTAGTACCGTGATGAGCTCATAAGATGACCTATCCTTGAAATTGCATCCTATGCCATGTGTGCGCACGTGTGTGTGTGTTTGCACACATGTAGACACTCGCATTGCACATATATAATTTATCAGGTTTTTACATTTACATATGTTTGTGTTTTAATTTTAGGGGAACATTGACTCCAAATTTTTGCTCATCTCATTGTCTCACTCTTCGAGTCATAGCTTGGCGGACAGGAGGGAGCTTATTTGAGCTCTGACTGCTCACCAGTTGTATTCTGAGATCCAGGAAGCCCTCTGATGCCCTGATCTCCACAGCAGTGGAAGCCTTTGGGGCTGTAATTTTTCCCATGAGACATACCAAGATTTTTAGACATCTTTTGCCACCACCCTCAGCGCACCTGCTGATCCCTGGGATAGCCAGTACCCGCAGAGATCAGGTGAATCCGGCAGCTGAGGTGGGCCTTGCAGTTTCTGGTTCTCTCCTCCCTGCCCTGACGAAGGGCACTTGGAGAATGTCTGGAAAAGCAGGAAGGACCCAGCTGTGGCTCTGAAACCCAGCATCCAAGAGAGCTGCTGTGACTGGCTGTGTGACCTCGCTCAACCACGCCGTCCCTCCCTCGCCTCTGTCTCCACGTCTGCGGTAACGAACCCCACACCACCCATGGTGTCTCCATCCCTGGGACCTGGGAGAGCTAGTGAGCTGGGTGGTCAGCTGCTCCTCATCCGAGTCTTGGACTGCAGGGCCTCTTATAGGAAAGCTTGCGGTCAAGTGTGTCTTTGTGAGTGTAGTTCCTTTCACGTCCTCACTTTATTATCCTTGCTTAATACATGCCCATAATATTGCTTCATATAAGCACATTAGTATCTGTTTCTCTGATATTGTACATATTAAGGAAGTTTCACCGAGTTGTTACGAAGCACTCAGGACTGTACATCTAATAGAAAGCTAAACTGGCAAACCACTACTCACCCAACGGTTTATCTGGGTCAGGAAGATCCCCTGGAGAAGGAAATGGCAGCCCACTCCAGTACTCTTGCCTGGAAAATTCCATGGACAGAGGAGCCTGGAGGGCTGCAGACCATAGGGGTTGCAATAATGTCGGCACACGGCTTAGCAGCTGAACAAATGGCTTATCTGAAATATTGTGTCATCCTGCCACCTTTAAAAGTGTAACAGTTAATACAGAGTTTCAAGTTTAAAGCACAGTTTTGTTGTACCAAATAAGCATCATGTCAAAAAAATGAAATTTTGTTAAAGGATCTATTCTAGACGATTTAAAAATTAAACTTAAGCTCCAGAAAAAAAAAAATCCAAAACTCATATTTTAAAGTTGGAAATACAATATAAATGAGGTCATCTTTACACTTATAGATTTAATTAGCAGTTATTACATATCTTCCATATAAATAGAAAATGATTTTAAGAGGCTGTCATTTTCAATAATTATTGTTGGGAGAGTGATTTCTTATTTGCTGTAAAGAGTGTGTGTGTGTGTACACACACGTGTGCATATGAGTTCACGGGTATCTGTCTCCTCACTGGGTAAAGTTTCCTCAACAAGTCGTGTCCGACTGTTGTGACCCCATGGACTGTGGCCCACCAGGCTCCTCTGTCCATGGGCTTCTTCAGGCAAGAATACTGGAGTGGGTAGCCATGCCCTCCCACAGGAGATCTTCCCAATCCAGGGATCGAACCCATGTCTCCTGCGTTGCAGGCAGATTCCTTACCACTGGGCCACGAGGAAAGCCCCTGTCAGCGAATGTGACACTTTCTCTTTCCATAACCACTTAGTCTTCCTGTTCTTTCAGCCCAAGGGGTTGTGTACCTGCGTCCAGGACCCTGCGTCCATCACGTGTTCCAGGTGCTACCCATCGGTCACGCTAAGCGATCACTTACTCCTCCTTGCCGTTTTTACCAGCTCGGCGGCCTGATAATCACGGCATCTCACAGCTCTGCTTTTGCCTCACGGGTGAATGAGGGTGGCGGTGCCTGTCTCGGGAGGACCTGAGCTCCAAGAAGACACACAGGCCTGCCCTTGGTTCCCCGCAGGGATGGGCTTGAGAAGGGCCCTCAGCACTCCGCGCGGTCGCGCTCCTCCTCGGACGCTGTTCACAGCCGGCGGGGCCCTCGGGCTGGCGGCAGACGGGTGGCGGCCCTCCCCGGCGCGAGCCCCGCGCCCTCTGCAGGAGGCAGGC
>SJYV01026185.1:0-14360 GCA_006410875.1 Neotragus pygmaeus
GGCACAGGATCATCGCGGCAAACAGCACAAACCTCAGGGAAGAGCGACCACGGCACACAGCACAGGGCGACCATGATACACTGTCTGGACCTCGGCGCAGAGCGATCGCGGCACAGAGTCCGGAACTCGTCACAAGCCGAGGACTGAATGCAGCCCAGACCTCAGTGCAGCGCAACTGAGGCACACAGCTCCGACTTCGGCACAGGGCAACAGCAGCACACAGCCTGGAACTCGTCTCCAGCCAACTGCAGAACACAGCCCGGACCTCGGCGCAGGGCGACCATGGCACACAACACGGAACTCAGTGCAGTGCAACTGCGGCACACAGCCCAAACATCACTGAAGGGCGACCGCGGAACACAGTCCAGCACGCATCGCTAGCCGACTGCGGAACACAGACCGGACCTCGGTGCAGGGCAACCGCGGCACACAGGCCAGACCTCGTTGCAGGCAACTGTGGCACACAGCCCAGACCTTGGAGCAGGGTGACCATGGCACACAGTCTGGACATCTGCAGAAGGCTACTGCGGCACACAGCCCGGATCTCGGCACAGGACGACAGTGGCACACAGTACGGACCTCAGCACAGAGTGACCACGGTACAGACCCTGGAACTCGTTGCAAACCGAGGGTGGAACACACCCCGACCTCGGCCCAGGGCGACCGTGGCACACAGCACGGACTTCGGCAGATGGTGACCACGGCACACAGCTCAGATCTGGGCGCAGGTCGACTGTGGCATAAGGCCAGGACCTAGGTGCAGGGCAACTGTGGCACACAGCCGGACCTTGGTGCAGGGTGACTGAGGCACACAGCATTGACCTCGGTGAAGGGCAAACGGGGCACACAGTCCAGACCTCGGCACAGGGCAACTGTGTCACACAGGCTGGACCTCGGTGCATGGTGACTGCGGCACACAGCTCGGAACTCGGGGCTAGGAGAACAAGGCACACAGGCCGGAATTCGGCACAGGGTGACCGAGTCACACAGCCCAGACCTCGGCACAGGGCGACCGCGGAACAAAGTCCGGATGTCGGCACACGGCGACTGCAGCACACAGCCCGGAAATCTGAAGAATGCTAAAGCAGCACACAGCCCAGATATCGGCACAAGGTGACAGTGGCACACAGCATGGAACTCAGCACAGAGTGATCGCGATACAGAATCTGGAACTCATTGCAAGCTGATGGGGAAAAACACCCCGTACTCAGTCCTGGGAGACCCTGGCACACAGCACGGGCTTCGGCAGATGGCGACCACTGCAGAAAGCCCGGAACTTGGAGCAGGGCGACCACGGCACAAGCCCGGACCTCAGCGCTGGATGACCACGGCACAGAGCATGGATCTCCACGCAGGGTGACCCAGGCACACAACACGGACCTCGGCAGATGGCGACCATGGCACACAGCCCGGACCTTGGAAGAGAACGAAAGGGGAACAGAGCACGGAACTCGTCCCAAGCCGACCGCGGAACACAGCCCGGACCACGGCGCAGTGCGACCGTGGCACACAGCCCGAAATTCAGTGAATGGTGACTGCAGGACACAGCCCGGAAATCTGTGAAGGGCGACCATGGCACAGATCCTGGAATTTGTTGCTAGCCGACTGCGGAACAAATCCCGGACCTCAGCACAGGGTGACCATGGCACACAGCCCAGACCTCGGCACAGGGCAACAGCGGAACTCAGCCTGGACCTCAGCGAAGGGCAACCGTGGCACACACCCGAATCTCAGTGAAGGGCGACCGTGGCACACAGCCTGGAACTCGTTGCTACCTGACTGCAGAACACAGCCCGGACTTTGGCACAGGGCGACTGTGGCACACAGGCCGGACTAAGGCACAAGGCGACCGTGACACACATCACGGACATTGAGCAGAGCGACTGCGGAACACAGCCCGAACCTCAGTGAAGGGCAACTGCAGCACACATCCCGGACCTCGACGCAGGGCGACCCTGGCACATGGCACGGACCTCGACTGATGACGACCGCGGCACACACCTCAGACTTCTGCACAGAGTGACCACGGCACAGAGCCCGGAACTCATCGCTAGCCAACAGAGGAACACAGCCCGGACATCGGTGCATGGTGACTGCAGCACACAGCCCGGACTTCGGGACAGGGTGACTGTGGAACACAGGCCGGACCTCAGCTCAGGGTGCTCGTGACACACAGCCCGGACCTCAGCGCAGGGCGACCACGGCACACAGCCCGGACCTCTGCAGAAGGCTACTGTGGCATACAGCCTGGACTTAGGAAAAGGGTGACCACGGAACACAGCCCGAACTTCAGTGAAGAGCGACCGAGGCACACAGCACGGACCTTGGCGGAGGGCGACCTGGGCAAACAGCACGTACCTCGGGAGATGGCGACCGCGGCACACAGCCCGGACCTTGGCAGAGAGCGACCGCGGCACAAAGTGCAGAACTCGTTGCAAGCCAACCGCAAAACACAGCTGGGACCTGGGCACAGGGTGGCAGTGGCACAGATTCCATACCTCGGCACAGGGCAACTGCGGCACATAGCCTGGACCTCAGCGTAGGGCAACTGCAGCACACAGCCCGGACCACGGGGCAAGGCTACCACTGCACACAGACCAGACCTTGGCTCAGGGTGACTGCAGCCCACAGCCCTAACCTCAGTGAAGGGAGACTGTGGCACACAGCCTGGAAATCTGTGAAGGGTGACCGTGGCACAGAGCTCGGAAGTCGTCACTAGCCAACCGCGGAACACAGCACGGATCTCGGCATAGGGCAACCGCGGCACACAGGCCAGACCTCGGTGCAGGGAGACCACGGCACACAGCCCAAACCTCACTGAAGGGCGATAGCGGCACACAGCCTGGAACTAGTCACTAGCCGACTGAGGAACACAGCCCAGAATTCGGCGCAGGGTGATGGCGGCAAACAGCCCAAACCTCAGTGAAATGCGACTGTGGCACACATCCCAGACCTCGAAGCAAGGCGACCCTACCACACAGAACGGACATCAGCAGATGGCGACTGCTGCACACACCCTGGACCTCGTTGCAGTGCGACCACAGCACAGAGCCCGGAACGCATCACTAGCCCACCGCGGCACACAGTCCGGACTTCGGTACAGGGCGACTGTGGCACACAGTCCGGACCTCAGTGCAGAGCGACCGTGGCATAGAGCTGGAACTCGTCACAATCCTAGGGCTAAACACAGCCCGGACCTCAACGCTGTGCAACTGCGGTACACATCTCCAATTTCGGTGCAGGGCGACTGCAGCACACAGCTTGGAACTCATCTCTAGCCCACTGCACAACCTAGCCCGGAAATCTGTGCAGGGTGAACGGGGCATAAATCCTGGAACTCATCGGAGCCGACTGCGGAATACAGCCCAGACCTCGGCCCAGGGCAACCGTGGCACAAAGGGCGGACCTCGGCACAGGGTGACCGCGGCACACCCCAGACCTTGGCATAGGCTGACCTTGGCACATAGCCCGAAACTCAGTGAAGGGCGACCGCCGAACACAGCCCGAACTTCGGCGCAGGGTGACCGCATCACACAGGTGGGACCTCAGTGCAGGGCGACCACGATACAGAGCCCGGACCTCGGCGCAGGGCAACCTCGGCACACAGCTGGACCTCTGTAGAAGGCTACCATGGCAAAGAGCCCGGATCTCGGCGCAGGGCAACTGTGGCTCACAGCCCAGATATCAGCGCAGGGCAACCGTGGCACACATCCCGGACCTATGCAGAAGGCTAACGCGGCACTCAGCCAGGATCTCGGCACAGGGCAACAGTGGCACACAGCAGGGACCTCGGCAGATGGGGACCGCAGTACACAGCCCGGACCTTGGAGGAGAGCGAACGCGGCACAGAGCCTGGACCTCGGTGCAGGGCGACCCTGACACACAGCATGGAACTCGGCAGATGTCGATCGCGGCACACAGCCCGGACCTCGGAGGAGAGCGAACGTGACACAGAGCCTGGAACCCGTCCCCAGCTGACCGCGGAACACAGCCCGGGCCACGGCACAGGGAAAATGCGGCATACAGCCTGGACATCGGCGCAGGGCGACTGCGGCATACAGGCCGAAATTCAGTGAAGGGTGACCACAGCACACAGCCCGGAAATATGTGAAGGGCGACCATGGCATAGATCCCGGATCTCGTCGCTAGCCGACCGTGGAACACATCCCGGACCTCGACAAAGGGCGACCGCGGCACACAGCCTGGACCTCGGCACTGGGCGACAGCGGCACTCAGGCCGGAATGCGATGCAAGGCGACCGAGGCACACAACTCAGAACTCGGCACGTGTTAATGCAGCACACAACCTAGAACTCAGTGCACATTGCCCGTGCACACAGGCCAGACCTTGGCGGACGGTGACCGTGGCACATAGCCTGGACCTCAGCGTAGGGTGACTACGGCACACAGCCTGGACCTCTGCGCAGGATGACCGCGTCACACAGCATGGACATCTGCAGAAGGCTACCATGGCACACAGCCCGGATCTCGGCACAGGGCGACAGTGGCACACAGCATGGAACTCGGCACAGAGCGACCATGGTAGGGACCCCAGAACTCGTTGCAAACCAAGGGCGGAACACGCCCCCACCTCGGCACACAGCACAGACTTCGGCAGATGGCAATCCCGGCACACAGCTCAGACCTCAGCGCAGGTCGACTGTGGCACACAGACAGGACCTAGGCACAGGGCGACCATGGCACACAGCCCAGACCGGGATTCAGGGCAACCGCGGCACACAGCATGGACCTCGGCGCAGGGCAAACGCGGCACATAGGCCGGACCTCGGTGCAGGGCGACTGTGGCACACAGCTCGGAACTTGGGGCTGGGAGAGCAAGGCACACAGGCCGGAATTCGGCACAGGTTGACCAAGTCACACAGCCCAGACCTCGGTGCAGGGCGACCACAGGACAAAGCCCGGACCTCGGCGCAGGGCGACCACGGCACACAGCCCGGAAATCTGCAGAAGGCTACTGCGGCACACAGCCCGGGTATTGGCACAAGGCGACAGTGGCACACAGCACGGACCTGGGCACAGAGAGACCGCGGTACAGAGCCCAGAACTCATTGCAAGCCAAGGGGAAACACACCCCGACCTCCGCCCAGGGAGATCCTGGCACACAAAACGGACTTCGGCAGATGGCGACCACTGCAGACAGCCCTGACCTCGGAGCAGGATGACCACTAAACAATCCCAGACCGTGGCGCAGGGTGACCATGGCACACAGCCTGGATCTCTGCGCAGGGTGACCCTGGCACACAGCACAGACCTCGGCAGATGGCGAACGTGGCACACAGCCCGGACCTCGGAGGAGAGAGAACGGGGCACAGAACATGGAACTTGTCCCTAGCCGACCACGGAACACAGCCCCTACCACTGTGCCGGGCAACTGCGGCACACAGCCCGGACCTCAGCGCAGGGCGACCACGGGACACAGCCTAGGCCTCGGTGCAGGGCGACCGTGGCAGACAGCCCGAAATTCAGTGAAGGGTGACCGTGGGACACAGCCCGGAAATCTGTGAAGGGTGACCATGGCATAGATCCCGGATCTCGTCGCTAGCCGACCGTGGAACACATCCCGGACCTCGACAAAGGGCGACCGCGGCACACAGCCTGGACCTCGGCACTGGGCGACAGCGGCACTCAGGCCGGAATGCGATGCAAGGCGACCGAGGCACACAACTCAGAACTCGGCACGTGTTAATGCAGCACACAACCTAGAACTCAGTGCACATTGCCCGTGCACACAGGCCAGACCTTGGCGGACGGTGACCGTGGCACATAGCCTGGACCTCAGCGTAGGGTGACTACGGCACACAGCCTGGACCTCTGCGCAGGATGACCGCGTCACACAGCATGGACATCTGCAGAAGGCTACCATGGCACACAGCCCGGATCTCGGCACAGGGCGACAGTGGCACACAGCATGGAACTCGGCACAGAGCGACCATGGTAGGGACCCCAGAACTCGTTGCAAACCAAGGGCGGAACACGCCCCCACCTCGGCACACAGCACAGACTTCGGCAGATGGCAATCCCGGCACACAGCTCAGACCTCAGCGCAGGTCGACTGTGGCACACAGACAGGACCTAGGCACAGGGCGACCATGGCACACAGCCCAGACCGGGATTCAGGGCAACCGCGGCACACAGCATGGACCTCGGCGCAGGGCAAACGCGGCACATAGGCCGGACCTCGGTGCAGGGCGACTGTGGCACACAGCTCGGAACTTGGGGCTGGGAGAGCAAGGCACACAGGCCGGAATTCGGCACAGGTTGACCAAGTCACACAGCCCAGACCTCGGTGCAGGGCGACCACAGGACAAAGCCCGGACCTCGGCGCAGGGCGACCACGGCACACAGCCCGGAAATCTGCAGAAGGCTACTGCGGCACACAGCCCGGGTATTGGCACAAGGCGACAGTGGCACACAGCACGGACCTGGGCACAGAGAGACCGCGGTACAGAGCCCAGAACTCATTGCAAGCCAAGGGGAAACACACCCCGACCTCCGCCCAGGGAGATCCTGGCACACAAAACGGACTTCGGCAGATGGCGACCACTGCAGACAGCCCTGACCTCGGAGCAGGATGACCACTAAACAATCCCAGACCGTGGCGCAGGGTGACCATGGCACACAGCCTGGATCTCTGCGCAGGGTGACCCTGGCACACAGCACAGACCTCGGCAGATGGCGAACGTGGCACACAGCCCGGACCTCGGAGGAGAGAGAACGGGGCACAGAACATGGAACTTGTCCCTAGCCGACCACGGAACACAGCCCCTACCACTGTGCCGGGCAACTGCGGCACACAGCCCGGACCTCAGCGCAGGGCGACCACGGGACACAGCCTAGGCCTCGGTGCAGGGCGACCGTGGCAGACAGCCCGAAATTCAGTGAAGGGTGACCGTGGGACACAGCCCGGAAATCTGTGAAGGGTGACCATGGCATAGATCCCGGATCTCGTCGTTAGCCGACAGTGGAACACATCCTGGACCTCGATGCAGGGCGATCGCGGCACACAGCCCGGACCTCGGCACAGGGCGACAGCGGCACACAGTCCAGAATGCGATGGAAGGAGACCGAGGCACACAACCCGGAACTCAGCACGTGATAATGCAGCACACAGCCCGGAACTCAGTGCACATTGCCCGTGGAACACAGGCTGGACCCTGGCGCAGGGCGACCGTGGCACATAGCCTGGACCTCGGCGTAGGGCGACTGCGGCACACAGCCCGGACCACTGCGCAGGATGACCGCATCACACAGTACGGACATCTGCAGAAGGCTACCGTGGCACACAGCCCGGATCTCGGCACAGGGCGACAGTGGCACACAGCATGGACCTCGGCACAGAGCGACTGAAGTACAGATCCCGGAACTCTTCACAAGCTGAGGGCGGAATACACCCCAACCTCAGCCCAGGGTGACCTTGGCACATAGCACGGACTTTGGCAGATGGCGACCAGTGCACACAGCCTGAACCTGGGTGCAGGGCGACCGCGGCATACAGCTCGGACCTCCGTGCAGGGCGAACCTGGCACACAGCACGAACCTCGGCAGATGGCGATTGCGGCACACAGACCGAACCTCAGAACTAGAGCGAACGCGGCACAGAGCCCGGAACTCCTCCCTAGCCAACCACAGAACACAGCCCGCATCATGGCACAGGGTGACTGTGGCACACAGCCCGGACCACTGCGCAGGGTAATGGCAGCACACAGCCTGGACCTCGATGCAGGGCATCAGCGGCACACAGCCCGGACCGTGATGCAGGGCGACCGCTGCACATAGCCCGGAAATCTGCAGAAGGCTACCGCAGCACACAGCCCGGATATCGGCACAAGGCAACAGTGGCACACAGCACCGCCCTCGACACAGAGTGACCGCGGTACAGAGCCCTGAACTCGTCGCAAGCGGAGGGCAGAACTCACCCCGACCTTGGCCCAGGGAGACCCTGTCACACAGCTTGGACTTCGGCAGATGGAGACTACTGCACACAGCCCGGACCATAGTGCAGGGCGACTGCGGCACACAGACCGGACCTAGGCACATGGCGACTGCGGCACACAGCCCGGACCTCTGCACAGGGTGATCGCGGCACACAGCCTGGACCTCAGGGCAGGGCATCTGTGGCACACAGCCTGGACCACGATGCAGGGAGACCGCAGCACACAGCCCAGAAATCTGCAGAAGTCTACTGCGGACACAGCCCAGATATCGGCACAAGGCAACAGTGGCACACAGCACGGACCTCGACACAGAGCGATCGCGGTACAGAACCTGGAACTCGTCGCAAGCTGAGGGTGGAACTCACCCCAACCTGGGACCATGGAGACCCTGGAAAACAGCATGGACTTTGGCAGATGGCAACCACTGAACATAGCCTGGACCTTGGCACAGGGCGACAGCGGCACACAGCCCGGACCTGAGCGCAGGGCGACCACGGAACACAGCCCAGATCTCCGTGCAGGGAGACCCTGGCACACAGCACGGACCTCGGCAGATGGTGACCGTGGCACACAGCCCGGACCTCAGATGAGAGCAAATGGGGCACAGAGCACAGAACTTGTCCCTAGCCGACCGCAGAACACAGCCCAGACAATGGGGCAGGGTGACCGCGGCACACAGCCCGGACCTCGGTGCAGGACGACCGCAGCAGACAGCCTGAACTTCAGTGAAGGGTGACCACGGGACACAGCCTGGAAATCTGTGAAGGGCGATCACGGCACAGATCCTGGAACAAGTCGCTAGCTGACCGCGGAACACATCCCGGACCTCGGCGCAGGGCGACTGCGGCACACAGCCCAGACCTCGGTACAGGGCGACAGCAGCACACAGCCCGGAACTCAGCGCACGTCGACTGCAGCACACAGGCCAGAACTCGGTGCAGGGCGACCATGGCACATAGCCTGGACATTGGCATAGGGTGACCGCGGCACACAGCCCGGACATCTGAAGAAGGCTACCATGGCACACAGCCCGGATCTCGGCACAGGGCAACAGTGGCACACAGCACGGACCTCGGTGCAGAGCGACCGTGGTACAGAGCCCGGAAATCTTCACAAGCTGAGGGTGGAATACATCCCGACCTTGGCCCAGAGCAACCATAGCACCCAGCACACACTTCAGCAGATGGCGATCACTGCATACAGCCTGAACCTCGGCACAGGGCGACTGCCTCACACACACCGGTTCTTGGTGCTGGGCGACCGCGGCACACAGCATGGACCTCGGTGAAGGGCGACCGTGGCACACAGCCCAGAACTCAGCGCAGGGCGACCGCGTCACACAGGCCGGACCTCGGTGCAGGGCAACTGCGTCACACAGCTCGGAACTCGGTGCAGGGAAACCGTGGCACACAGCCCGGAAATCTGCAGAAGGCTACCGCTTCACCTAGCCCAGATATCGGCCATGGTGACAGTGGCACACAGCACGGACCTTGGCACAGAGCGACCAGAGCCTGGAACTCGTAGCAAGTTGAGGGGGAAACACACCCCGACCTCGGCCCAGGGAGATCCTGGCACACAGCACGGACTTCGGTAGATGGGGAACACTGCAGACAGGCTTGGCCTCAGAGCAGGACGACCATGGTACAATCCCGGACCTCAGTGCAGGGCGACCACGGCACACAGCCCGGATCTCTGTGCAGGGCAACCCTGGAACACAGCATGGACCTCAGCAGATGGCGACCGCAGGAAACAGCCCGGACCTCGGAGGAGAGCGAACAGGGCACAGAGCACGGAAATCCTCCCTAGCCAACTGCGGAACACAACCTGGACCACTGCACAGGGCGACTGCGGCACACAGCCCGGACCTCGGCACAGGGCAACCGTGGCAGACAGCCTGAGCTTCAGTGAAGGGTGACTGCGGGACACAGCCCGGAAATCTTTGAAGGGTGACCATGGCACAGATCCCGGATCTCATCGCTAGCCAACCATGGAACACATCCCGGACCTCGACGCAGGGCGACCGTGGCACAGAGCCCAGACCTCAGCACAGGGCAACAGCGGCACACAGCCCTGAATGCGATGCAAGGCGACTCAGTCATAAAACCCAGAACTCAGCATGTGCGATTGCAGCACACAGCCCGGAACTCAGTGCACGTTGCCCGCGGCACACAGGCCAGACCTTGGTGCAGGGCGACCATGGCACATAGCCCGGACCTCGGTGCAGGGCGACTGTGGCACACAGCCCGGACCTCGGCGCAGGATGACCATGGCACACAGCACAGAAATCTGCAGAAGGCTACCATGGCACACAGCCCGGATCTCAGCACAGGGCGACAGTGGCACACAGCACGGACCTCGGCACAGAGCGACCGGAGTACAGAACTGGGAACTATTCACAAGCCGAGGATGGAATACACCCCAACCACAGCCCAGGGCGACCTTGGCACACAGCACGGACTTCGGCAGATGGCAACCACTGCACACAGCATGGACCTCGGCGCAGGGCGACTGTGGCACATAGCACCAACCTATGCGCAGGCCGACCACGGCACACAGCTCAGATCTCGGTGCAGGGTGACCGCAGCACACAGCCCGAACCTCAGTGAAGGGCGACCGTGGCACACAGCCCGAACATCAGTGAAGGGCGACCGCGGTTCACAGTCCAGAACTGGTCGCTAGCCAACTGCGGAACACATCCCAGACCTCGTCGCAGGGCGACCGCACAACAAAGGACAGATCTCAGCACAGGGTGACCGTGGCTCACAGGCCAGACATTGGCACAGGCGACCATGGCAAACAGTCTGGACATCGGTGCAGGGCGACCTCAGAACTCTGCCCGGAAATTTGCTGAAGGCTACCGTGGCACAAAGCCCGGACTTTGGCACATAGTGACTGTGGCACACAGCATGTACCTCGTCGCACAGTGACCGCGGCACAGAGCCAGGAACTCGTCGCAACCCGAAGGCGGAACACAGCCTGGACCTCGGCGAAGGGTGACCGTGGCACACAGCCCGGACCTCCGTGCAGGTCGACACTGGCGCGAAGCATGGACCTCAGCAGATGGCGACCACGGCACACAGCCAGGACCTTGGAGGAGAGCGAATGTGGTACAGAGTCTGGAACTCATCCCTAGCTGACCACAGAACACAGCCCGGGCCATGGCACAGGGTGAATGCAGCAGACAGCCCGGACCTCAGTGCAGTGCGACCATGGCACACAGCCCAGCCTCAGCGCAGGTTGACTGTGTCACACAGCCTGGACCTCGGCACAGGGCGACCGCGGTACACAGCCTGGACCTCAGCACAGGTTGACCGTGGCACACAGCCTGGACCTCGGTGCAGGGCGACCGTGGTACACAGCACAAATATCAGTGAAGGGCGACTGTGGTACACAGGAACTCATTGCTAGCAGACCGCAAAATATAGCCCAGACCTCGGCGCAGGGTGATCGCGGCCCACAGGTTGGACCTCGGCGCAGGGTGACCATGGCACATAGCCCGGAAATCATTGCTAGCCACGGGCGGAATACACCCCGACTTTGGCCCAGGTCGACCCTGGCTCACAGCACAGACTTCTGCATATGGTGACCACTGCACACAGCCTGAACCTCAGCGCAGGAGGACCATGGCACACAGGACGGACCTCGGTTCTGGGCCACTGCGGAACACAGCCCGGCCCTCCCCGCAGGGCGACCCTGGCATACAGCACGGACCTTAGCAGATGGAGACCGCGGCACAAATTCCGGACCTCAGAGAAGAGCGAACGCGGCACAGAGCCCGGAACTCGTACCTAGCCGAACGCGGAACACAGCGTGGACCACTGCGCAGGGTGCATGTGGCACACAGCCCGGACTTCGGTGCAGGGTGACCGCGGCACACAGCCTGGACATCTGCAGAAGGCTACCACAGCACACAGCCCGGATCTCAGCACAAGGCGACAGTGGCACACAGCACGGATCTCGGCGCAGAGTGACGGTGGTACAGAGCCCAGAACTCTTCGCAAGCTGCGGGCGGAATACACCAAGACCTCAGCCCAGGGCGACCCTGGCACACAGTACTGACTTCGGCAGATGGCGACCACTGCACACAGCCCGAACCTCGGCACATGGTGACCGTGGCACACAGCATGGACCGCGGCGCAGAGCAACCACGGTACAGAGCCTGGAATTCATCACAAGCTGAGGGCGGAACACACCACTACCCCCACAGACGGTGACCCTGGCACACAGCACGGACCTCAGCAGATGGCAACCACTGCACACAGCCTGGAAATCAGAGGAGAGCGAACACAGCATAGAGCCTGGATCTCGTCCCTAGCTGACCGCATAACACAGCCCGGACCTCAGCACAGGGCGACCGCAGCACACAGCCCCGACTTCAGCGCAGGGCGACCGCGGCACACAGCCTTGAACTTGGCACAAGGCGACAGTATCACACAGCACGGACCTCGGAGCAGAGCGACCGCGGTACAGAGCCCGGATCTTGGGACAAGGCGACTGTGGCACACAGCCCAGATCTCGGCACAAGGCGACAGTGGCAAACAGCAAGGACCTCGGTGCAGAGCAACCGCGGTAGAGAGTCCAGATCTTGGCACAAGGCAACCACGGCACACAGCCCGGATCTCGAAAAAAGGCGACAGTGGCATACAGCACGGACCTCGGCACAGAGCGACTGCGGTATAGAGCCCGGATCTCGGCACAAGGCGACAGTGACACACAGCATGAACCTCGGCACAGAGCCACCACGGAACACAGCCGGACCACGGTGCAGGGCGACTGCAGCACACAGCCCGGATTTTGGCACAAGGTGACAGTGGCACATAGCATGGACCGTGGTGCAGAGCAACCACGGTACAGAGCCTGGAATTCATCGCAAGCCGAGGGCGGAACACACCACTACCCTCGCGAAGGGCGACCGAGGCACACAGCACGAACCTCAGCAGATGGCGACCGCCACACACAGCCCGGAACTCGGAGGAAAGCGAACGCAGCATAGCCCAGATCTCGTCCCTAGCTGACCGCAGAACACAGCCCGGACCTCAGCACAGGGCGACCGCAGCACACAGCCTCGACTTCGGTGCAGGGCGACCACGGCACACAGCCTTGAACTCGGCACAAGGCGACAGCATCACACAGCATGGACCTCAGTGCAGAGCGGCCGTGGTACAGAGCCCGGATCTCGGCACAAGGCAACCATGGCACACAGCCCAGATCTTGGCACAAGGCGACAGTGGCACAAAGCAAGGACATCGGCGCAGAGCAACCGCAGTACAGAGCCCGGATCTCAGCACAAGGCGACAACGGCACACAGCCCGGATCTCGAAACAAGGCAACAGTGGCACACAGCATGGAACTCGGCACAGAGTGACCTCTGTACAGAGCCTGTACTCGTAAGCTGAGGGCAGAACACACCCCGACCTTGGTTCAGGGCGACCCTGGCACACAGCACGGAGTTCGGCAGATGGTGAACATGGCACACAGCCGGACCTCAGGACAGGGTGACTGCAGCACACAGCCCTGACCTATGCACAGGGCGACCATGGCCGACAGCCCGGAACGCGTGCAATGTGACCACGGCACACAGCCCGAACCTCAGTGAAGGGCGAGCGCGGCACACAGCCTGAACAACAGTAAAGGGTGACAGCAGAACACAGTCCGGATCTCATCGCTAGCCGACTGAGGAACACATCACAGACCTCGGTGCAGGGCGTCTGCAGCACACAGACCAGACCTCCGTGTGGGGCAACCTCAGCACACAGCCCAGACCTCTGCAGAAGGCTACCGTGGCACACAGCCCGGATTTCGGCACATGGTGACCGTGGCAGACAGCACGGTCCTCGGTGCAGAGCAACCGTGGCACGCACCTGGGAACACGTCGCAAGCCAAAGGTGGAACACAGCCCGGACCTCGGCACAGGGCGAACTTTGCACACACCCCGGACCTTGGCGCAATGTGACCGCGACACACAGTCCGGACCTTGGCACAGGGCAACCGCATCACACAGGACGGACTTTGGCGCAGGGTATCCGTGGCTCAAAGCCCGGATCTCGGCGCAAGGCGCCCGCAGCACACAGCCCGGACCTCTGCAGAAGTCTAATGTGGCACACCGCCCGGAATTTGGCACGGGAAACCATGGCACACAGTCTGGACATCGGTGCAGAGCGACCACTGCACAGAGCCCGGAACTCATCTCAAGCCGAGGGCTGAACATTGCCCAGACATCAGCGCAGGGCGACCGCAGCACAGAGCCCGACTCCGGCGCAGGGCAACCATGGCACACAGCCCGGAAATTGTCGCTAGCCGACTGCGGAACAGAGCCCAGACCTCAGGGCAGGGATGCCGTGATACAGCCTGAAAATAAGTGAAAGGCAACCACGGCAGACAGTCCGGAACTCATCGCTAGCCAACC
>SJYV01026187.1:0-10442 GCA_006410875.1 Neotragus pygmaeus
GGGGGGGGGGTGGGAGGGGTCTCTCTCCCACGCGCGCGTTCTTTCTCTCTTCTCTTCATGTCTTTTGGGTTGGCATGCCCTCACGCCTCAAGGATGTATTTTCCTTTATTTTCTAAATAAAAATGAGCTGTAACACTATCTGAGAGCTGTGACGTGCCAAGGGTTTCAACATCCGTTACTTCAAACTTTTCTTGTGATGAGACACAACCAAGGAAATTACATACTCTCCTGACAATAGCTTTGGCTAGACAGACCTTTGCCAACAAAGTAATATAATATATCTGCTTTTTAATATGCTGTCTAGGTTGGTCATAGCTTTTCTTCTAAGGAGCAGGCATCTTTTAATTTCATGGCTGCAGTCACAATCTGCAGTGATTTTGGAGCCCAAACAATAAAGTTTGTCACTGTTTCCACTGTTTTCCCATCTATTTGCCATGAAGTGATCTTAGTTTTCTAAATGTTGAGTTTTAATCCAACTTTTGCACTCTCCTCTTTTACTTTCATCAAGAGGCTCTTTAGCTTCTTTGCGTTCTGACATAAAGATGGTGTAATCTGAATATCTGAGGTTATTGATATTTCTCCCAGCAATCTTGATTCCAGCTTGTGCTTCATATAGTCCAGTATTTCTCAAAATAAGCAGGCTGACAGAACCGATAAGGGCTCAACAAACAGTATGTTTTACTCAAACACTGGTTTCCTAAGCTATGTTAATGAAACTATATATTTACTTGGAAACTTGTCTTTCTTCAAGATTCATGTCAATCGTTTTATGGCCTGAGATGACTCACATTGTGCCAATGTCATCTCAATATGCATGTTGTGGGTGAGAGGCCTGGGGCCATTCTGAGTTTTGAGACATTTCCTTTCCCTAATTAACAGCTTGCTGATAGATATATAACATATTGCTAAAAGCTAGCAGGGGGCACTCTTTCCGCCCCTTTCTGATGTTTCTGTCAGAAGCTGTCTTGATCTCTTTTATACTTTAATAAAACTTTATTACACAAAAGCTCTGAACAATCAAGCCTTGTCACTGGCCCCAGATTGCATTCCTCTCCTCCAGAGGACAAGAATCCTAGTGTCTTTCACAGTTCAGCAACAACCTTTCACAAGGACAGAGGGGCCTGGTGGGCCATAGTCCATGGGGGTCACAAAGAGTCAGACAGGACTGAGCAACTGAAAACACACACACTAAAGGACATACATTCCCCCAAAAAGAATCCTAGATACTTCTGTTTTCCTCTATAAAATTGTGCCTACTCAAACTAAATGAAAAATAAACTTCTAAAAAATTCCTAAACTAATAGAAAACATCACCCTGCCCCAACTCCACTGAAAGAAAACATTAGAACCTACTATTTCCTATACCAACAATTTACGAAATGTCAAAATGGAAGTTTAGGCATTATCTATTATGACATCTGGAGAAAGAAATGGCAACCCAATCCAGTATTATTGCCTGGAAAATCCCATGGATGGAGGAGCCTGGTGGGCTATAGTTCATGGGGTTGAAAAGAGTCAGCCATGAATGAGCAACTTCACTTTCACTTTCATTATGACATTGCTTCATTTAGCATTAGGAAAAGTGAGGTTCTGGATGGTTGTGATTTGTCCTGAGTATGGTTCTATGTATTTTAAAACCAGTGATTCCTATATAAGTACAACCAAAATTACACAAGTAATTTCACCTCACCCAAGTTACAGTTAGTCAGAAAGAACTTTTAGCAAGTCATTTGAAATATCTTGGTCAATTTCCACAAAATAAATCTTACATGAGAGCTAGGGTTAAAGAACTCTACTACCAAGTCCTTAGCATTGTAACTCAACTAAATGTTTACCAAAGTGGAAGTTTCTTGCATAATTTTCCACTTGCATTCTCACCATTGGGCTAAATTTACCAACTGTACCTGCTGTCCCATTCTCTGCTGGCACTTCATTTAAACTATAATTACTCCTTATCACTTAGCACTCGGAAATTTTTAGTGGACCCAAAAGTGAAAAGTGCAACACAATAAACTCAGCAATTGAATTTCTTAAATCATATTTGGGGCTTTTTTCCATTATCTCTTCATAAGGAAGAGATGTTAGGTATGTTTCTGGTATGTTCCAGGCCATGGTTATTCATTCAAATAACTTTTGTCCATCTGCTATCTACACAGGGTCTCTTGACCATTAAGTCAACCCTGGAACTCAACTTGACTCTTGACAGTGCCACAGTCTCTAAATGTACCCCAATCTGACCCATGTACTTTAAAAACCCAGCTTTCAATCTCAAGTCTATACTCCTGAAGGCCCTAGGGATGCTTATCTCACTGCAGTGTGGGGTCTTGGGAATGCCCAATGAAATGAGAAAAACCAACATGAGTTGCTGATGTCTTGTAGTCAAGCATTTCTTTGTTTAATCTCATCTTTCCATGTAACTCCTTTCATCATCAGTTTCTTAATCTATAAAATGGGAGTAAAATTAGCTACTTCACAAGATTATGGTGAAGATTTTAAATAATGGTGGAAGTTGCCTTATAAATGTCTATTATGTACTAGGCACTTAATAAATAGAGGTTAAAAGCAGTGGTCTAAATGTTGTTGAGCCAGAGAAAAGGAGAATGGTCATGGGGTTGCCTCCCTCCACATGTTTTGGGTACCTGTGACTGGAAGCCACCAGTGAAGATGCTGATGTTCTAGAGCACCCATCCACCACTTTGACTTATTTGTTGTATCTTGATAGGCATTAACTCCCCATCAATGACTCTGCTCTGTGCTCAGAAGTATAACCCACTTCAATCCACAAATAGATTCTGTTTGGCTGAGGTGAAGCAAAGCCAAAGACTGTGGATCTTGCTATAAATAAATCAATGACCACAACCTGGACCATCTTAATAGCCACATTTCTATCTTCTGCACTTAGCAAATTACTCCTGTAATAAGTACTCAGAAACACTTCTTAGTGAATGACAGAGGAATCCCATACCTCGCTGGCTGGGCAGGAAAGGGAGCAGGGAAGCAAAGCACTATGGAAGGATTCTGGGCTGTGGAATCAGAGTTTTATTCAATCTTGATTCTACCACTTAGTAACTCTCAACTTAGTTCAGCATAGCTGACTTGTTTTATGTATGCCTGTTATTAATATTTAACCAGTTATTTAGGTAGCAGCACTTCTTTAATATCTAGTTACTTATCCTCTATGTCCTCAGCTGTAAGATGATGATACTTGCTCCCCCCAGGCTGGTTGTAAGGGTTAAATGACATTATGAATCTAGATAATCAAAATGCTATAACCCTTACATTGATAAATAATTATTATTTTATTGTTTTTATTTACTCTTGCAGCTCTGTCTTCTCTCATATTTCGGAACACTCATTTTTCTATTGTTTTTAAACTATTTTCATTAAAAGTGTAAGTACAGCACCTCTCAAACCTCTGAGGCAGGACTTCTGTTGCTGCCACTCTCTTGGGCAGTCTCGGCATCATAGACTCCTCACAGAACATAAAATCAAGAATGCTGATGTTACAAGCATTCATCTATGAATATGCCACAACCAAAACAAAAAATGCCAATCCATTTCTTGGATCACCTATAGATCAGTATTCCACTAGTTCCATCCAACATTTGCCACTGAATCTATTTAACTGACAAATACAGCACAGACTTAAATGTATATTTGTACTTGTATACTTTAATGTTTTTCTAAGGCTGTCCATTTTCTTGACATATATATATACATAGATATGGCATATGCCATATTCATTTCACATTAAATACTAAAGACAAGTATTTTCTTTTTTATTATTATTCTTTTTTTACCTAATTTATTTATTTTAATTGGAAGCTAATTACAGCATTGTAGTGGGTTTTACCATACATTGACATGAATCAACCATAGGTGCACATGAGTCCCCCTGTTCCAAACTCCTCTTCTACCTCCCTCCCCATCCCATGTTTATGGGTTGTCCCAGTGCACTGGCTTTGAGTGCCCTGTTTCATGCATTGAACCTGGACTGGTCATCTATTTCACATAGAGTAATATACATATTTCAATGATATTCTCTCAAATAATCCTAACTTTGCCTTCTCCCACAGAGCCCAAAAATCTGTTCATTATATCTGTGTCTCTTTTGCTGTTTTGCATATTGGATCATCATTACCATGGTTTCTAAATTTCATATATGTGCATTAATATACTATATTGGTGTTTTTCTTTCTGACTTACTTCACTCTGTATAATAGGCTCCAGTTTCATCCACCTCATTAGAACTGAATCAAATGTGTTCATAATATCTGAGTAATATTCCATTGTGTATATGTACCACAACTTTCTTATCCATTCGTCTGCCAATGGACATCTAGGTCACTTCCATGTCCTGACTATTTTCAGCAATGAATATTGGGGTACATGTGTCTCTTTCAATTCTGATTTCCTCAGTGTGTATGCCCAGCAGTAGAAGTGCTGGGTCATATGGCAGTTCTATTTCCAGTTTTTTAAGGAATCTCTCCACTGTATGAATCTATGTGGAGTAGAATCTATCTACTCTATGAATCTCCAGAGTGGCTGTATGAACTTACATTCCCACCAACAGTGCAAGAGCGTTCCCTCTTCTCCACACCCTCTCCAGCATTTATTGTTCATAGACATTTTGATCACAGCCATTCTGACTGGCATGATATGGTACCTCATTGTGGTTTTTATTTGCATTTCTCTGACAAAGTGATATTGAGCATCTTTTCATGTGTTTGTTAGCCATCTGTAGGTCTTCTTTGGAGAAATGTCTGTTTAGTTCTTTGGCCCATTTTTTGATTGGGTCATTTATTTTTCTGGTATTGAGCTGCAAGAGCTGCTTGTATATTTTTGAGATTAATTATTTGTCAGTTGCTTCATTTGCTATTATTTTTCCCACTCTGAAGGCTTTCTTTTCACCTTGCTTATAGTTTCCTTCGTTGTTCCAAAGCTTTTATGCTTAATTAGGTCCCACTTGTTTATTTTTGCTTCTATTTCCATTACTCTCAGAGGTGGATCAGAGAGGATCTTGCTTGTGATTTATGTCAAAGAGTGTTCTGCCTATATTTTCCTCTAGGAGTTTTATAGTTTCTGGTCTTACATTTAGATTTTTTTTTTAATGTGCAATTTTTATTAGGAAGGAAAGTTTGGAAAGAAAACTTAAATCTTCTAGGACTGAAGGGCTATTATACATTCACTTGAATTGATTTTCTTTTCTTTTTTTTTCTAAATTTATTTATTTATTTATTTTTAAATTTAACTTTACAATACTCTATTGGGTTTGCCATACATCGACATGAATCCACCACAGGTGCACACAAGCTCCCAATCCCGAATCCCCCTCCCACCTCCCACCCCCCAACGTCTCTCTGGATCATCCCCGTACACCAGCCCCAAGCATCCTGCATCCTGTATCAAACATAGACTGGTGATTCGTTTCTTACATAATAGTATATATGCTTCTGTGCCATTCTCCCAGATCATCCCGCCCTCTCCTACTCCTTCTGAGGCCAAAAGTCCATTCTCTATGTCTGTGTCCTTTTGTTGTCACACATACAGGGTCATCCTTACTATCATTCTAGATTCCGTATATATGTGTCAGTATGCTGTATTGGTGTTTTTCTTTCTGGCTTACTTCACTCTGTATAATAGGCTCCAGTTTCATCCATCTCATTAGAACTGATTCAAATTTATTCTTTTTAATGGCAGAGTAATACTCCATTGTGTATATATGCCACAGCTTGCTTATCCATTCATCTGTTGATGGACATCTAGGTTGTTTCCATGTCCTGGCTATTATAAACAGTGCTGCGATGAACATTGGGGTACATGTGTCTCTTTCAATTCTGGTTTCCTTGGTGTGTATGCCCAGCAGTGGGATTGCTGGGTCATAAGGCAGTTCTATTTGCAATTTTTTAAGGAATCTCCACACTGTTTTCCACAGTGGCTGTACTAGTTTACATTCCCACCAACAGTGTAAGAGGGTTCCCCTTTCTCCACACCCCCTCCAGCATTTATTGCTTGCAGACTTTTGGATCGCAGCCATTCTGACTGGTGTGAAATGGTACCTCATTGTGGTTTTGATTTGCATTTCTCTGATGATGAGTGATGTTGAGCATCTTTTCATGTGTTTGTTAGCCATCCGTATGTCTTCTTTGGAGAAATGTCTATTGAGTTCTTTGGCCCATTTTTTGATCGGGTCGTTTATTTTTCTGGAGTTGAGCTGTATAAGTTGCTTGTCCATTTTGAGTTTATTTTTGTGTATGATGTTAGAAAGTATTCTAGTTTCATTATTTTACAGGTGGTTGACCAGTTTTCCCAGCACCACTTGTTAAAGAGATTGTCTTTTATCCATTGTATATTTGTGCCTCCTTTGTCAAAGATAAGGTGTCCATAGGTATGTGGACAAATCTCTGAGCTTTCTATTTTGTTCCATTGATCCATATTTCTGTCTTTGTGCCCGTACCATACTGTCTTGATGACTATAGCTTTGTAGTATAGTAAAGACAAATATTTTCATAAGTGTTTTTGCAGGCTCAAGATGGCCCCTTAAAAATTACTGCCTTTCAGCTATGTCAAGACTGGATATGTGAGCTTCCCTAATGGTGGCTCAGTGCTGCCAAAGTGACTTGCCAAAGCAGAAGACACAGTTTCCGTCCCTGGTCCAGGAAGATTGCACATGCTACAGAGCAACTAAGCCCATGAGCCACAACTTTTGAGCCTGTGCTCTAGACCCGGGGACCCACAATTATTGAGTCCTCATGCTGCAACTACTGGTGCCCATACGTCTAGAGCTGTTGCTCTGAAACAAGAGAAGCCACCACAATGAGAGACCTGCACACCACAACTAGAGAGTTGCCCCCACTTGCCACAAGTAGGAAAAGACCCCAAGCAGTAACAAAGACCCAGCACAGCCAAAAATAATTTTATGGATAAGAAAGCTGTGGTGCACATACACAATGGAGTATTACTCAGCCATTAAAAAGAATACATTTGAATCAATTCTAATGAGGTGAATGAAACTGGAGCCAGTTATACAGAGTGAAGTAAGCCAGAAAGAAAAACACCGATACAGTATACTGACACATATATATGGAATTTAGAAAGATGGTAATGATAATACTGTATGAGAGACAGCAAAAGAGACACAGATGTATGGAAGGGACTTTTGGACTCTGTGGGAGAGGGAGAGGGTGGCATGATTTGGGAGAATGACATTGAAACATGTATACTATCATGTTAGAAACGAATTGCCAGTCTATGTTCGATAGAGGATACAGGATGCTTGGGGCTGGTGCACGGGGATGATCCAGAGAGATGATATGGGGTGGGAGGTGGGAGGCGGGTTCAGGATTGGAAACTCATGTACACCTGTGGTGGATTCATGCCAATGTATGGCAAAACCAATACAGTATTGTAAAGTAAAATAAAGTAAAAATAAAAATTAAAAAAAATTTTTCTTTAAAATAAAATAATAAAAAAAAAAGATTGGAGATGAATTGAGTATGNAAACTCATGTACACCTGTGGTGGATTCATGCCAATGTATGGCAAAACCAATACAGTATTGTAAAGTAAAATAAAGTAAAAATAAAAATTAAAAAAAATTTTTCTTTAAAATAAAATAATAAAAAAAAAAGATTGGAGATGAATTGAGTATGCTGAATTCACCCTTGTTAACTGACAATATTAATGATGAACAACACTTATGTGCTATGTTTTACTTACATCTGAAGCAAAGACAGGCTAAGGGACTTCTCCATTGGTACGGTAGATAAGGATTCCCCAGACAATGCAGGGGACATGGGTTCAATTCCAAGAAAATTTCACATGCTGCAGAGCAACTAAACCAGTGCACTACAGCTACTGAGCCAGAGCACTACAGCTACTGAAACCTGCATGCCTAGAGCCTGTGCTCCACAAGAAGATCAGACACTACCATGACAAGCCTGTGTGCTGCAAGGAAGAGGAGCCTCTGCTTGCCACAACTGGGGAAAGGCTGAACGCAGCAATAAAGACCCAGAGCAACAAAATTTAATTAATTATTTTTTTAAAAAACACAGGTTAAGTAACTCACCTAAGTTCACACAGCTGTGATTTGAACCTTGTCCTCTACTATATCGTACTTACTCTGAAAGATTACTCTGAAAGAAAAGAAAAAAAAAAAACTTGAAAATGATTAATCTAAGTTGTGCCTACATATGGAGATGGAAATGGCAACCCACTCCAGTATTCTTGCCTAGGGAATTCCAGGGACAGAGGAGCCTGGTGGGCTGTGTTCTATGGGGTCGCACAGAGTCAGACATGACTGAAGCAACTTAGCAGCAGTAGCCGCAGCAGTGCCTACATAACACTGAAAAATCAGTTAAAGGGTATGACGATACCATTGATTCTTCCTGGTAATAAGGCTCAGACTATGTATTGAGCCTATCCATTCTGCCAGGTGCTGGTTGTTTACCATTATTTTTGGTTAATTTTGCATGAAAGCCTGGCCCTGATCATTGAGTAGTCTGAGAGCTGTGCAGAACTACACAATAGAACATCTGTGTCAGAGCATCTTTCCATGAGTTTCCTCTGTTGTTAGTTCATGCAATTTTGCTTTTACTAAAATATGCTGAGACACCATCACATCCCCATCCCTGGCCCCCACCAACCTGCCTGGAATCCCTGAGAGAATATAAGCTCAGGGTCCGAAGTGCGTGTCCAGCCTTCTGATTTGTTTTAAGATTATTTATTAGAGCAGCGTTGGGACAAAATTTAATTAGTAGAAAATTATAATACACAGTAATCCATTAAGCCAGTCTATAATGGGACCATTGTAATGAGTCCTGGAGAATCGTTGCTTCCTAACTAAAGATTACTCCTTTCATGTGAAGAGAAAATTACATCCAGAGAATTCAGTCTCTCTCGCCTGGACACTGAATTAAATACTACCATCCTCTGTATCTTTGGAAAAAGTCTCTATTCTTTGAAGGCCTTTATTGGACTGACAATGGCCTTCTCAATTGTATTGCATCCTCTCTGATGTAGCCATATGGAGATGTCCATTCACTTATTCAGTCAGTAATTACTAAGAACCCGCCAGGACCTGTGCTGGTGAGAGCAGTGTCTCTGCCCTTAGGGAGCATGTAATCTATTGGATGACAAAGACGTTAAACCATATGAAGAAATATAAAATGGGGCCACTGCTTTCAGTAATTCCATCAGTCCTAGAAAATCCTCTCATCACTGTCACTGTCATTTTTCTTGACTTCAGTGATTATTTCAAGTTCCTCTTTCCTCCCCCATGTCTTACATTTTCCTTCTCTAGAACAACTACAAATCTTCCACTTGCAATACCCATTCTCTTCCTTTCTCCACAATGCTATGCATCTCAGGAAATATAGAGTACACAAGAAAGTTCTCTTGCTCTTGACTTCCTGTTGGGTTTAGCTAAAAGGGAGCATTAACCCACTAAACAGATTTTTAAAAAGAAGAAAAGAGAAAGCGAGACTTGGGTATTTTTCACCAACTCTCCCCATCAGAATCATTGTGGGGTGGCAAAAATCCTCAGCCAGAGACCACAGCTTCTGTCAGACAACCTTCTCTACGCAGCTCTCTTTCCATAATTGGCCCCCTTTTCTCCTAATTCCACCCCAGGTTCTGGTAACAACACAGAGCCCCAGATATTGTACTATCTTCACAGAGATAGTAACTAGTTCTTTAGTAAATTTCCCTCAAATTAAGGACTTTGAATATGCTATCTGTTTCCTGCAAGTACTCTGACTTTTATACAGCTGCTTTGGATGTCTCCTTCATTCTGGCTTTTTCCTATGCAGAGAATTATTTTTTATATTTCCTGAAGTGTTTTCAGTCCAAGCAGTTCAGTAAACCTTTATTGAATGCCCACAATAGGCTTCACTATTCAAAATGCTAAAGATAGAATGATAACAAAGACAATGGCTTTATCCTGAAGGAACCTGATCTAATGATACAAATATGTACATAACTAGGATGTGCCATGCTTTATTCTCTAAACTGCAACAATTTAAAAAATAAAGGAGTTGGTATTAATAATTACATGAAGACAAGAAGTTCAAACTGTAACAGTACCAAGTTTATCTTACATATAAAGAGATCATTGCCTCATTGTCTTATACTTTAATGAGAGCATAGATGGAATGTAAACAGGCTACCACAGGTAATAAGTCTGAACCCCTTGAAAACTGATCAAGAAGAGGCTTCTTGAAAGAGTCTTAATTCTGACCTGCCCATGCTTCATCTCTCACATCAACTCCTTTACTAGAGACCCATCTTACCCACAGCTGAAAGACTGAGAAATCAGGACTAAGTACATCTTTATTTCAACAAGAAATGAAAGATCCACTCTCTGACTTCAGAAATAAAATCTTTTTAAAAATATATATGTATCCACCATGTCGATGTATGGCAAAGCCAATAGAGTATTTTAAA
>SJYV01026188.1:8157-25122 GCA_006410875.1 Neotragus pygmaeus
TTAGAGAAGCCAGCTTTTGCCCAGGGCTTGTTTTGCCAATGATAAAGTCACATTTTTTCTCTTCTCTCTTCCTCTTCCTCCATTCTAACAACATACAGATTAAAATGATTTCTTGATGGTTGCTCAGAATTTGCCTCAAAGCAGGAAGATGATTACATGCTGACAATGGAGCCTGTGTTTCCAGTTTCTTCTTGTGTGGGGAAAATGAAATGAATAGCAAGAGTGCTTCTATCAACCGTGGTTTAAGGGGCTACACCACACTATTAGGTGTCATTAATGAAAGCCCTTAGACCTCATGTGCTTGGCTTGGCTTTAGTTCTTGTTTTTGTGACTGGCCCTGGCTTTGATTTTTCTTTGTGCTTGTACCACCTATGGCCCCAGCCTGGGCTGGGGTGGGGGAGGGGCATCACTTTTAGCCCTTGAGAAGCTTATTCTTGCCTTAGCCCCTCAGTTCCTGCTCTTCCTTCTCCTCAGAAGTTAATTTCCCCTCATTGAGTTTATGGCTGGCTCCTATTACATTTAGATATTGGGCTTGTCACTTCCTCAGTAAAATCTTCTCTTACTACCCTCCTATATAATATGATCCCCTCTTCTTATTTTTTAATCACAACACTCTGACCTTTTTCCCTCACATTTGTTACATAGGCATAGTCATAATTATATACATATGAAGGGTAGCACAATATGCTACTGTAGGGGAGTAAAAATAACTTTCCCTCAGCCTTTTAGGTCCTTAGCTGAGACCCCCCCCACACCCCCACCATAATAAAAACACAGATTATAGGGAGAAAAAAAAATTAATTACCTACTTACTTACTGGAATCCCCACAAGGATATAAAACTGAAAAGGCATCTGGAAAATTGTGGCTTAAATACTATTATGAGCTAAGGGCTGGGACCAGTCTGGGACTTCAAAGGGGAGGAATGAATTTCACAGGAAGGTGAGAAGAGGAAATACATCCTAAACAAAGTTTATAGAAAGGTGAAAAAGTAATCTCCAGTAATAGTTGTCTTCCAGGTACAGGCCCCCTTTCTAATGTAAATGTATTTTGCAAAAAAACTGGTAATTTATACTCTGTTTCCAGAGTTTCTTTGTCTGCAGTGTCTCAAAATAATCAGCTCAAAATAATCCATATGTCAAAGAGGCATATTTTGGGGTAGTGGAAGGGAACCGAATATGCAGCCCCCAAATATATCTCTTTGGTATAAGGATTATTTTGAGAAACAGCAGACATAGGAGAAGCTCTGGAAACAGAGTGGAAGTTACCAATTTGTAAAGGAAATTTACATTTCCAGCAGAAAGCTCCATTTGAAAGGGTGTCTCCCTCTCAGTATCAGGAAGAGGAGGATGACTAAGTCACCAAAAACTCATCAGTCGAGAATGCAGGCCTTAGATCTGTAGAGCAGCCTTACCCTTGTTGAACGTGCTTTTCCTGGTCATCTCCAATAACACCCCTGTCTCAGCAGCCTCTTTTTTCTGTAGCTAGGGTGGGTATTGAAGGTAGTCTAGGGCCACCTGGAGGAATTACTGTTTTCCTGGGTCTCTCCCATGCTATCGAGGGATGTTATTAAACCCTTTTTATTTGTTTTCTTCCTGTTAATCTGCCTTATTACAGAGGCCTCAGCCAGGACCCTAGAAGGCTAGAGGGAAAATGAGTTCTCCCCCTCAGTGTTCTGCAGTCCAGGACCAAGCTGCAGACAAAGGCCACCATTGGGAAGGGCTCATTCCCTTTTTATCTTTATTTCCTCTTACCCTGCTGATCATCACACTATTTTTTCTTTAATCTTCCTTCAGGTTTGTCTCTTCTTGCCTTGCCCGTGACATAGCCACCAGCCTAGTTTAGGCCTCTCAGCCCCACACTTCACACCACACTGCTTAGTTGTTTCTCCTCCTGTCTCATCCCTCTCTACTCCATCTTCCCAAACTGGTCTTGACATCTTCTCCAGTCACTTTAATCTTTCCTTCTTTGGAANATAGCCACCAGCCTAGTTTAGGCCTCTCAGCCCCACACTTCACACCACACTGCTTAGTTGTTTCTCCTCCTGTCTCATCCCTCTCTACTCCATCTTCCCAAACTGGTCTTGACATCTTCTCCAGTCACTTTAATCTTTCCTTCTTTGGAACTCATATTGCATTCATTCTCACACCATTTAGCACCAACCATTTCGCATATAAAGTGTATTTGCTTTATCTGCTCAAAGGGCCTGTGTCCTCCACTTTTTATAAAGCCCAGGATCAAAGTTGGTGCCAGGCACAAAGCAGGCACTGAACACTTATGTTATGAACAGAGAAAACCAGACAAGGTCATGCCAAGTCTCTCTACCCTTACCTCGCAGTCTCTCCAACCAAGCAAGCAGGTTTACCCCAGAACCCTTGTGTTCAGATAATCACATCTGCCAGTTTCTCTCTCATTTCTTAAAGTCCTACGAGGCTCTCAAGGTCAGTCCAAGCCCATTCCCTAACAAACCCACACTATATTAAGCATCCCTTCACCTGCTGTTACTCTCTTAACCTGCACTGTCTAATATGGTAGCCACTCACCCCATATGACTTGTTTAAATTGAGATGTGCTGTAAAACACCTAGGGACTTTGAAGACTTAGTACAAAACAAAGAATGTAAAATAGTTCATTTATAATTCTTATATTCATTTTAAAGAGACAAGATATATTTTGGATATGTTGGGTTAAGTAAAATATATTAGTAAAATTAATTTCCCCTCTGTACTATATCTCACCTATATATTTGATATATTATAATTAATTTCACAAATGAATAAAATTCATTTTTTCTTTTTTCCCCCAGTNCATTTTAAAGAGACAAGATATATTTTGGATATGTTGGGTTAAGTAAAATATATTAGTAAAATTAATTTCCCCTCTGTACTATATCTCACCTATATATTTGATATATTATAATTAATTTCACAAATGAATAAAATTCATTTTTTCTTTTTTCCCCCAGTTTTATTGAGATGTAACTGACATACTATTTGTTCTTTTTAAAATGCGGTTATTGGAAAATATAGAATTGTCTATATGGCTCATATTTGTGGCTCATATTCCATTTATTTACTGGACATTACTGTTCTATACCATCATTAACCTTTTCTCCTGTGCCTTGCCCTGTACTTTCCTTTTTCTTGAGATGTGCTGTTTACTCATCAAATTGAACACCATCCTAGCAGGTCTAGGTCTATCTACTGCAGTAAGAGGATACATAGGGACCCTCCATGTGACTTTGTTGAGGATGGTCACAGAATCACAAACTGCCTTGTTAGAGCATCAGGGCTGTAAGAGGCACTTTGACGCTGAGCCCAGGTAACCACAGCATCACACGCAATTACCACCACAGCAGACTAAGGCCCACACTTCCTGGTGGTCAGTTTAGGGCTATTTGTTAGTACGCTGTAGCTGCAGATTAAATTCACCCATTCCCAACCATTTTAGTTGACTGAATCCTAAGGTGTTGATGTTTACTCTTGCCATCTCCTGCTTAACCACTTCCAATTTACCTTGATTCAGGGACCTAATATTCCAGGCTCCTGTGCAATATTGTTCTTTAGAGCTTTGGACTTGACTTTCACCACAAGACACACTCACAACTGAGCATCATTTGCACTTTGGCCCAGCCACTTCATTCTTTCTGAACCTATTAGTAATTGGCCTCTGCGCTTCCCCAATAGCATACTGGATACCTTCTGACCTGGGGGAGCTCACCCTCCAATGTCACATTTTTGCCTTTTCATTCTGTACATGGGATTTTCCTGGCAAGAGATTGGAGTGGGTTGCCATTTCCTCATCCAATGGGCTACTTTTGTCAGAACTGTTCGCTATGACCCATCCATCTTAAGTGGCCTTGCATGGCATGGCTCATAGCTTCATTGANCCTTTTCATTCTGTACATGGGATTTTCCTGGCAAGAGATTGGAGTGGGTTGCCATTTCCTCATCCAATGGGCTACTTTTGTCAGAACTGTTCGCTATGACCCATCCATCTTAAGTGGCCTTGCATGGCATGGCTCATAGCTTCATTGAATTAGGCAAGCCCCTTAGCCATGACAAGGCTGTGATCCATGAAAGGGATCCATGAATTTAATTCAAATGACCATTATATCTACTACAGTAGGCAAGAATCCCTTAGAAGAAATGGTGTAGCCCTTATAGTCAACAAAAGAAGCTGAAATGCAGTACTTGGTGCAGTCTCAAAAACAGCAGAATGATCTCAGTTCGTGTCCAAGGCAAACCATTCAACATCATAGTAATCCAAGTCTGTGCCCCAACCACTAATGCAAAGAAGCTGAAGTTGGTTGGTTCTATTAAGACCTACAAAACTCTCTAGAACTAACACCATAAAAAGATGTCCTTTTCATCATAGGGGGTTGGAACACAAAAGGAGAAAGTCAAGAGATACCTGGAATGACAGGCAAGTTTGGCCCTGGAGTACAAAATGAAGCAGGACACAGGCTAACAGAGTTTTGTCAAGAGAACATGCTGGTCATAGCAAGCACCCTTTTCCAACAACACACAAGACGATTCTATACATGGGCATGACTAAATAGTCAATACCAAAATCAAATTGATTATATTCTTTGTAGCTGAAGATGGAGAAGCTCTATACAGTCAGCAAAAACAAGACCTGGAGCTGACTGTGGCTCAGATAATCAGCTCCTTGTTGCAAAATTCAGTCTTAAATTGAAGAAAGTAGGGGAAACCACTCGGCCATTCAGGTAGGACCTAAATCAAATCCCTCATGATTATGCAGTGGAGGTGATGAATAGATTCAAGGGATTAGATATGATAGACAGAGTGCCTGAAGAACTATGAACAGAAGTTTGTAACATTGTACAGGAGGCAGTGACCAAAAACACTGCAAAGAAAAAGAAATTCAAAAAGGCAAAGTGGTTGTCTGAGGAGGCTTTACAAATAGCAGAGAAAAGAAGAGAAGCAAAAGGCAAGAAGGGAGAAAGGGAAAGATATATCCAACTGAATGCAGAGTTCTAGAGAATAGCAAGGACAGATAAGAATGCATTTTTAAGTGAACAATGCAAAGACATAGAGGAAAACAATAGACTGGGAAAGACTACAGATCTCTTCAAGAAAATTGGAGATATCAAGGGAACATTTCATGCAAGGATGGGCATGATAAAGGACAGAAACGGAACAGACCTAACAGAAGCAGAAGAGATTAGGAAGAGGTGGCAAGAATACACAGAACTATACAAGAAAGGTCATAATGACTTGGATAACCATGATGGTGTGGTCACTCACCTATAGCCAAACATCCTGGAGGTGAAGTCAAATGGGCCTTAGGAAGCATTACTACAAACAATGCTAGTGTAGGTGATAGAATTCCAGCTGAGCTATTTAAAATCCTAAAAGATGATACTATTAAAGTGCTGCACTCAATATGTTAGCAAATTTGGAAAAATCAGCAGTGGCCACAGGACTGGATGAGGTCAGTTTTTCTCCAATCCCAAAGAAGGGCAATGCCAAAGAATGTTCAAACTACCATACAATTGTGGTCATTTCATATGCTAGCAAGATCATGCTTAAAATCCTTTAAGCTTAAAATCCTTCAAGCTAGGTTTCAGCAGCACGTGAACCAAGAACTACCAGATGTACAAGCTGGATTTAGAAAAGGCAGAGGAACCAGAGATCAAATTGCCAACATTGGTTGGATCATGGAGAAAGCAAGGGAATTCCAGAAAAAACATATAATTCTGCTTTGTTGACTATGCTAAAGCCTTTGACTGTGTGGATCACAACAAACTATGAAAAATTCTTAAACAGATGGGAGTACCAGAATATCTTACCTGTCTCCCGAGAAACTTGTATGTGGATCAAGAAGCAACAGTTAGAACCAGACATGGAACAATTGACTGGTTCAAAATTGGAAAAGGGTACGCCAAGGCTGTATATAGTCACCATGCTTATTTAACTTCTATGCAGAGTACATTATGTGATATGCCAGACTGGAGGAATCACAAGCTGGAATCCAGATTGCTGGGAGAAACAACAACCTCAGATATGCAGCTAATACCACTCTAATGGCAGAAAGTGCAGAGAAACTAAAGAGTCTCTTGATGAGGGTGAGAGAGGAGAGTGAAAAAGCTGGCTTAAAACTCAATATTCAAAAAACTAAAATCATGGCATCCAGTCCCACCACTTCATGGCATATAGATGGGGAAACAGTGGAAACAGTGACAGATTTTATTTTCCTGGACTCCATAATCACTGCAGACAGTGACTGTTGCCAAGAAATTAAAAGACACTTGCTCCTTGGAAGAAAATCTATGAAAAAACTTAGCGTATTCAAAAGCAGAGACATCACTTTGCTGACTAAGGTCCATCTACTCAAAGCTATGGTTTTTCCAGTAGTCATGTATGGATGTGAGAGTTGGACCATAATGAAAGCTGAGCACCAAACAATTGATGCTTTCGAGTTGTGGTGCTGGAGAAGACTCTTGAAAGTCCCATGGACTGCAAGGAGATCCAACCAGTCCATCCTAAAGGAAATCAACCCTGAATATTCATTGGAAGGACTGATGCTGAAACTGAAGCTCCAATATTTTGGCCACTTGATGCGGAGAGCTGACTCATTGGAAAAGACCCTGATGCTGGGAAAGATTGAAGGTGGGAGGAGAAGGGGACGACAGAGGATGAGATTGTTGGATGGCATTACCAAGTTAGTGGACATGACTTTGAACAAACTCTGGGAGATAGTGGAGGACAGAGGAGTCTGGCGGGCTGCAGTCCATGGGGTTTCAAAGAGTGGGACATGACTTAGTGACTGAATATCAATGGCTGCAGAGACCTCTGAGGCTGTTACTGTAATTCCAAAGGGCTCTTAATAGGTTAGTTGTTTCTCAAGATTATTTGAAAGTTAATGGAAGACAACACATTCTGAATATCCCAGCCTCTGTTATCTGGGGAATACAGAAATTTTTGTGAAGACATTGCAAAACAAACTTTTGAGTACTGTTGTTCTCCAGGCTTTATTGGTGTTCTTTAAAATTAATTGGAGCACTAATAGAACCGTTTTCTAACACTGTTCAGTTATTAATAGATAAGTACTGTAAACTAGAACTTTCTCTGATGATGAAAATGGCTGGTACGGTAAGTGCTAGGCACTTGTGGCTATTGTCAGCTACAGATTGGCATTTCCCATTGGCACTTGCCATCCATCTCTGCGAGAATTAAATTATGTATTGCTACAGCTGCTGATTTTCAACACCGCTTGAAAGGAGATCAGGATTGAGAGCAGAAGTGTGGCCCTCTGTGCTCAGGGAAAACATGGCAGTACAGGTCATCAGATAGATATTTTCAGGAGCCGATTTTATGAGCCCAGTTCTTGTATCTCCTCATGTAGAAAAGCACTAATATCCTTCATGGTGATGACTGCTCCTCGTGACTAGGCATTTAGGCTCAATTTCAGTAGGTGATACATGAAGTGAAATTAATTTTTTTCATTTTGGGTAATTGGTGTAGGCTTTTATCTTTATTTTATCATATTACCAGTCCACAGCGTTAGGACTGTCAACATTTACTGTCTGTAAGTTGAGAGCACAGCAAATAGCAGTTTGAGTTGACACCAGTGATTCCCTGGGGCTGATGGGAGTGAAGGTCGAGCATGGGGCACAGGCCCCAGGGAAATGCTGCTTCTCAATCTGCCATCACCTCCCCCTCGGTCAGTCCTCACTGTGCTCCCCAGATCCTAAAAATGGTCAGACATCTGAGGGGGCTGCTGAGCGTATGACATGATGATGGTGGTGATGATGTGACAACTGTGGTACTGGAGGTAGCTGCCAGCACTGAGTTCTCACTGTGTGGGATGTGCTTGCTAAGGACTTTGAACATTATCTTTTCTAACCCTCAACAATTTTGGATCATTCTTGGTCACTGGGCCTTATGCTGAGTTTCTAGGAATAATGAGTATTGTCCTTACAGCTAAGCAGATAAAGGACCTGGACATGCTCAGTGGCTCAGGGCAGCAAAAATCAAATATTATCCTGGGTGAAACAAGGAGGGACAGTATAAACGTCTAAAGCAAAACCAAATTATGACTGTCATCAGTCTGTCTTAGTAAGCTACAAACAAGAACATGTGATATGGGAAATTAATCAAGGATAGCCCCTCATCCCTACATCATTACCACTTTTTGTTTTTGTCATTACCAAAAGGAGCAAACTGTTTTATGGGGTTTTTTTGTTGTTTTTTTTTTTTGGCCCCACCACTCGGCTTGTGGTATCCTGCTTTCCCAACCAGGGATCAAACCAGGGCCCTTGTCAGTGAAAGTGTGGAGTCCTAACTGCTTGACTACCAGGGAATTCCCTAGGAGCAAAGTATTCTAAAGACATGAGCATATTGAATATTAGACCCTTAACTTTCAAGTTTCTGTTAAAAAAAAAAAAACCTCTCTGTTAGTAACTAGATAAATATGACTAATTTTTTCCCATTTTTAGCCTTAGACCGCAAAGTGCCAATGTTGAGAAACAGCCATTCTGGGGAGGATGTGGGCTTGCTGGTAGGAAGCCACACCCAGCAACCAGAAATTTATTATGACTCAGGCCAGTTCAGTTTAATGAGAACACAGTTAGTGATGGAAGAAACAAAATCAACTTAGAATAAAAAAATATATATGAAGCAGTTTCAAGTCAATGGATTTAGCTAGATTGTCATTGCTCATAAATTCCTTTTTTTAATGTGCAAATAAGGTCAGAGAGAGTAAACCCAAGGAAGAAAAGTTGAGAAACCTACAATCTAGAAGCAAACCAACACTGGAAAATTGTGTGAATTCACTGTGAATGGTGGAAAATATAGAAAATAACTGTTTGGCAGATACACTTAACCAGTGCATTAAACTCATGTCTCCACCATCACACACATTACCCTCTCCTATCATCCCAGGGGTTCTGTGCCAGTGTCACTTTGCCTCCAGGGGACCTTTAGGGAGGTCTTGAGACAGTTAGGGATGCCATGCAACATCTGCAGTGCACAGTCCAGCCCCAACAGCACGGAATGAGCCACCCCCATGGCAGCAGTGCCGTGGAGTCAGGGAAGACCATCTGCCACCTCCCCTGATCTGCGGGGTCATGGGCCAGTTGGTCAGCTACAAGTAACTCTTCTGCAATTTCTAATGAGACATGGAACGTTCCAGAGTACATCATCATGACGTGTACCTCAGACTTAGGTCAGCTGTAGCTCAATAAAGTTAGGGGAAAAACTTCCCATATTTTAACAAACAGAGAAATAATGGGGTATTCTCCTCAAGGCATCTAATCCCAGTCTGGGATGCCACTGACATCAGAGCTGCACACACTCAACACACGTGACTCTTAGGAAACAACCAGGCTTCCGCTCTGTCCAGGCAGCTGTGTACTCACAGACTCGGTTCCGGGATTTGTAAGTGCAGGTGTAGAGGCTGCAAGGCCTTGCAGGCATGGACCTTGGAATCTGGAACCTTCTCCACAGTGTTTTGGATGGAGAGGCTTGAAGAATGGCCCTCAGGTGACTCATCATCAGCATCTTTAGCTTAAAATCTTGATCAGCTCTCCAGTAGCTTGCAGAAAACTAATAACCTAGAGGCAGGACAGAAGAGGCAAAGCCATAAAAAATAGAGGTCCCAATCATGTGGAAAACATTCAGATTATTAGTACATAGGAGGGGAGGCCAAATGAGAGTCAGTCATTTATCCACACTTATTCTTCAAACGCATTGTTCACCTCATTGGCAGGTCCAGATGAGTGACTCAGGCGACTTGCCTTTACCTTATGGTTACTAAATATTAGCAGTTCAGAGAAAGGACTCTATTAATCCACAAAATGAAAGAGTGTTAACAATACAGTTTCTTAAAAACAAAAATTACTCCTTGAAATCCAGATTAATAGTCCAGGATGGTACTGATATTTAGCAGAAACCAAAGATTAAAGTTTCCTCCAGGCAGCCTGAATTAAAAAAAAGAAATCAATCTGCATCTGGACTGCTTAAAACAAAAACCAAGATATATCCCCCCCAAATACTCATGGGTAGTTTTTGAAACACTTTTAAATGCTAGTGTGTCCTTTAAAGAGGTAGGTCTCATATCCCTACATGTAAGACCCGAAGGACTCCCAAATTCTGCCTGATCTAAAAGAGAAACCTTCCTGAATATGTGAACCTAACCTAACCTCACAGCTTGGGAATTCTGCCAGTAAACATTTTCACTTCAACATTTTTTTGCTCTTAAACACTCTGTTGGGTGCTGGGAGGTAGTAAAGATGAAGTAGATCATAAAAAAGAATGAAGTTCTTGTACATGCTATAATGTGCTGAACCTCGAAAATAGTGTGCTAAGTGGAAGAAGCCAGACACAAAAGGTCACATATGGTATGATTTCATTCCTATGAAATACTCAGAATAGGGAAATCTACAGAGACAGAAAACAGGTTGAGCAGAGGGGGAAATGGGGAATAACTGATGAATCGGTATGGGGTTTTCTTTTGGGTGATATAATTGTTTTGGAACTAGATACAGGTAGTTGTTACATAACATTGGGACTGTACTAAATGCCTCTGAATTGTACATTTTAAAATGGCTAATTTGGGGAATTCCCTGGTGATCCACTGATTAAGACTCCTCACTCCACTGCAGGGGACCTGGATTCAATCCCTGGTCAGGAACTGGGATCCCACAGGCCACGCACTGTGGCCAAAATATTAAAGATAAAATAGCTAATCTTATGTTGTGTGAATTTTGCCTCAATAAAATCATGCACATCATATGGGAAGGAAAAGACATACCAAACCAGTTCTCAGCAGGTATTGGTACCTCCTGAGTCTGCTTTCTCCTGCCAAAGGAGGCCTCTCAGCAATTTGGCCTTGACTGGGGTGCAAAGGCACCAAAAGGGAAACTGAGGGGACAAGAAGACATGTCACTTACTGACCTGCACTTTATTCATTCATACCATGTTTCCCCAAGAAGAGTGTTAGATACAGAAAAAGCACATGACCACAAGCGATGCTGAGCAAGGAGGGACACATTCTCATTTCATCCTCCCTCTGTTCATATACTTCACTGCAATTAATTAGCCATGAACTAGCCCTTCTGCCTGTACTGCTGCCCTGCTGCCCTTGTCACTGCTAGCTCCGAGCTGGAGGAGACAAGGCTGCACCCAAGGGAAAGGAGAGAAAATCACACCTAAGGTGTGTCCAGTGAGCGCAGGACACATAGAACAGAGTTACTTCCTGTCACTGCCCTGCAAAGCACAAGTGAGGGCTCCAGACAGAACTCTATAACTGGCTCCCCACAAACCATGTGCCCACACCCGTATTGTAACATGAAGCACAGCATGGTGACAAGCCAGCCTTTCAGCCCAGGGCCGTGCCCTCTGTTGTACGTATCACTTTGCCAGAGAACACACTGAACTAAGGGAGTGGAGGTGCATGGTCACCACGTTAAAGGGGACTGATAGGGAGCTCGTGACTCCCAGGGAGGCTCCTCTCCTGCAAGCCTAACTCCCTACCTAGGGTCTTTAGACCAGTGACACCTAAAGTGTGTCTGCGTTGCCAAAGGCTATTTGATATTCTCAAACCAAGTTAAAATCACTTTTTTTCTTAGTTTTATGTATATGTTTGCATATATACATTTTAATGGCGTGGGTATGTAAAAATATACCTTATTTAAGATATGCACAGTCTGACACGATTTCAAATAGAGACTGATAATGAAATTTCAAGATATTATCTTGATAATGCCTTGAGTCAAATTAGTACCTTGTTTTCAAAAATTTTAATATTTGAAATATCATTAACTGAATTAACTGAGCAAGGTTAAAGAGTGGACAATTTGCCACATCAATTCAGAACCTATTTCTGCTTTTTAAAATTTTTTTATTTTGGAAAACTTCAAACTTACAGAAATAGTGAAAATACTGTAATAAAACTACCTATGTACTTGCTACTGCATTTCAACAGTTATCTCTTGGTGGCTAAGCAAGTTTTATTTGTGCCCAACCCACCACTTCCCCTCTCTGAATTATTTGAAACAAATCCAAGAAATCTTAGAAACTTACCCATGATTTTATTTTCTACATGAAAGTGAAAGTGAAAATCACTCAGTCGTGTCCAACTCTTGTGATCCCATAGACTGTCCATGGAATTCTCCAGGCCAGAATACTGGAGTGGGTCGCCTTTCCCTTCTCCAGGGGATCTTCCCAACCCAGGGACTGAACCCAGGTCTCCTGAACTGCAGGCGGATTCTTTACCAACTGAGCTATCAGGGAAGCCAGGGAAAATATCCTCCAAATTCATAGTTTGTTCTCCATGAAAATTATCTGTATGAAATAGCCCTTGGCAATAGTTTATTGGCAGAATATGAAAACTATCAATTTTTCAAACTTAAAAACAGCAGAAAAGCACAGTAACCAGATACTTTCTCAGTGCCTACCTATCCCTTAAAGTAAACACTTCATTTCTCTCTTGATATCTCCACTCTAATCTTGGATTAGTGCTCAGGTTCAGAACTTTATGCTTCTAATTTATAAGACTATGTCTAGCATGAAACAGCATAATCTATAATCATGGGTCAGCAGGGTCAAAGGAGTATATGAATGGAAATGTTTAAGACTGAAGGGAGTTCCCTGGCAGTCCAGTGGTTAAGGCTCCCAATGCAGGGGGCATGGGTTCAATCCCTGATCAGGTAACTAAGATCTTGCATGCCACACAGCACAGCCGAAAATAAAACAAAACAAAAAAGATTAAGATTTAATGTACATCCTTCAATTTATGCAAGAAAGAATCCAGAACCAGAGGAACAGGAAAAACAGTCATTCAGTAATGCTGCACAAAAAGTAGACTTTCTGTGACTTCAAATAGTGTAAGGTCTGAGAAAAGCCCAGAAAATCCTGTTAAGTATTACATAAATAAAAATTATTATTACTCAAATTGAATTTGCTAAAATGCTACCCATGATATAAGTACAAAAATTAAGAACCTAGAAAGCAGCTTTAGGTGATTTTTAATGTCATTATTTTCTTTTTAAGACAGTATCATCAAGTAATTCCAACTAAGTAGGATTCTCTCTGATAAAATCAATTTGTAAAATTTCAAAATTGCTAAGAGATATGGGGAAACCTTGCCTTAATTCTGTGCTTCCTTCCATTGACTTCCATTCCTGTATTGAAGCAATAATGAGTGATTATCTCATGCAAAGCACTGTGCTAGGTTAAGATAATAAAGTTATGTTTTCTCCTTATTCTCACAAGCTTGCCATCTACAAAGAAAAACTATTTAAACAAATAACTTCTCTTTTTAAGTTACTTTTTCATTGTAGTAAAATATACATATTTATTGTTTTCACCTTTTTAAAGTACACAGTTAAGTGGCATTAAATACATTCACAATGTTGTGTGACCATCACCACTATCTATACCCAAAATTTTTTCATCATCCTCAAAAACAAGCTCTGTACCCATTAAACAATAATTCCCCATTCCTTCCCACTTCATAGCCCCTAGGAACCTCTATTCTTTCTGTCTCTATGTATTTGCCTACTCCACAGTGGACTCATAGAATATTTTTCTCCCTGAGTCTGGCTTATTTCACTTAGCATAATTAAATACTTCTTAATCAAAGTCAGATCTGATGACAGCCCTGACTTAATTCAATGAGAACATAGAGGGTAGAGGCTTTAACTTTCAGGAACAGGTATCATCTGGAACCATGGGTCAGAGGGGACAGTTTTAACGGGTGGGGCAAAGGCAGAGAGATGGCCAGGGAAGGATGATAAGGATGTTTAGGCAATGGACGGACTTCTTAAGAGCCAAGGCCAGAGAGGACGACTGGGGTTGAGTTGAAATGGGAAGAGCTTTGGGTTTGTTCAATAATCAATCTCAGTGTCAGAAGAGGTGGGCAAACATGTGAAAAAGGACGCCTTTCTTGCTTACAATCTGGATGGTAGAAGAGACTTACTAATGCCCAGGAAGACAGTGCCAAGTGTAAGATACTGGTTTGTCCTTCAAAGGGAAGGTCGTGATAAGACAAGGCCACAGACATGCCTGATGACTGAGGGAATTGTACAGAAAAATAGGCACACACTTGGCCCTGCCTGTGGAGCTGGGTGGGGAATCTGAGGCCTGTTGGCATGGCACCTGGAGAAGTCTGGGTAACTGATCCTTGGTCCAGCTCCACAGAGAGCAATCAGGAAAGCACGAGGCCAGGGTGAGCTGACATCATAGGCTGGGGCTGACTGCTGGGGCCATGGCCATTTGGGGACTGCCCTGCATGCTACAGTCGTGCTGTTTGTGAACAGCACTGAGGCTAATGACACATGGCCCAGAGGAAGTATCTCCTGTCCATTTCGAGACTGGCTGTCTAGGGCTAGGGGGAAACAAGAGCTCCAGACGATCTAACATCACCCTCACTCACAGTAGTCTCCCCAGGGCCCACCCAGGCTGGGGTGCATGTAGTAGTCTGGAGAGCTGAACCTCTGTCCCTTAAGAATGCTGCTGATCTCACTGAAGGAGAACACTGACTCTGAAGATTACCTTTTGTGTTTTTGGACAAAAACAAAACCCAAATCCTTTTTTTTGGTAACAAAGCCAAGTGTATCAGAACTTCCCATCATCCCAAGTCTTCTATGAATATTTTTCAAGGTGTTGGCTAAGCAGATACTCAGGTAACATCGTGGAAGGTAGAGCTGGATAGAGATTTGAGATTAATTAAGGGAATATTAATTTCCAAGAGACAAGGTGACTTTCAGATGTCATTCCCAGTGTACAGGATGAAGCACTGATGGTTTCTGATGACTCTGTCAGCTCGGCACAGGATAGATGGGACTGGGCAAAGAGGGGAGCCGGGAAAGCCATTCAATCCATCACTCTTATTCTGTCACTCATGAGGACATCAGTCAAATATGATCAATAGCAACGTTGTGAACAATTAAACTAAAATACGTTCAGTGAAAAGTAGAGCAGGGTAAGGTGAATTTGTAGTGCCACAGGGGAGGGGGTACTGGGTTTTAAATAAATTGCTCAGGAGAGGCCTTATTGAGAAGGTGAAATTGCTCAGGAGAGACCTTATTGAAAAGGAGGTGAAAGAATTAGTTATATGGCTTTCAGGAGGAGGGTTATTCCAGGCAGAGGGAAGTGCCTGTGCAAAAACCCTGAGGTGGGAGCTTGTCTGGCACATTCAGGGGACAGTGAGGAGGCCAATATGGTGGGAGTGCAGCAAAGCAGAAGTAAGGCAGTAGGAGATGAGGTCCAGAGGTAATGAATGCTAAGCAGATTTCTAGGCCATTGTAAAGGTTCCCCACTGTGGGAACACAGTAGAGTTTTTGGAGTAGAGGAGGAATTTAATCCAATATACATTTTAAAAATGTCATTCAGTGTACCCTATTGGAAAATGACCAGAATGGAAGAAAGAAGCAGGGACCTCATTCAGGATAATCCAGGGGCTACAACTAAGGATGCTGCAGTGAATGTGGTGGGAAGTGGTTTGGGCATTGGCTGTATCTTGGGGACACTGGCAGATTCTTGGCCTAAACAACTGCAAGGATGGAGTTGCCATGAACTGAGATGGGAAGGCTGTGTGTGGAAAAGGTTTTGGGTGGGAAATCCATAGATCAGATTTGGGTACATGGAGTTTGAAATGAAATTCCGATAATTCAACTGAGAGAATATGGTAGAATAGTCTAGCTCATGGTAGAACGAGGATGAATCCCTGAACAGAGAAACAGAACCTGGCAAAGCGGGCGAGGGAAAGATGGTGCTCTTATTGCTAACCCTACTGGGTGTGAGGTGCTGAGGCGGGGGCAGGCAAGAGCAGAGGTCTAGGGAGAGTTGGCAATGCAGCGCTGGTGCTCAGGAGACGTGAGGCTAGAAAGAGAAGCAAAATCCCCTCCCCCAGGGGTAACAGGTGTCTAGAGGGAGACTAACAAAATGGAGTGATTAGGGAGGCCTAGAGAAAAGGAAGTCAAATGCAATCAAGGAAGGAAGGGAGCATGAAGGGTCAGGGGCAAGGAGGGTTCCAGGGAAATCCGAATAGAAAGAAAACTTTGCTAATGCTCAGTTACAATGCCTGTAACAATACATGAGATTATTTATGCTAAAGCCAAAGGCCAATCCCCTCTGTTACATTAAAAGGTAGAATTTATTGAGAGGTGAGGTGGTTATTTAAATTTACCCATGGGTCTTATAAAGCCCAAGCTAGTGAAACCACAAATGTTTAATTATCAACCATAATATGTAACAGTAAACTACTAGCAGACATTACTGGGTGTCACAGAAAATCTGTCCTTACTTATGTGTGTCCTTAAAGATGGGACCATGGGATGAGGGGGCCCCAGAAGAGCCTTTGTTATTGCTAATTATTTAGATATGTCCCTGGATCTTACTAATACATCCCATATCTGTTGTGCAGACTTGGAAATGTGTGAGGGAAAAAAAAGATTCTGAAACCCTTTAAAAAATCATTCATAAATCATGTATTAAACGACAGTAATTTGAACTCTGCCTGACTAAGCAATTTATAATACATGCAAAACAGCAAGAAAAAGGTACTGTGACTAAAGGTTACAATTACATTGAAAAAAATTTCCTGATTCTCATCAGATTCACTTTTCCGTTTCTCACCTCCTCATTTCCAAAGGAAGCAAGCGTTTTGCAGTTCCCTGACATGGAAATTAGGGGTTAATGTTGCCATGTCTTGACTGAAAAAGCTGAGTTTCTTCTCACCCACTTCTGTGATAGCAGGATCCCAATCTGGGATTGCCAAAGGTTTCAGAATACATTTCTAGTAGCTGTTTTGCGTGCTGCAGTTAACTTCCCCAGTGTGGCCAATGAGATGAAATGCATTTCCCTCCTTCCATCAGATTTCCAAAATACTCATATTTCCTTATAAGTCACTTAGTCTTTATTGAGTTCTGACTGTGAGCAGTCACAGCATTTTGCCTTGCTCCTAGGACAACAAGGCAGGAGTGTACAGAGAGAAC
>SJYV01026191.1:0-17529 GCA_006410875.1 Neotragus pygmaeus
AAGATAATGGCATTCTTAATGGCAACAACAAAACTGGCAAATAACTCAGCAACGTTCCCAAAATTCTAAGGGGAAATAACTGTTAGCCTAGAATTCTATATCCAGACAAACTAACCATGAACTGTGAGTGCGGAATAAATTGTTTTCAGACATGAAAAATCTCACAACTATGATTTTCTAATATTCTCTTGAGAGATTACTGAACAAAGATCCTCCACTAACACCAAGGAATAAACTAAAAAAGTAGACAAAGAATCAAGTGGAAGGGAAGAGGCGCGAACTCCCTGGGATGATGGAGGAGAAAGACCCAGCGTAAGCCCCAGAGGACAAGCAGCCAAGGCCAGAAGATGAGAGAAGGTTTCAAAAAGACATCACCAAGAGGGGAAAACAAACGCCTTACATGGCCTAAAAAGCTAAGACGAGATTCCACACCTGGGCGGAAGCTGAGGGTTTAATTAACTATGCAGTTACAGAAATCTAGTAAAGGACACTAGGCCCAGGGAAGAAAAAAGTAACTGCGAAAGAAAACAGCCACACGTTCACAGCAGTGTGCATACCGACATGGTCACAGCAACAGAGAGAGGCTGGAAGCTACTCTCCAGTTGCAGTGCACACAGGCTTCTCATTGCAACGGCTTCTCCTGTTGCAGGGCACAGGCTCTAGGGTGCTTGGGCTTCAGTAGTTACAACATGTGGGGACAGGAGTTACTGCTCCCAGGCTCCAGAGCACAGGCTCAACAGTTGTGGCGCACAGGCTTAGTTGCTTCACAGCATGTGCGGTGTTCCCAGATCAGGGATCAAACCCACGTTCTCCTGCACTAGGTAGGTGGATTCTTCACCACTGAGTAACTAGGGAAGCCCTATCCATTTTAAATACAGCAATGTGTAAATGTCCATCCCAAACTCCCTAACTATCCCTTCCCCACATCAACCATAAGTTCAAAGTGAACCTTAATTTTTAACAAATCTGGGATCTTACTTCATGGACATAATTCTGAGTTTAAAAAGAAAAAAAAGCAGCATATCATAAAGCATTTTCACTTATTTAATATCCCTCTCAAACAAATAGTAAGACCAGTTAAACACTGAAATAAACCAACAATTTAATCAAACCATTACTTTATCAGGTAGATCTGCACTTACACATAGCTATTTGCATACTGATCTCAATTTTAAGCTTCTTTCCATTATACTGCCAAACTGTCCTCCGAACATGTTTCCCTAATTTATCCACCACCAAGCCATGCACGGAAGCAATCACAGAAGCCTTTGCATCACTCTTAGCAATGTTTTCATCTTATAAAAAGACATTGCCAATGTAACACCTAAATCACCTCTTACCCAGTGCTTACTACAAAAAACTGAATGTTTTCTTGATGTTCAATGCAGATATGATGTTAGTTACAGATACTGCTGGCTGTAAATGGGAGCAGAAAAGAATCCTGAATGTGTGCCTGAATGTGCCTTGCAAGTACAATTGCATGCTTGCTGCTAGAATCCTCAACTAACATAGCTGAGGAGGTATAATGATCCATTAAATAAATGCCAAAAATGAAACGTCTTTCCCAGGAGTGACACAGTCAGGATTTGCGCCACATCTTCCTAACACAACAGCCTGAACACTTTCCAATATATTGTTCTGATTCCAAAAACGGACATTCCTCTCCGGATGCACATGTAGTCAGCTTACTATGCTTGTTCATGAGAATGCAATTGATATCACCCTCATCTCCAGATTCTGAGTAATGGAATCTTTCAGCAAAAGACACGACATCTCATTGTTAAGGTTCTCTAAACCCTCCCTACGTCACACTTCTAACAACTAAGACATAAACAGTGTTAGGGCTTCAAAAGTGCTTTAAAGGCCACATACACATACACACTCCATATACTACACATCAGCTTTGTCTGAAAATCTGGTGGTGAGAGAACCAGAAGACTGAGAAAGCAGAAGAAATGGAGAAAATTTTTAATTTTTTTACAGTGACAAATTCTGACTTAATCAACAGATAAGAAAAAAGGCCCACTAAAAATGGAAATTTAAAAACTCAAGTTATAAAAATACTGAAAGGATCTCAGAAAAAGAAGGGACACAGCTGTAGCTCAGACTCCAGTCAGGTGGCTAAAAGCACTCAACAGGACACTGGTGGGGCTTTCAAAGTACCATTTATTTTTTTTGCAAATTTTACACACATCTTTATTCCCAGCATCTCCTAACAATCGGAAGATCTGGCAATGCTGGGCCAGCAGTGTGGCAGTCGACAACCATCCAGCACTCAGCAGGGGACACCCGTTCAAACAAGGCAGGTCCTCTCGGCAGCCACCACGCCATTACGCCTACTACTCCTCCCTGTAGGCCCCAGCTTCTGGGTTAGAGGAACAGCTTGAGAGCAGTCTTAGAAAAGAAAGGACCCAGTTCTCTACAAGAAGGAAGAGGAATGGCAGCTGTTCCACAGGTTGGCAAGAGGAGAAAGCTACCAGACAGCAGTACCCGCCCTCTACACACCAAACCTCCTCCTCAGGGGAGCACTTCATACAGGCAGGCCAAGCAAAGCAGCTTGACCAGCCACAAATAAACCTGAGGCTCTTTTTGTAAAAGATAAGAAAAAACTGGAAACTTCTAGTACATTTTTACATTAACTTGTACCACAGAGAAAATGAGTACAAGTGAGCTACACTGGAGAATTCTAGAACAATGACATTTTCTGGAGGTCTGCAGCATGATCACATATAGCAAAAAAATTAGTACTTATGCAAAACATAACTTCAATTCATCCCTACCACCACATAGAAAAATTAGCCTAAAATGGGTCATATATCTAAAAGTAAAATCTAAAACTGTAAAACTTCTAGAAGAAAACAGTTGCGATGTTGGGTTAGGCAAAGATGTCTTAGAAATGATACCAAAATCATGATCCATAAAAGAACAAAATGATACACTGAACTTCGTTAAACTTTAAACCTCCTGCTCTTTTAAAGATGATGTTGAGACTGAAAACAGCCACAGACTATGAAAAAATATTCGCAAATATGTATATGATAAAGAACTCTCAAACCCAATAATAAGAAAACAAACTTAAAAACAGACAGGCAGAAAAAGATGTACACAGTCGACCGAAGTCAAATGGCAAACAGGCACATGAAACAAGGCTTAACATTATTAGTCATTAGATAATTTCAAGTTAAAACTACATTAACATATCACTACATATTCACTAGCATGTCTAAAATTAAAAAGAATGACTACCAAGTATTGGCAAAGATATAAAGGAATTTGAACTCTCCTCCACTGCTGGTGGCAGCATACAAGGTCACAACCCCTTTGGAAGATAGTTTGGCAGTTTCTTACAAAGTTAAACGTATACCTACCTGCCTAAAGTATTCATTAAGAGAAATGAAAGTGTATGTTCATATAAAGAATGTACACAAATATTCACAGCAGTTTCATTTGTGACAGCCCCAAATTGCAAACAAGCCAAATGTTCATCAACTGGTGAACGAATAAGCAATTAGTGGAATTTCTGTACAATGGAAAAATAATAAGAAATGAACTACTGATATAAACTACGATGTAGATGTCAAAAATTGTGCTGAATGAGAGCAGCACCCTCCAAAATACATTTTATATGATTCAGTTATACAAAATTTTAGATTAACTGCAAGTAATCTGCAGTGAGGGAAAACAGATGAGCTATTTCCTGGAGCCTAGGCAAGGTCACGAAGGGGCAGGAGAAAAGTTCTAGGGATGAGGAATGAGTGAACACATGAAACTGTAGGATGCTATGCGTCGTATCAAGTGCCCTTCAAATACATGCAGTTTACTGAAAGGCAGTCATAACTGCAGACAGCTGTGTTTAGAAAGTTAAAACAGATGTCTTACAAAAGGAGATGGTAGTACCATTTAGCGGTTAAAGAATTCAGTGAGTAATAACAGGGAAAAACACTGCTTCATCCCAGGCAAGGGATGTTCCCTTACAGATCCCAAAAGATGGCGTGGAGTAGCAGGTATTCTAGTCCAGGTGTTAAGAGAAAGAGTGCGAATAAAAGCCATGCAGAAACAAAAGAGAATATTTTTTTAGAAAGGACAGGTCAATGTGGCAAAGACCCAGGAATTCTAAGTTGGAGACTCTAGGCTTCACTGTGTCCTAAGAGTCATGGGAAATCAACCTGCAAACATGACTCTGGTATAAGGCCAAGGAACACGAAGTCAAGGAGAGAAACCTTGGAAGCAAAAAGACCACGCCAAGAAGGTCTTCCTTTGGGTGTGAGCTACAAGGCAAACAAAGGCAGTAAGGATGGGACTGGAATGGGAGACACGGGCAGAAGAAAGGAAGAATTTTATGATTATCGAACCAAGAACTCAGGACAATGACACTGCTGCTGTCTCCTCGCCTGTGAAGTTAACTACGTGAGGCTACGGGTTCCGAGGGACAGACGCACCCCAGCAGACCCAGGAGGCTGAGCCTTTGGGTCAGAGTGTAGGCCACCACAGTTGCAGCAGAATCAAAGTCCACTCTGGGTGAATAAAGCCTGGAATGAGCCAACACAAAAATGAAGGCTCACAGAGAAAAGTCCCATTTAAGAAAAACTATCTTTACAAGATCCAGACTCAAACAAATTCCACTTTCAACTGTACCACTTTCTAAAATCTGAAAATATTCTTATGGACCTTACACAGAAAGCAAGACTTTCTTTTAAAACCATAATCAAAGTGCTAAAGTACTAGAGAGATCAGTTATCTCTAAAAATGTTAGCAACATGGAAATTCTACCCATTAACATGGCAAGATGATCTTTAGTTTCTAGTAATAACACTATTTCATAAATACATACAAAGTCTGGCACAAACAGTTACTTGGACCAAGCTATGACTGGAATGAAGTTCTGTGTTGTGGAAGGATATCTGAAATGCAATATATACAAAGCTTTAAATGCAAAACAAATTAAGTTTTTATTCTACTTATCAAGAAGCCTAATCCTATGAACCAAGAAATCAATACAAACCCCAAATTCCAATTCTATAACCACTCTTCTTGAAATTCATCCCCTTTGCATTCTCCCACAGTCACATTAACAAAACACTTGCCACCCAGCACATGTGGGCTTGCATACCTGCTTGGAAGGTAGGATTCGCTCCAGGGTACATGTTGGGGGAGTAGGCAGGAGCTGCTGCTGCATAGCCCATTGGGAAACCAGCTGGAGAAAAATAAAAAACAGTGTGATTTTAAAACCAGGGCTCCCAAGGACCTGACTGTCCTCACCTTCTTCACCACAACTCCCAGACTGAGCTCAGGAGCCCAGCAGCACGTGGGTACTCAGCAGGCTGCCTCTAGCTGTCTCCTTGCCTCAGAGCTGTGATGAGTCAGGATCATGAACATGTCATTTAAACCTAAGAGTAAATGCTGACAACTTTCTATAACTGAAAACATTTGACAGAAGTGGAATTAAATGAAGGAAAAACAAAAACCCAAAATGAAGTCAGAAAACTCACAATATTTCTGGCAGCTTTACCCTAGAGTTTACTCACATAATGCATTATTTAGCAAGATTAATAAGAGCGCTAAGAGCTTCATGCACTAAAGAGGCTCTAACCATATACAAGTGTATATACACATGGAACTGGGAAAAATCCAACCCCACAATCAATTTGCAAGCAACCTGACTTTTATTAACACAAATGAGGGATCCTTAATAAGACTAAATTATAACCACTTATCAATCATGTGAACACAAAAGAAATTTCGGTCAAAACCAGAGGGGCCTCAGTTATCTGCTCTAGGGCCCTCACAGTTCAGCGGGACCCAGTTACGAGTCACCAGGGCACTACAGGGCACAGAGCCAAGGTCTGCTAGTCTTCACTAACAACACAACTAGCTGTGAGGAGCTATAATCCCTCCAAGGAGATTCTAATTTGCAGGGCTCCAATCAACAAGGTTGAGAACCACTCTCCCTTCCTGTTCCTGCCCGCTGCGCTGGCCACAGAACTGTCCTCCTGAAAATCCCCCTTGGCAAGCACCATAAACTGTCTCCAACATCTACTCTACCTCTCTTCTGGCACACAGGGTCTGGGAAGCTAAATATTGCACCCCTCTCTTGCAAGAAAATGGAAGTGATCTCAAATCCTAATCACTTCATGAAAACAAAACCTTCAGAACAGCAAAAAATACCACTAGCTGAGTAAAAAAGACAGCTTTTCACAAGAAACATACTTGCAAATTATTTAGACAATGGGCAAATACACAATATGTAAATAATTTTTAAAGTTTAAAAAAAATAGAAAAAAACAATCAACAGAAGACATGAACAGAGAGAATTGCCAACCCCATTTCTAACTTCAGACTGGAGAAAATCCAAAAGGAGACAACACACTCTGCTGGCAAGGCTGTGGGGGAAACAACAGACTCACACACTTCTGGTAGGAATACAAAGAGGTAAGATTTTCTCCTAGAACCTTTAAGATTACATTTGCACTAGAAGATGTAGTATATATACTATGAAATATTACTCAGCCACTAAAAGAATGAAATAATGCCATTTGCAGCACCATGGACGGACCCAGAAGTCATCATACTAAGTGAAGCAAGACAAAGACAAGTATCATGGGGTATTTCTTATATGTGGAATCTTAAAAGAAAATGATATACATGAACTTATTTACAGAACAGAAACAGACTCACAGACTTAGAGAAGAACTTATGGTAAACAAGAGTAAAGTTGGTGCTATATTTAAAACAGATAACCAACAAGAACCTACTATATAGCACAGGGAACTCAGCTCAATATTCTGTCATAACCTAAATGGGAAAAGAATTTGAAAAAGGATACACATACATGTATAACTGAATCACTTTGCTGTAGACCTGAAACACAACAATGCTAATCAACTATACTTCAATATAAAATTAAAAAAATATTTTTTTTTAAGAACAACAGGAAAAAAATTACATCTGCATGCACTCGCTCCCCTGGCCATTTCACCTCAAGGAATCCACCCTGAAGATAATTTCCTCCAACACAATCCACTACAGTATTACTGCAAAATCGTTCAAACAACATATCCATCCAAAGAACTCGTTGAATTAAACTATGAAAAGCCCACAACTTGCAGGCTTATGCAGCAGTATCACGTAAAACACAGAGAACAAGGCAAACCTTTGGGAGCTGACAGGCAGCAATGATTAAGCTGACGAAGCAAAGCGAACAGCACCACCTGCACCTCTATCCCAGAAGCCTACGCAGCCCGAGGAGGAAGGAGGCTGAAGCAGCCTATGCAGCCTCGAGGAGGAAGGAGGCTGAGAAGCCTATGCAGCCTCGAGGAGGAAGGAGGCTGAGAAGCCTATGCAGCCTCGAGGAGGAAAGAGGCTGAAGAAGCCTACTCAGCCTCAAGGAGGAAGGAGGCTGAAGGCGCTCAGCAGCAGCACTCTCTCGGGCCACTTCTGCCTGCTGAGACCTCCCCTGCCCGTGCTACCGCAGGCTCCTCAAGGAGCCAGCTGACACTGCACACGTGCACCAGTCCTGAGGCTCCTCCTCCCCAACGCTGCTTCCACCCACCAGATCCTTCACAAGTGTCATCCACCACAATGATGTCTGCACTCCTAATTCCATCTCAGTGTACAACACCCTTTAGGTAACAAAGGAAAAATTAGAATATATGGACACAGTTGGCTGGGGGGCATGATATGACTGTCAATTATGCCCTCCAAAATTTATTTTTTCAAACTCGAATCCCCACTGTGGTGGTATTTGGGGAAACTCAACTGTGGTAGTCATTTAACAACATATACATACATTAAATCATCACATACACTTTTTTAAAAAGTGCTATACAAACTAAATACATACAATTTTTTTCTCATCAATCATACCTCAAATGGGGGGGGGGGTAAGACATCAAGTGGACCACCTATACTTTTTAATACACCCTGTATTACATTCCATGAAAAAATACTAGGAATGGTAAGGCATAGGACCATATATGAGTGAAAAAGAACAAAAAAGATAAACTGGTAACAGACTACAGATCCAGAGACTGCAACGAGGTCTTTAAGATAACTCTGTATTTCTTTGGAAACTAGAGCTCAGGTTCGCTCTGAGCTGCTGCAGCTGTTTAGGAGACTGTGCACAATGTCTAAGTCTTCGGTCCCTCATCTCGCCCCTGCCCTCCACCAGCCAGGCTTGCTCCACCAGTAACCTGCAAGTCCAGGGGGCATCTGGGAGCAGGAGCTGCAGCGGGCCTGGCGGAGTTGCAGCAACCCTCCTCCTGAAGTTGAGGGGGGTGCCCTGTGCAAGGTCCCAGGGCTGCACCCACGGTGCTGAGACTCAGTCTCCTAGTCTCTCAACCTTACAGTAGTAGCAGTAGTGTTACTCGCTCAGTCGTGTCCAACTCTTTGCAGCCAGACTGTAGCCCGCCAGGCTTCTCTGCCCATGGGATTCTCCAGGCAAGAATACTGGAGTGGACTGCCATTCCCTTCTCCAGGGGATCTTTCCAACCCAGGAATCCAACCCAGCTGGTCTCCTGAATTGCAAGCAGATTCTTTACCATCTGGGCTACAGGGAAGAATACCTACCTTACAGTAGGTTCCAGTAATATTTAATTGAGTCTCAAGCTCTAGGGATTAAAACTGGTCCATGGGCTCATGGGACCCTTGATTCAGCCAAGTTCCTCTGTGCTGCAGGGAGGAGGGGTCTGAGATGGGACTGGAGGGACCCCTGAAGCGCTGGCCTCAGCTGACTGAGGAGGTCGGGACCCGCACTGTCACAGATGCTAGAGACCTCTTAGGGCAGAGTCCAGGGGGACAGTCAGGAGGTGGTCCCTGACTTATCAAGTGAATACTGATCACCAAAGGGGTAGGGAGCAGGCCGATCCTGCTCCATAAAAAGATGTGCTTCTTCTCTCCCTTGGTGGGTGAGCTTTAAAGCTCCAGTCGCCCACATCCAGCTCTTTCCAGGTCTGACGCACCTCTGGCAGCCTTGCAAGTCTGGCTTCCAACTGCAGAACTCCCCAGGCTCCAGGGAGAATCTAGACTGCAGAGATGGTTCCTGGAGGTTCAAGTCTAAAAAGTGCTGCCCCTTCGGTGTGGAAGTGGAGGGAGAAAGGGTGAATGTAGTAACGGGGTAGGGTAGACAGGGGTGAGTGCCCTAGGAGCCTTTGAGAAAGAAACCCCAACCCCCTGCAACTATCCATTAATGCCACAGGTTTTCAGAGTCTTTTGAGAAGAGATGCCTCTTCCCTTACTTCTGTGTTGAAAACTATACAAACCCAACTTTTCATCCTCCTGCTACTTTGCCAGAATTTTTTTTTAATGTTGTTCTTGGCTTACTTGGTTTTCAGTTCCCTAAATAGCAGTTTTGAGCTGTCCAAGCTATTTAAAAGTGTTCTCCTTAAATTGAGACTAAACCCTACTCTTTTGGAAAAACTACCCTCACTTCAGAGGAGATATTCTTTTCTTCCCATTCCTTTCTTCCCTGATGGTCCAGGGGCTAAGACTCTGCACTCCCCATTCAGGGGGCCCAGGTTCTATCCCTGGTGAGGGAACTAGATCCCACATGCTGCAACTAAGACCTGACATAACCTAAATAAATTTAAAAAAAAAAAAAAAATCAAACCAGTCAAACAACTCTGTGAGCACTAAGCAGAATAAACACAAAACACAGTCACGTCTAGTCATTCCAAAGGAGAAACACAGATACCTTATAAGCAGCAAGGAGAGAACAGGGAAATGCTAATTTCAAAAAAACAAAAATGGCAGAAACCAGAGGACAACACAGCTACCTTTAAAGTGCTGCGAGAAAATAACTGCCAGCCTAAAATTGTACACTCAGTGTGGCAGGCAAAAAAAAAAAGGAACTCTTCAGAAGAAATATCATCAAATCCCTGGAACCTATGAATGTTACCTTATTTGGGAAAAGGTTCTTTGTCGACGTAAGTTAAGGATTTCAAGATACTCATTGTAGATTACAGGTGGTGGAGGCCTAAACCCAAGTGTCCACATTGTGAAACACAGATAAGAAGGAAACGATGTAACCAGGAAAACAGAAGCCGGGATGATGTGTGCACACAGCAATCTATGTCAAGGAACACTGAAAGCTCCAGAAATTTCAAGAAGCAAGAAAGGATTCTCCCCTCCAGCTTCCACAGGGTGTGAGGCCCTGCCACACCTGGATTTTGGCTTCTGACTCCCACAACTGTGAGATAATCAATTTCTATGGTTTTTAAGCCACCATCCTTGTAGCAGCCGTCACAGAAAACCAGTACACTCATCAAAAATATGCTCAAAATGAAAGCAAAATAAACATTTTCACAAAGAAAATTCACTGCTAGCAGACATGCAGTAAGAGTGGGGGAGGAGGGGTAACTAAAGGGATTTATCCCAGTAAAAGGAAAATGATCCCAAACAAAAAACATATAGATCAGAAAGCAATGAAAATAATGTGTGAATTAATGTTGACTGCACAAAATAAAAACAGTTATGTCTTAAAGCATGGTAACGATACACAAAAGAGGGGGGGCAAAATGTGTTGTAATTGTTAAGAGTCATCACTAAATAGTAATTTTTTCAAAAATTAACAGAAAGAAAAATTTAATGTAAAATATTTGGTTAATCCAAAAGAAGAAAAAGTGAACAAAACAAATACAGGAGCTATGAATTAGAAAACAATAGTAAGATGGTGTATACGAACCCAATTACTGTCATCCCTCAGTATCCCAGATTCCAGGACATGATACCCAAATTTCACAGGTAGGAAGGACTGTATGTCAGCTCTCATGTAACTGCAATTAGAAGATGTTCCTTTTTTCCCATTAAGTGTAAATTTTAGAAAGTTATGGACCAGCCTCTCCATCTGTTCATATTAAAGTGTAGAATGGTAAGCATAAAATGGTATAAAGGTACTTTCTCTCCTTGTGATGTCTTGTTTTTGGTACTAAAGTTATCCTAGCCTTAAAATCAAAATACCTAGAGTGGCTACAAGTTTCTATACTGAACTTTTGCTGATCAGAGAGTTTTATCAAAGTCAAGGAAACCAAAATACTAAAAGCAAGGCAAGAGATAGGTATAACCTCTAAGTCACTTCAGTCGTGTCTGACTCTGTGCGACCCCATAGACGGCAGCCCACCAGGCTCCCCTATCCCTGGGATTCTCCAGGCAAGAACACTGGAGTGGGTTGCCATTTCCTTCTCCAATGGGTGAAAGTGAAAAGTGAAAGTGAAGTTGCTCAGTCGCTCAGTCGTGTCTGACTCTTCGCAACCCCATGGACTGCAGCCCACCAGGCTCTTCCATTCATAGGATTCTCTAGGCAAGAGTACTGGAGTGGGTTGCCATTGCATTCTCCAAGGTATAAAGAAATGAATAAAATAAGGATCAGTTATAAAATTTTAAAGATTTAAAGTTTTAGAAATTTCCTTTTGAAGACCAAAAACAAAAAAAACCCTAAAAAGTACACAGACCTGGTATATGACAGGCAACCAATATTTCATTACATAGTCTATCAGGTAATGCTAACACCCTACTCCCTGATTTCAGATCTATACAGGCTTCTCTTCAGTAGATTACCTGGAACTTTGTTTAAACTAGTACAAATACATTAAAGACAGGTAGTCTCGCCACTAAATTATTTTTTACCAACTCCAGAAAATCCTGTCACTATTTTTCTTCTAGTCTCTCTACTTAGTTCTGGAGCTTTTAATTCTCCTCAAAACTTCTCATCCTAACACCTCTATTTCGTAACCAGTCTACTTCCCCCTTCCTTATGCTGCATGCTGGTCCTCCTTGAGCAGTGTTTTGCCTGCGGTTTAACTGGAATTCTGTTCAAATGCTTTTTTTTAAGTTCCAGTTGGTTCTTTTCTCTGTGATTCTTTCTCTTGCATCTTCAGTTATTATCAGCACGCTTGTCTGATGCGGTTTCCACCTGATGTTCCATTCCTGCTGTCTATCGTGACTGGTGATGCAGACACGATGAACGACAGCACGGTGTTCTTAGTGACTCTGACTTACCAGGCAGAACTCGGGGCCACCAGCACAGCCTGGACCGGGAGCGCCTCCCTTCACGCTGCTCTGCACTGGTTGCTGTCAGGTGCTTCAGGGGCAATGCAGCCCAGAGACTATGTTTTTTGTTAGTTTCTCAATTTATGGACCCCTCAGAAGGACAAGTAATTCAAAGCAGAATCCAAAACATCCTTGAATGGTTACAAATTCTTAGAAAAGACTTCTTCCTTCCCAGAGCCCAAGCTGAAATGAACTTCTCTATGGAACCTGTATGGATTGATTTACTTACCTCTCTTATAGGAATCAGACTGACGAGGGGTCCCACTCCAAATCCCAGCCTTAACAAGAGCAGAGACGTCACTTCGTCCCCAAAAGGGTTGCTAAAACCCACAAAGAACAAATGCCCGTAGGGTAGGCACATCAACTCAATGGCCAAATACTCTGGTTTTTATGTCACCTTCATACTTAGCTGTAGAAATGGCTTTCTTGCAAAAGTTCAGTTAAACATTTTTGAAATGTTTCTTCAATTTTTCAGGGGTTTTGAGCAACTAGGTTTTAAGAGTATCTGTCCCACCATATTATCTAAACCCAAAATTGTAATGTTACAGACAACTATTCCTTTCAATTAGGGCAACCATTTGCTATTTTTGACCATCAATTCCTATTCTCACAAATTTTGCTTCACCCTGTTTCAGCCCGTGTTTGACTAGTAGGCTTCATTAAGGTGGAGAATGCAGCTCAGGCATAAATTCATCAGTGGACTCCCCTTCCTGACCCAGGGTGCTGGCATGAAGAGAAGAAGAAGCCCCACGGGCTCTCCTATAGAGCCAGATGGAGACTCACAGCCAAGGGAGGGGCTGGGCACCACACAACCACAACGGGGAGAAGTGTGACCTGTGACCCACACTGTGACAACACTGAGGAAGTGAAGCTGAGCACAGGAAGCAAAGAAACCAGACCTAGTCCCTATCCCTGGAACCACCAGATCAGGCTCTTTTTCAATTCCATTAGCTGACACATTTTCTTCCTTATTTAAGCCACTTGAACTGGGTCTGTCCATCAAAAGCATTCTTAATGACACAGAAAAGGACCATGTATTCAAAGTTTAATAATGGAAACAAAATTTTACGTGCTTACCTGGATAACCAATTCCTTTGGCATTTGCATAGGGTACCCCAGAAGAACCCGGGCTATAAACAGGATTCATGATTTCAAGAACTAAAAAAGGGAAAAAAAGTGATTTAGCCAAGCACTTTTGTTCTCAGGCTTTTCTCCATCATCAGTCTCAAAAAAGCAGGTAGCAAGAGGCCTTTTTCTAATCTATTCTAGAATGTAGAAACAAGGCACTCCACGCTGCTGCTAACCAACAGAGAACAGAAAAGGAATGCCAAAGCCCTAATGGGTGCCCACCAGGACACTGTATGCTTTGCTTTATAACTCTTTTGAGTCCATCAGAAGCTAAGGGAAAAAAAGTGTTCTCCATGTCCCTGTTTTTCAAAACAGTTAAAAAAAAAAACTATAAATAATCTAAATGTCCTTATTACAGAGAACAGTCTTAACCAGATCTCTCCAGAGCATGAAATACCATGCAGCTGCTTTTTTATTTTAAGTGTTTAAAAGCACAAGATGCTCTAATGATAATTGGGGTAAACTGGGAGGCAGTACAATACTGAAATGCAGTGTGATCCCAAATGTGCACCTACACCCTGGGCATGCGCACCTCCAGCTCAGACAGAAAACTATCTGGGAGGAGAATGAAGCATGAACCGTGACTGCCTCCAGATGGTGTGGTTTAATGTTCTTTTTGCACCTTTCTCTATTTCTGAAACAACACGTTAAATTATATACTTCCTAAAAATAAATAAAATATATGTGTATTTCCTAAAAGAGACAAATTAACTACAGCAACTCTACTAACCCAATGTTCTATAATTCACAATCTTCTTTGCCTGACAAGTTCAAGAATTTGCACAGCTACAACCATGGTTTTATCCCTTCCTTTGAATTTATCACCCAATGCATTCTTAAAGTGTGAGCTTAATTAAGACTATTCAGTATTCCTTATCCACTAACTCAATCACTGACTTATTTGGTAGTAAGGATTAAAAGGATCTTAAATTTAAAAATAAAAACAGCAACGGAGGAGGGGGCAACAGGCATATGGAAACTGCACTTTCTGCTCAGTTCTGCTCTGAACCCAAAACTGCTCTAAAAAAATTAAATCTATTTAAAAAGAAAAACAAGCAGTTCTTTGGTGACCTCGCCATTAGAATTCTGGGCTTTCACTGCCATGACCCAGGTTCAATACCTGGATGAGGAACTGATATTCCACTAGCTATGTGGTATGGCCCCCAAAAAAGGAAAAACATAAAGTGTACATGTATTTGCCAGTGTCTGCCTGCCCCACCTGAAGAAGGAAATGGCAACCCACTCCAGTTCTTGCCTGGAGAATCCCAGGGACGGGGGAGCCTGGTGGGCTGCCGTCTCTGGGGTCGCAGAGAGTCAGACACGACTGAAGCTACTTAGCAGCAGCAGCAGCCTGCCCCACTGCATCCTCAGCTAGAATATACATAGGGAACTGGAACTTAGTCCTGTTTGCAGTACCTCTAGCACCAAAGACAATGACACACAAAAAAAGGTGCCACTACCTGCTGACTTTCTAAAAGACACATGTACTTCCAAACACTCTTGGCATCACATTCCATTACAAAGGCAAAATACAAAAACACACTACTTCAAATTTCTACCTCAGCTTACTGACTTAGAATATTTACAACCAAGCAGTTCAGTACACACAAAAGTATACCTGGTCAAGTCCTTAGCCTGTGCAATAAGTTCTAAAGTAGAAATAAATTGGAGATATCAGTGATTAGGACATTCATTACCTAAATAACTGTCTTTATTTCTTTAACTTCCAAACCAAAAGGCAGAACAAAATCTGACATGACATCCGCAACCACAGCTAAGACAGAAATCTAGATCAGTGCTGTCCAAAAGAACAAGGATGAAGATGCTCCCTATCTTGCTGTCTGATAGAGCATCCATTAGCTATTAATACAAGGAAGCAATGAGCACCTGAGAAATGTGGCTAGGATTGGATCTGATTTTTTATTTAACTTCAGTCTGAATTTAAATAGTCGTGTTTGGCTCTAGGTTACCATACTGGACAATGCAAATCTACAGAACAGTTTAGAAAGAAACAAGGAGAGCAAAGCGTAAGTAGACATGAAAACCAACTGTATTTTACATGACAGTTTAAGAAGAAACAATTTGGCAACTTGTCAATCCCCATTAGCTTGCACTTTTAACCCATTCTTGGTGGATCTACAACATAAGATGTGGAGATTTTTCACATATTTCATCTACTTCTCTGGTTCAACGATCATTTCTGGCAAAGTGAATACTTTTCAGTACTCTATTTCTCTATTCTGTGCCAGGATCTAATTTCATTTTCTTAACTGAGTAAGTAAAGCACAACACAAAGGCCACAGAGCAGGAAAAAAGACAAGTCACAGTCCCTGTTCTGAGTTCACCATCTAGGAAAGTGCTGTCCCAGAGAACTTTCTGTGAAGATGGAAATGTACATCTCCTCTGTCCACATACAGTAGTCACTACCTGAACACTTGAAATGTGGCTAGCCCAAGGACCTACACGTTAGCCGAACACGAAATAGTAACATGTAGGTGATGGGTACTGTACTGGACAGGCAGGTCTGCAAGTCAGAAGACATAAACAATGATGACTCGGGGCCNACTACCTGAACACTTGAAATGTGGCTAGCCCAAGGACCTACACGTTAGCCGAACACGAAATAGTAACATGTAGGTGGTGGGTACTGTACTGAACAGGCAGGTCTGCAAGTCAGAAGACATAAACAATGATGACTCGGGGCCAGAGTGTTAAGGGCCATAAAGGAATAAAGTGGTGTGAGGGTTGAGTCGGAAGAGCAAAAGTTTAATGTAGGAGGAGAGGAATGGCCAGGAATAACTTGGATGGTGGTATAAGCTCTCAACAGGTAGGATCTTGGAAAGCCACAGAAATTAGAAAATGCAAGATGCACTTTAGGGACACTTTTCAACTGGGCCTGTTTGGAGCTTGGGCTACATGTGAATCAACGAAGAAGATTACAGAGACATAGGTTAGGTTGGAACTATCACATGGAGGCCCTAAGTGTGAGTGAGATGTCATTTGGTAGGCAATGAAGCTGATGAACAGCATAGCACTTAAAGACAGGAGCTACCATTTGACCTGGCAACTCCACTCCTAGGTATATACCCAAGAGAAGTGAAAACACATATCCACACAAAAACTTGTACCTGAACTGTTTGTAACAAAATTATTCAAGAATTGTAGACAGCTCAAAGCACTGAATGCCACAAAGGCTTTCCTTTCACAACCTTACAGTCTAAACCACTAATAAAATCTTACTCTACATTTGCCACCAAAAAAATGTTCAGAACTACACTTGAATTCTAAATACCATACATCCAAACTACCCAGAAGTTATAGTTCCTAAAAGCATTTATGCTTCCCAAGAGACTAATAACTATTTCCTAAAGTGATTAAGAAGTTATAATTAAAACTTACAGGTAAAAAAATAATAGGATTAATGAAAGAAAAAGTTGCAGTTCCCACTTCAACAAAAAGGTTTGCACAAGGTCTATGAACAATACCACAACTGCTTCTTAAGGAACCTGTTTAAATGATGAGAATCCCCCAAGATGATGATCCTCAAGGGCAGGGAAAATAGCTTATTCAGCCCTGGCCCCCTGCATCTCTCTAGTCCAAAGATAGTTCATATGCTTTGAATGTTCTTTAATAAATAGAACTGTCCAATAGAAAATACAGGAATCTTCATAGCAATAAACATGAAATTGAGATGATTATATAAAATCTAATTTAGAACTGTTGGAATATGTTTATTGATTGTTGTTGTTCAGTCATTAAATCATGTCCGAATCTTTGCAACCCCGTGAACTGCAGCTCGCCAGGCTTCCCTGTCCTTTGTTATCTCCCAGAGTTTGCTCAAATTCATGTCCACTGAGTTGGTGATGTTATCTAACCATCTCATTCTTTGTCACCCCCTTCTCATTTTGCCTCCAATCTGTCTCAGCATCAGGGTCTTTTTCAATGAGTCAGCTCTTCGCATCAGATGGCCAAAGTACTGGAGCTTCAGCTAAAATTCTTCCAATGAATATTCAGGGTGGATTTTCTTTAGGACTGACAGGTCTAATAGCGTCGTAGTACAAGGGACTCTCAAGAGTCTTCTCCAGCACCAATTGAAAGCATCAATTCTCTGGCACTCTGTCTTTCTTTATGGTCCAGCTCTCACAACTGTACATGACTACTGAAAAAACCATAGCTTTGACTATACAGACCTTTGTGGCAAACTGATATGATATCTCTGCTTTTTAATACACTAAGTTTGTCCTAGCTTCCTTCCAAAGAGGAAGCACCTTTTAATTTCATGGCTGCAGTCACTGTCTGCAGTGATTCTGGAGCCCAAGAAAGTAAAATCTGTCACTCCTTACCCTTTTCCCCTTCTAT
>SJYV01026204.1:0-13352 GCA_006410875.1 Neotragus pygmaeus
CCAACTTGACTGCATGTCAAATGATAACCATCACCCAGGAGGTGGGGAGAACCCAAGAAGGCATGTAGACTGTGACAAAAGAGCATAACTGTACAACAGATGAACACCATAACCACACTGAAGGGGCCAAGAAGAAAAGGGGTAACCTGAGTCACCCTGGAAGAGGGTCTGACTGAATGCACTAAGGAAACAGCAGGGAGAATGCTGTACCCACGCTGGTCATATTTTTTCCTTTCACAGGGTGTATGCATCATCAGTCCTGAGACTACTTGACGTGTACACCAGAGTCACCAAGAAAATACATTGCTGATAATGAGAGCCAGGCTCTCTCCTGTCAGAGAAAGAACCTGGCAAAAAAAGAGAAAAAGGGATAATCATGACCCTTATGGTGCTGGACTGGTATCCAAGACTTAATCCAGTGTGAATTCATAGATACAGGAGATATGTGTGCACAATACATATATCTATATGTATAAATATGGAAGGATGGAAAGTAGGAGGGAAGAAGGGATGGAAGGAGGGAAGGAATGAAGAAAAAAAAAGAAAAAAGGAGTTTCAGTACACTGTTGAAATACCTGCTGTGCTCCATTGCTTAGCTCATGTGACCTTGGAAACTCCAGGGGGAATTTCAATTCCCACAACATGAATTTCCTGTAGAAAGACTCACTGCTAATCTTGAATCACCATACAGTTGAGCCTTAAACAATGGGTTGGGGTTGGGTGGTGGGGGGTTGAGGCACCAGCCTTCCCTGCCATGGAAAATCCATGTATAACCTGCAGTTGACCCTCCGGTACACTCAGTTCCTCTGTGTTCACCGTTCCACATCCATGTGTTTTTTATCTGGCCCTGGATAGTGTAGTATTTATCAGTCATAGAAGTCTGTGTGTAAGGGGACCCAAGCAGTTCAAACTCATCAACTGTATAAGAGCTGGATGGTATCGGGAGAGGTTACTCACCAAAACCAAACGGGTGTTAGTTCTTCTGTGCTGCTGCTGTCCCCCGTACAGCCCACCTCCATTCCTGCTCCAGCTCGTACACTCGGAGCTTCTTTCCCCCCCTTGGCATTCTCTCAGCTGTGATTCACAGGAAGCGCGCGCTCGGGACAAGGGAGTGAGAGTGGATCTCTGTGTGTTCTGCTCTGAGTCCTGTAACTCACGCTCCCAAGTTCAGCCCAGAGCACTGAGCCCACCAGGGTCCAGCCCACCTGGACCCACAGAAATGCCATCAAAGTCACGTTACCCAGGCCAACCAAAACCAGAATGCAAGTGAGTCGCCTGCATTTATGAGGATGCCACTGAATAATCAAAGTACATTTATTTTTGAATTACTAGTCAGAATCATGACAGAGAACTCTTATGTGATAGAAACAGTAGTAAAATACAGTACACAGCAATGTCATTTGAATGAGATCAAAGACAAATGGCACACCAGCATGTGAAAAATAGTTACTTTAACTACAAAGATGAGGAAATTTAATAGGAAATTTTGTTACTAAGAAAAATATATGTCCCATATCTTTATTACATACTGTACAAAATAAAATATTGCACCTATAAGTCATAAAAATATATACAAAGAGTATTGTACAAATGCTCTCTCTTTTAACTTAAAGACCTCCAGCAATCAAGGGTGATTGGTGATGGACAACTCAGGGGCTGGCGTGTCCTCGTCACATCCCTATACCCACTCCCCACTGCCACACCCTCCAGTACAGCGCTCATCCTGGTGTCAGTGAGGCTGCAGTGACAATAAGGGCTGCGGTGCTCAGGATATGGCAGGGATTCAGCAAGCTTGTCTAGTCACACCCAAAGCCAGAGCCCACTGTTCACTTACATGCGACCAGGGACTAGGGCCAGCACACCTGCCTCAGCAGACTCTGCTGCCACAGGCCGCAGGCAGCTGTGACCCCGAAGAAAGATGTATGACCACTTATTTGGGGCTGGGTGCCAACTAATGCCATAACTGGTAACATGGAAGGAAAGAGCCCCAGCTTTAGAACGTATAACAGTCACTCCAAACTTCATCTTCACCCTGACACCATCACTGACCCCAAACACACACCCAAACCAACTCTGACCTAACCCTTATCCATAAAGTCAACTCCAGCCTCAACCCCAACTTAACTTCCATTCTCAACTAACCCAACCCTGAAACTAAAACCAACCCTAAACTTACTCACCAAACCCCAACTCTAACCCCTCATCCTAACTGTACATTACAGCTCAACCCTAATTCACTTTGGATTCACTGAAAAATCAGTTCAAACTAAAACAATTATTTACTATAAATGACTCTGGTCAGCTATCATGTTTCGTAGTTACATTACTTTCTTACAGTTTTTCCAAAATAAAAATCCTTAGGAATATTACTTTCTGCATAAATTAGGTCTTATAAGACTTTGATTTTCTGTTTGTGTGCAAGAGAATAGTGCTTAGAAAAGTCTCATTCACAGCTCTTAAAAGGACGCTTTGAATATACTTCAAAATCAGTAGACAAGGTGGACTTTCCCTCTCCTTTGAATTCTAAGATCCCTCATTCGCTCACACATTTCCTTCCACAGTTGTGAAACGGCAGCCACGTTTACTCTGTGCTTCCTTCCATAGGTTCTCTTAAGAGCGAGGACAAGGCACCATTCCCCCCAGGATCTCTGGGTCAGTCAGGGTTACAAGCCAGTCCAGAGTGACTCTCTCTCACAGATGACACATTACAATCCATAGAAATGCCATCAGAGCCAACATCTTAACGACTAGTGGCCAGAGCTTCTAAAACATAGATGCCTTATCAACCTGCCGCAACCCTAGAGCTGAGAGAAGCCATCAGCTGCTGTGTTTGCCAAGTCTTCAGGATGTCCCACTCTGTGCTCGTCTACAAACAACAGGAAGAGGCAGCTAGTGACAGTGCACTGATGACTTTGGGGGCCTCCTGAGGTCCCAAGTGCAAAGGCGTGCCTGCTGCTTACGGGATTTTATGTTAGTCCTGGAATATATCACTTAAAATAGTTGGAATTAAAAACCAGTCATGGGGACATGACAGCGTCCAATGTTAACAGTGGTGATTTTGCATCGACTTCGGTTTGATCGTAGAATCGAGACTTTTAGAGAAGTATTACACATGTTTTGGATCAAGCTACATGGGGAAAAAAGAGCTTTTACATTTTTGTTTTACCTTCACAGCAGCATATTGACCCCCACAAAGTTTTATCCTTCTTGACACGACTGACAGCACCTTCGTTTGTAGCGGTCTAGCGAACATAAATGAAGATGCTTTACAAACGTACAGTAGTGAGTTGTGTCTGTGCAGTCTCCTGAAAAAAAAAAAATATACATACCCATTTAACATGGAACTCATTAGAGCCCTAGTTTTATGAAAAGTAGAAACCGAGATCACAGAGTGAAGCGAAGTAACTAGGCTTGGGTTAGGATCACTGCTCTGCACTAGAGTCAGAAGTGCCCTGAGGGCTTCCCTGGTGGCTCAGCGGATAAGAATCTGCCTGACGATTCAGGAGATATGGAGTTCAATCCCTGGTCTGGGAAGATCCCACATGCCATGGGGTAACTAAGCCTGTGAACCACATGGGCCTATGCTCTAGTGACTGGGAGCTGCTCCTGAGCCCACGCACCCTAGAGCCCATGCTCCACAGCAAGAAGATACTTCAATGAGAAGTCTGTGCACTGCAACTGGAGAGTAGGTCCCGCTCGCCACAGCTACAGAGAAAAAGCCTGTGCAGCAACGAAGACCCAAGTGCACCCAGACGAAGAAGCAAGTGCAGCCAAAAAGAATAGATAAACAAATAACACTAAAAACAAAGTGCCCTGGACCCACTTCTTAGCTGGGCCAGGTGGCTTCTCGCTGCCCTGTGGGGACTTCAGACCCCTCAGGCCACCTGCTCCTCTCACTAGCTTTGGGGGCGTCATGGACCCCGGGAAAAATTTACCAAAGCTATGGACCTGCTATCTAGAAAAATACATACATGATTCCATTTCACACAGAACTTCAGGACACTGGCATACCTCCCCAACCCCATCAAGGGAAGCCCTGGCAGAGGGGCTGGGACTCCAGGCAGGAGGGATTCTGTGGAGAGGTGATCGGTGTCTGCTAGAAGGCCACTGGCCACCCTACTCCCTCAACTGGTTTTTCTCTAAAGAACACTGAGCCACACCCACATCAAAGCAGCTACTCCCCCACCATCCCAAGATCCCACACCCGTTCAGAATGCCCCTGTGGACGAGACCCTCAAGGCTGGCTCCCTGAGGTCAGGTTAGGACAAGGTTTGGGGGCGGCTGTGATACCTGTGAGGGGTACGTACTGTCACAGGAAGGCCCCAGGCAGTGCTGCCAGGAAGCGGGTTTCTTCCCCGGTGCACAGCGTGTCTTAGTCACCGGCTTGCAGCTCCCTGGGTGGACACAGTCAACTTTTCGAGACTGGAAGCCTCGGCCACAGGCTGTGGTGCAGGGCTTCCAAGGGCCTGCACGCCAACACGCGTCACAAGCTCCCAGCAAGCAGTTCCTCCGAACAATGGGTCTGTGATGAAACAAACAAACAAACAAAACAATGGAAAATGGGAGAAGCCTGGGATCAACTCTTTCACTGTACCATCTTTTCAATGTATGAAAGGTCTGACTTTATTCACTGATTGGCACTGTTCCTGGCGGACTAAGCAAAGAGGTGGAGGAATCCGGACCTTAATGAAGGCAAGCAAAGCACATGTTTCCATGAGCCTCCAACACCCACTCAAGGCCTGCACCCCAAAAGGCCACTCTCCAGAGAGAACAAGATGGCAGAGGAATAGGTGGGCATGGAATACATCTCCATGGATACATCAAGAATACACCTTCAGACACAAAAGTGCCTGCAGAATACCAGCTGAGAGTGGACAGGAGTATCTGACAATAAGAAAAGAAAATATAGAATCACGCAAAACTCAGTAGGATGAAGAAAGTAGGGGAAAAAAACTGGAGCGTTAGCGNCTTTACAAACGTACAGTAGTGAGTTGTGTCTGTGCAGTCTCCTGAAAAAAAAAAAATATACATACCCATTTAACATGGAACTCATTAGAGCCCTAGTTTTATGAAAAGTAGAAACCGAGATCACAGAGTGAAGCGAAGTAACTAGGCTTGGGTTAGGATCACTGCTCTGCACTAGAGTCAGAAGTGCCCTGAGGGCTTCCCTGGTGGCTCAGCGGATAAGAATCTGCCTGACGATTCAGGAGATATGGAGTTCAATCCCTGGTCTGGGAAGATCCCACATGCCATGGGGTAACTAAGCCTGTGAACCACATGGGCCTATGCTCTAGTGACTGGGAGCTGCTCCTGAGCCCACGCACCCTAGAGCCCATGCTCCACAGCAAGAAGATACTTCAATGAGAAGTCTGTGCACTGCAACTGGAGAGTAGGTCCCGCTCGCCACAGCTACAGAGAAAAAGCCTGTGCAGCAACGAAGACCCAAGTGCACCCAGACGAAGAAGCAAGTGCAGCCAAAAAGAATAGATAAACAAATAACACTAAAAACAAAGTGCCCTGGACCCACTTCTTAGCTGGGCCAGGTGGCTTCTCGCTGCCCTGTGGGGACTTCAGACCCCTCAGGCCACCTGCTCCTCTCACTAGCTTTGGGGGCGTCATGGACCCCGGGAAAAATTTACCAAAGCTATGGACCTGCTATCTAGAAAAATACATACATGATTCCATTTCACACAGAACTTCAGGACACTGGCATACCTCCCCAACCCCATCAAGGGAAGCCCTGGCAGAGGGGCTGGGACTCCAGGCAGGAGGGATTCTGTGGAGAGGTGATCGGTGTCTGCTAGAAGGCCACTGGCCACCCTACTCCCTCAACTGGTTTTTCTCTAAAGAACACTGAGCCACACCCACATCAAAGCAGCTACTCCCCCACCATCCCAAGATCCCACACCCGTTCAGAATGCCCCTGTGGACGAGACCCTCAAGGCTGGCTCCCTGAGGTCAGGTTAGGACAAGGTTTGGGGGCGGCTGTGATACCTGTGAGGGGTACGTACTGTCACAGGAAGGCCCCAGGCAGTGCTGCCAGGAAGCGGGTTTCTTCCCCGGTGCACAGCGTGTCTTAGTCACCGGCTTGCAGCTCCCTGGGTGGACACAGTCAACTTTTCGAGACTGGAAGCCTCGGCCACAGGCTGTGGTGCAGGGCTTCCAAGGGCCTGCACGCCAACACGCGTCACAAGCTCCCAGCAAGCAGTTCCTCCGAACAATGGGTCTGTGATGAAACAAACAAACAAACAAAACAATGGAAAATGGGAGAAGCCTGGGATCAACTCTTTCACTGTACCATCTTTTCAATGTATGAAAGGTCTGACTTTATTCACTGATTGGCACTGTTCCTGGCGGACTAAGCAAAGAGGTGGAGGAATCCGGACCTTAATGAAGGCAAGCAAAGCACATGTTTCCATGAGCCTCCAACACCCACTCAAGGCCTGCACCCCAAAAGGCCACTCTCCAGAGAGAACAAGATGGCAGAGGAATAGGTGGGCATGGAATACATCTCCATGGATACATCAAGAATACACCTTCAGACACAAAAGTGCCTGCAGAATACCAGCTGAGAGTGGACAGGAGTATCTGACAATAAGAAAAGAAAATATAGAATCACGCAAAACTCAGTAGGATGAAGAAACTAGGGGAAAAAAACTGGAGCGTTAGCGAAGGAAAGTTGCATGGCTCAAGGTAGCCTGGAGTTAAAACTCCCCTCCAGGTCCTCCTCACCATTCTAGGCAAAACAAAGAACTCTCTCACCCAAAGCAAAAATAGACATCAGGTTGATTACACCCAGCTCCAAGCTGGCCCAGCTTCTGGCCGATCTCCAGAACTCCTTGCCCTAGCTGTTCAAGAGATAACTACTCCCAGCAACCTTGGAGAAAACAGGCCCCCTTAAAGACAGTTGCTTTCTGCATACATGCTTATATATACTTACTCTTTTCTTAGATCAGTGCAGCAGCTCGCTAATCTGACTGCTGCCCCTTCTCGCCTCATTAAAGGTGATCTGTTCCTGTAGAGTGCCAGTCTCATTCTTTTTCTGAACCTCGCCTACTCTAACTCTGGACCTTACAGTTAGTAAGACTGGACCTGCCCTTACCTGCCCTTACCAGGTGGGAGAAATGAAGCAGGGGGCAAGGGGTGTCCCACGGTGGGAGGGTCCCGGGGGTCCCACTCCCACATCAGGGCAACTGTCTGAGTCAGAGGAGAAACATTTAAGGTTGAAAGTGAAACAGAGCTGATCTGTGGCAGCCTAAATGGAATGAGAATCAGACAGTCTTTGCCATAGCCATACATACCCCAGACAGGGATGCAGGTCCCCTAGAAGACACAGCGGCTGGAAGCTGGAGTTTAGGGATTGTAGAGCAATCCAGCTGTAGAGCAATCCTAGGGTGAGGGCTGCTGTTGATTGCGGAGACATGGAGTGAGGGGAGGGGAGGGAGGAGACTGTGGTGGGAAATGGCTGTGGAGGAAAGCCAGGCAGCCATGGAAGCAAGGCGATACTGCTGAGTCACGCATAGAGGATGGAACCATCACCATAGCCTCTCTCCCCACATACCAGCATCAGCAGCTGAATAATAGAGAGACTGGCCTGTCAAATGCCCGACACACTGAACTACAGTGTAGGACCCCAGCCAGGGTGCCCCTTTAAGTGTCTGATGTGCTAATCTACACAGTAGGAGCCCAGCTAGGGGGGTCCTCTATGTGCCTGACCTGTTGAACAACAGCAAAGCACCCCAGGCAAGGGAGCCGTCTAAGTGCCTGAGCCAGTGGAGCAACAGAGAAAGACTGGCCAAAGAGGCCTTCTGATCGCCAGCTGCAAGAAGCTTGAAAAAAGACTCCGATAGGGCCATAACTCCTGCGGCAGAGGCAGTCTGTGTCCCTGCACACCTGGCACCACCAGGGTCCCCACAAGCCAAGTTGCTGCACCACCTTCATGCTCAACTCTCACTGGGGCAGAGCTGCCACAGACAGAAAAAGTCTTCTGTCTATGTACACAGGATCTCTTCGGTCGTGTCCGACTCTTTGCGACTCTGTGAACTATGGTCTGTCAGGATTCTCTGTCAGGGAGGGGGGTTTCTCCAGGCAAGAATACTAGAGCATATTGGCCAATACTGGTTGCAATACCCTTCTAGAGCACTATATTTCCTGCTGCCCTAGCTGCCAATTCCCCTGAGTATCTGGTGCTGCCAGAACCCCTGCGACCCAAGCAGCTGCACCACCTCCACACCTGGCCCTCACTGGGGCAGACCCAAGTCCTCCAGGGCAGCCTCAGGAGCAAACCCCAGTGGACGACCCACATGCAGAGGTGGCAATAAAACCACAATTGAAACCTAGAGGCAGTGTGGCTAGGGAAGAAGACCCAAAACCTTCCCACCAGCTGTACAAGATGCAGATTAAATTCACACAATCAACTAGGCAGATTCTGTGTCTAGGAATATATAGAAGGTCACTGAGAGCTCCCACAAAAGAAAACACACTAGTTCTGACAGCTGTGGACAATGGAAGCAAGAACACATAGGAGAAGGACCAGATTAGAATCTGAGCTGCCCCCACAGCAGGTCCAGAGATCGGCACAGTGTTGGAAGGCATCCTGGGGAGGTGAGGCGGACTGTGACTCCCAGCGAGGGAAAGGACTCTGACTGCAGAGACTCAAGAAAAACTCATGTTTTGACTTGTTCTGTCAATTCTTTTGGATTTTTTTCTCTTTTAATCCCCTCCATCCCCCGTTGTAGTTGTCAATTTTATTGGCACTATGAAATCTAATTAAACTTTTGAGGGTTTTTTTCTCAGTCACATTTTTTATAGTTGTTATAAACCTCTGCCTCTATGTTGGGCTTTTGCAGTTCTGTAGAGCTTTCCTTTTTTTTTTTTTTTTTTAATTCTTTTCTCTTTTTTTAATTTTAATTTTTTAAACCTATTATTATTTTTTGTACATTTATTCCTTTGCTTTTCCTACTGTTCTTTGCCCCTTGCAGTTAATCTTTAATGTATATAAATCTTGTACATCTACCTCTGCTTAACTTTGCATATCTATTCTTTCTTTCTTTTCTTTCCTTTCCTCTCAGCATTTTGTTAGCTTTATTTTCATTGCTTTATTCTCCAATTGGCACCTTGCTTTAGTTTAGTTTTCCAGTTTTGCTTTAGTTAGTTTTGTTCTTAACTGGTAGATATAATTTTTGATTTCCTTTGTTTGCTGGGTCAATCTATTATTGTACTTTATTTTTGTTGGATGGTTTTGATTTTGGTCATGGGTGTATATTATGTGTATATTCCATTATTTTAATTATTATTTGCCTGATTTTGTAACTGCAGTTTGTCTGGGATACATCTTTGGTTTCTCATTTTTGGATATTTAATTTCATGTAATGCCATAACAAACCACTTGTGGAATCTTCATTCCTGACCAGAGATCAAGCCCTGAGCCTTTGGAGTGGGAGCACTGACTCCAAGACCCTAGACTACCAGAGAACTAACCCTAGGGGGTATCAAACAGTGAGAACTCACACAAAGGAAACCACTTGAATATAAGATCTGGCATCACCCAACCACCAGATGAGGTTGTTCACCTCATCTAAACAACAAACAAAACAAAAATACAAACCCAGTCATCAGCAGACAGGATTACCACCTCACTCAGCCTTGCCCATCAGAGGAAAAATAAACAAACAACTCAGCACAAATCTCACCTATAGGAAGCTTACACAAACCACTGGACCCACCTTAGGAGGGCAGAAACCAAAAGGAAGAAACAATTCAACCTTGAAGTGTGGGAAAAGGAGACCTCAAACATAGTAAGTTAAAAAAATAATGAAAAGGCAGAGAAATACTACACAAATGAAGGAACAAACTAAAAACACAGAAGTTCAAATAAATGAAGATGAAATAGGCAAACTACCTGAAAAATAATGCAAAAATAATGATAGTAAAGATGATCAAAAACCTTGAAAACAGAATCAATTAACAAGAATCAATTAACAAAGATCTAGAAGAATTAAAGAATAAACATACAGAGACAAACAACACAATTACTGAAATTAAAAATACTCTAGAAGGAATCAATAGATTCCTGAAGCAGAATGAATCAGTGAGCTGGAAGATAAAATGGTGGAAATAACTTCTGAAGAGCAGAATAAAGTAAAAAGAATGAAAAGAACTGAGGATAGTCTCAGAGACCTCTGGGACAATATCAAACACACCAACATTAGAATTATAGGGGTCCCAGAAGAAGAAGAGAAAAAGAAAGGGTATAAGAAGATTTTTGAAGAGATTATAGTTGAAAATTTCCCCAAAATGGAAAAGGAAATAGTCAATCAAGTCGAAGAGGCACAAAGAGTCCCATACAGGATAAACCCAAGGAGAAACACGCCTAGACACATACTAATCAAACTAACAAAGACTAAACACAAAGAAACTATATTAAAAGCAGCAAGGGAGAAGCAACAAGTAACATACAAGGGAAACCCCAGCAGAAGCTCTGCAGGCCAGAATGGAATGGCAGGATATATTTAAAGTACTGAACAGAAAAAACCTACAGCCAAGATTACTGTACCCAACAAGGATCTCATTCAAAATTGATGGAGAAATAAAATGCTTTTCAGGCAAGCAAAAGTTAAGAGAATTCAGTACCACCAAACCAGCTATACAACAAATGTTAAAGGGGCTTATATAGTCAAGAAATACAAAAGAAGAAAAAAGATCTACAAAATCAATCCCAAACAGTTAAGAAAATGGCAATGGGAACATATATATCAATAATTACTTTAAATGTAAACAGATTAAATGCTCCAACCAAAAGACACAGACTGGCTGAATGGATACAAAAGCAAGACCCATATATATGCTGTCTACAAGAAACTTCAGACCTAAAGACACATATAGACTGAAAGTGAGAGGATGGAAAAATATATTCCATGTAAATGGCAAGCACAAGAAAGCTGGAGTAGCAATCCTCATATTGGAATCAGTCCAAGAGGAAGACACAGCAATTGTAAATATCTATGCACCCAACATAGGAGCACAAAAGACAGACACAAAAGGAGAAATTGACAGTAACATAATAACAGTAGGAAACGTTAACACCCCATTCGCACCAAAGGATAGATCATCAAAACAGAAAATTAATAAGGAAATACAAGTCTTAAATGATACATTAGATGAGATGGATCTCATTGATATCTTCAGACATTCCATCCAAATGCAGAAGGATACACCTTCCTCTCAGGTGCACATGGAATATTCTCCAAGATAGACCACATTTTGGGTCACAAATCAAACCTCAGTAAATTTAAGAAAACTGAAATTGTATCAAGCATCTTCTCAAAACAAAATGCTATGAGTCTAGATATCAATTATAAGAAAACATTTTGTAAGAAACACAAACACATGGAGATTAAACAATGCGTTTCTAAAAAAACAGGTTACTGAAGAAATCAAAAGGGAAATAAAAAAATTTCTAGAAATAAATGAAAATGAAAACATGACAACTCAAAACCTATGGGATACAGCAAAAGTAGTTCTAAGAGGGAAGTTTATAGCAATAAAATCCTACCTCAAGAAACAAGAGAAACATCGAATAGACAACCTAAATTTACACTTAAAACAACTGGAAAAAGAAGAACAAAACCCCCCCAAAATTAGTAGAAGGAAAGAAATCATAAAGATCTGAGCAGAAATAAATGAAAAAGAAATAAAAGAATAGTAAAGATTAATAAAACTAAAAGATGGTTCTTTGAGAAGATAAAATTGACAAGCCTTTAGCCAGATTCATCAAGAAAAAAAGAGAGAAGAATCAAATCAACAAAACTAGAAATGAAAAATGAGAGGTTACAACAGACAATGCAAAAATACAAAGGATTATAAGAGACTATTATGAACAACTATATGGCAATAAAATAGATAACCTGGAAGAAATGGACAGATTCTTAGAAAAGTTCAATCTTCCAAGACTGAACCAGGAAGAAACAGAAATTATGAGCAACCCAATTACAAGCACTGAAATTGAAGCTATGATCAAAAACCTCCCAAAAAACAAAAGCCCAGGACCAGATAGCTTCACAGGAGAATTCTATCAAACATTTAGAGAAGAGCTAATGTCTATCTATCCTTCTAAAACTCTTTCAAAAAATTGCAGAGGAAGGAATACTTCCAAACTCTTTCTATGAGGCCACCATCACCCTGATACCAAAACCAGATAAAGATAACAGAAAAAAAGAAAACTACAGGCCATTATCACTGATNTATCCTTCTAAAACTCTTTCAAAAAATTGCAGAGGAAGGAATACTTCCAAACTCTTTCTATGAGGCCACCATCACCCTGATACCAAAACCAGATAAAGATAACAGAAAAAAAGAAAACTACAGGCCATTATCACTGATGATCATAGATGCAAAAATTCTCAACAAAATTTTAGCAAACATAATTCAGCAACACATCAAAAAGCTCATACACCATGATCAAGTTAGTTTTATTCCAGTAAAGGAAGGATTCTTCAATGTAAGCAGATCAATCAATGTGATACACCATATTACAAATTGAAAGATAAAAACCATATCATCTCCATAGATGCAGAAAAAGCCTTTGACAAAATTCAGCAACTATTTATGACTAAAACTCTTCACAAAAAAAAATGGGCACAGAAGGAACCTACCTCAACATAGTAAAGGCCATATATGATAAGCCTATAGCAAACATTATTCTCAATGCTGAAAAACTGAAAGCATTCCCCCTAACATCAGGAGCAAGACAAGGGTGTCCACTTTCACCACTATTATTCAACATAGTTCTGGAAGTCCTAGCTACAGGAATCAGAGAAGAAAAAGAAATAAAAGGAATCCAGATTGGAAAAGAAGTAAAGCTCTCAATGTTTGCAGACAACGTGATACTGTACATAGAAAACCCTAAAGATAGTATCAAAAAATTACTAGAGCTAATCAGTGAATTTAGCAAAGTTGCAGGATACAAAATCAATATACAGAAATCACTTGCATTCCTAACAATGAAGAATCAGAAAGAGAAATTAAGGAATCAATCCCATTCACCATTGCAAAAAAAATAAAATATCTAGGAATAAACTTACCTAAGGAGACAAAAGAACTGTACACAGAAAATTATAAGACACCAATGAAAGAAATCAAATATGACATAAATAGATGGAAAGATATTCCATGTTCCTGGGTAGGAAGAATCAATATAGTGAAAATGACTATACTACCAAATACAATCTACAGATTCAATGTGATCCCTATCAAATTACCAATGGCAATTTTCACAGAACTAGAACAAAAAATATCATAGTTCATATGGAAACACAAAAGACCCTAAATAGCCAAAGCAGTCTTGAGAAAGA
>SJYV01026204.1:14275-43450 GCA_006410875.1 Neotragus pygmaeus
CCACTCCAGTACTCTTGCCTGGAAAATCCCATGGACGGAGGAGCCTGGTAGGCTGCAGTCCATGGGATCGCTAAGAGATGGACACAACTGAGCGACTTCACTTTCACTTTTCACTTTCATGCATTGGAGAAGGAAATGGCAACACCCTCCAGTGTTCTTGCCTGGAGAATCCCAGGGACGGGGGAGCCTGGTGGGCTGCCGTCTATGGGGTCGCACAGAGTCAGACACGACTGAAGCGACTTAGCAGCAGCAGCAGCAGCTTGTTTCTGTGTCTATGAGACTGTTTCTGTTTTAGACATTCATGCGTTTCATTTCTTAGATTCCACATATAAATGATATCATATGGTATCTCTCTTTCTCTGTCTGACTTGCTTTACTAAGCATATGTACACTCCAGGTCTATCCAAGATGTTGCAAATGGCAAATTTTCTTTTTTTATGGTAGAATACCATTTCATTGTATACCATTCATATACACACACAAACACACACCACAACGTCTCTTTATTCATTCATTTGTTGATGGCTACTTAGGTTGTTTCCACATCCTGGCTATTACAAATAATGCTGCTTTGAAAATTGGGGTGCATATTTTTTTTCTTTAAATTTTGAATTTTTTATTGGAGTATAGCCAACTAACAATGTTGTGATGATTTCAGGTGAACAGCAAAGGGACTCAGCCATACATACACGTATATCCATTCACCCCAAACTCTTCTCCAATCCAGGCTTCCACATAACACTGAGCAGAGTTCCCTGTGTGATACAGTAGCACATCATCTTTCTGAATTCGTGTTTTCATTTTCTTCAGGATTATACTCAGCACTGGAATTGCTGGATCATCTAGCAGTTGTTTTTAAGGAATCTCCATATTGTTTTCCATAGTGGCTGTACTAATTTACATCCCCACTAATAGTGTACAGGGAGTCCTTTTTTCTCATCCTCACCAACATTTATTATTTGGTGTCTTTTTGACAACAGACCTTCTGACAGGTGTGAGGTGATGTCTCATTGTGGGTTTGATATACATTTCTCTGATGATTAGTGATGTTCAGCATCTTTTCATGTGCCTGTTGAATGCCCTCTGATTACTAAAAAGATATTTACCCTGGAGGATTAGCCACCTCAGAGGACCCATTTTGGGGTATCTGTTGTTCTCTAGGGCAGAGTTCCTGGAACTAATGTATTTGTATCACATGAGAATATCTCCCCATCCCCAAAGATGACTGGAAGAGGGCCCTAACCTGAGCTAGTTGTCACTGTCTTTCTCCCAGGAATTTGGAAGTTTCTGGAACAAGACCTCTAAACATGAAGGCTGGAGTAGCAGTGTCTGTACTCTGCCATGAGGGCCAGGGAAGCAGAAAAAATAACATTCTGCAGAGATGAGAAGAGAAACGACTCTAATGACTACTCATTTCATAGTAATAGTCCTTCCTGAGGTTTCACAGTACCATCCCTATGGATTGGAATGTTTTTGTGTTCCTATAAAAGCCTCCTTATCCAAGCACATAATCTATAAGGAGTGAGAAGCACCACTGGAAATGTGAAAAGATGGAGAAAATTCTGATAATCTGAACTTCTCAAACAGAGTGTGTGTTCCCGCTAAATTGCAAGAGTATTACACATAGCTGGAAGCAATACTTTGATTAGCAGGTTGGGGAAAGACTCCATCAAAGGGTTTCCTTAAGCAATATTGTCACATCAAACTGATTATAAGATTTATAGGAGGAAGAGGGATGAGGGTTTCCTTTTAACTGGAGGGTTTTTGTTTTCCCCAGTGGGTATGAATCTTATGGGGCCAAAAGTTGGGTTCCTTTAGACAACAGGACAGAAATAGACCAAAGTTTATATTAAAAAGAGTTGAACCAACATTCTAAGAATATTCAGAGAATACATTTTAAAAGAAACCAAATTGTTGTATCTAAGAATGGCTGTCCTATCTTAAGAACTCTCCCATTATCTTTGTATAAATCATTCCAAGTTGACTTTTGTTGTTTCCAGCCCACAGGACCTTAATTAATACAGCTACTTTTTCTGCTTCAATAGAAGATAGGGTCAGCGGGAAGTCAGAAGAAACTATTCAGCTTCCTAAATATAGAAGATTATACAGAAACATGGAGCTGGACACTAGTGAAGATGCTGAAACCCAAGAGGCTGGTCACTTGAGAACCCAGTAAAAAAATGCAAGATTGCTCCAGCAGAGAGCATCACTTCCTCATGGCCAGGGATGGGACTGCAGATGGTGATGCCCGAGCTGGGGGCTCACAGTCTGTGTACCAACACTGAGCACACAAGTGGAGCTCATGTTTTTCTATGTAAAACATGAAAGTAGAAATGGCAGCAGAAATCACAAAGTAACCCTGTTTCTAGTCTTTCTCAGTTTCTCATTCCTCTTCAGTCTAGCTCTGCTCCTGCCTCAAATAACCCCCTCATCATCAGCCAGATGGAACTACTGATTCTGTAGGGCAACAGATTTCAAGTCTGCCTTATTATCAGAAGTATGTGGGCAGCTTAAAAAAGATGTAGATTCAGAGAGAATTTAAAAAAAAAAGACAAAAGAGATGTAGATTGCCAGCTTCCATTCCCTTCCAAAGATTCTAATTCATTAAGTCCCAACTGAGAGCCCAAGAATCTTTATTTTAAAGAAACTTCCCAGGGAATTCTGACTTGTGGCTGAGGTTAGGAATTACTGCTCTGGGGAACAAACTCTCTCAGTCCTCAGTCATTTCCTCAGATCCCCAGGTTGTCTTCTCACCTATATGTGAGCTAGTTCTACCCTGATAATTCTCACTTCCTTTAAAATTCTTTCCACAATGGAAGCCATACCTCCCAAACTCTTCCCAGGGTCAATAAAAGAGGCTAGCAGACACGCTGCTAACCACTGATACTCTACCCATGGCCACGAATAATGTTACTCCCTATTGCTGCTGCTGCTAAGTCACTTCAGTCGTGTCCAACTCTGTGAGACCCCATAGATGGCAGCCCACCAGACTCCCCCGTCCATGGGATTTTCCAGGCAAGAACACTGGAGTGGGTTGCCATTTCCTTCTCCAATGCATNGACACAGATGTATAGAACAGTCTTTTGGACTCTGTGGCAGAGGGAGAGGGTGGGATGATTTGGGAGGATGGCATTGAAACATGTATAACATCATATAAGAAACAAATAGCCAGTCCAGGTTGGATGCAGAATACAGTATGCTTGGGACTGGTGCACTGGGATGACCCAGAGGGATGGTACAGGGAGGGAGGTGGGAGGGGATTCAGGATGGGGAACATGTTTACACCCATTGGCAGATTCATGTTGATGTATGGAAAAACCACTACAATATTGTAAAGTAATTAGTCTCCAATTAAAATAAATAAATTTAAATTTAAAAAATAAAATAAAATAAAAATTCAAAAAAGAAATTGTATACATGTATAACTAAATCACTTGGCTATAGAGCAGAAATTAACACACACTTGTGTCAATCAACTACACTTCAATTAAAAAACTACTTCCCAACCATAATATGACACGGAGGGTAATACCCCAATCTGAAGATCAGGAGCTCAGAAAGTTCAAAGTTACACCAAGAAGACGGTGGCAGAACTCCAGATTCCATTGGTGGCTCTCTCGGCTCTCTTCTCACTTTCTCTGGCTGGAGCACATTCCTCTAGGGTGGTGGAGCCGCCAGATGGAAGGCGTCTGTATCTCTGAGTGATCTCAGGGAGTGGAGCTCTTCTACCCTCTAAACCATCTACCAGTTCAGACTTTAATACAAGACAGAAGCATTCTTCTTGTGTAAGCTCCTTAACAAGATAAAAGTTTACTTTATTCTCTGCCAACCCACTGTCCCTACGTCCTAATCAAACAGTTTCTAAACAGAGGAATAAATTTAGAATAATCGAAAACACTAGGATCCAGGTTTAATGTGTAAATTAAAGAGAACTGATGAATTTGGAAAACTCAGCAGTGGCCAAGGGACTGGAAAAGGTCAGTTTTCATTCCAATCCCAAAGAAGGGCAATGCCAAAGAATGTTTAAACTATTGTATAATTGTGCTCATTTCACATGCTAGGAAGGTTGTGCTCAAAATCCTTCAAGCTAGTCTTTAGCAGTCTGTGAACTGAGAACTTCTAGATGTTCAGGCTGGGTTTTGAAGAGGCAGAGGACCAGAGATCAAATCGCCAGCATTTGCTGGAACATAGAGAAACCAAGGGAATTCCAGAAAAACTTCTACTTTTGCTTCCCTGGTAGCTCAGACGGTAAAGAATCTGCCTGCAATGCAAGAGACCCGGGTTCGATCCCTGGGTCAGGAAGACTCCCTGGAGAAGGGAATGGCAACCCACTCCAGTATTCTTGCCTGGAAAACCCCACAGGCAGAGGAGCCTGGCAAGCTACAGGCCATGGGGTCACAAAGAGTCGCACATGACCGAGTGACTAACACTTCTACTTCTTTGCTTCATCGACTATGCTAAAGCCTTTGACTGTGTGGATCTCGTGGATCACAACAACCTGTGGGAAATTCCAAAAAGAGAAGGGAATACCAGACCACCTTACCTGTCTCCTGAGAAGCCTATATGCGAGTCAAGAAGTAACAGAACAGGACATGGAACAATGGACTGGTTCCAAATTGGGAAAGGAGGATGTCAAGGATGTATATTGTCACCCTGCTTCTTTAACTTTTACATAGAGTCCATCACCCAGAATGCCGGGCTGGATGAAGTACAAGCTGGAATCAACATTGCTAGGAGACATATCAACAACCTCAGATATGCAGATGATACCACTCCATGCTAATGGCAGAAAGTGAAGAGGAACTGAACAGCCTCCTGATAAGAACGAGAGAGCAGAGTGAAAAAGCTGGCTTGAAACTCAACATTCAAAAGCCTAATAAGATCATGGGGTCCAGTCTTTTCACGCCAAAAGAAGGGGAAAAAGTGGAAGCAATGACAGATTTTCTTTTCTCAGGCTCCCAAACCACTGTGGATGATGACTGCAGCCATGAAATTAAAAGATGCTTTCTCCTTTGAAGGAAAGCTATGACAAACCTAGACAGCATATTAAGAAGTGGAAACATCACCTTGCCAACAAAAGTCCATACAGTCAAAGCTATGGTTTTTCCAGTAGTCATGTACCGATGTGAGAACTGGACCATAAAGCAGGCTGAGCACTGAAGAACTGATGCTTTCTAATTGCGATACTTTCAAGAGAAGACTCTTTTGAGTCCCTTGGATAGCAAGGAGATCAAACCAATCAATCCTAAAGGATATCAAGGTGATGAGATGGTTAGAAAGAATCACCGACTCAATGGACATGAATTTGAACAAACTTTGGGAGATCTGAAGGACAGGGTTTCCCTACATACTGCATGCTGCAGTCCATAGCATTGCAAAGAGTCGGACACGCCTTAATGATGGAACAGCAACAGCATAACATACACCACTGAGAATGGCATTGTAAGAAGTTATAATTGAGTAGGAATTGTTGATTATGAGAGATGGTGTACGGGAGGGATGATGCCATTTTCAGACATCATAGTGCTTATCTGAGGTGGGAGATGTTGTGTGCTGCCCTAGGTTGGGGCCAGTACCTCTTTGTGTCATCACAGCCGGACTCAGAACTGTTGGGGTGTTGACAAATTATGTGACGCTGCTGCATCCTCACAATGCGACCAAGGCAACGTCCAGGACACTGAAACGAAAGCACAGTGCAGTATAAACAACCTTGTGAACAACCTCCCTGTCGGTCTACTGGTTAAGACTGTGTTCCCAATGCAGGGGGCATGGGTTCGATCCCTGGGTGGGGAACTAAGATCGTGCATGCAGTGAAGCATGGAGAAAATAAATAAAGACTGATCTTAAAAAATTAAAAGAAACAACCTTGTGAGCTCATGAGTGCTGGGGGTACCAAAACCATGTGCTGTGGCGGTGTTGCCAGAGACCAGATACAAGGGTGATTCTTTGTGACCCCATGAACTGCAACAGGCCAGACTTCCCTGTACTTCACCATCACCATCTCCCAGAGTTTGCTCAAACTCTTGTCCATTGAGTTGGTGATGTCATCCAACCATCTCATCCTCTGTTGCCCCATTCTCCTCCTGCCCTCAGTCTTTTCCAGTATCAGCATCTTTTCCAATGAATCGGCTCTTTCCATTAGTGGCCCAAATGTATTGGAGCTTCAGCTTCAGCATCGGTCCTTCCAGAGAATATTTAGAGAAGATAGGGAGAAGGGAAGCCCAGCTGTAAGGATCAGACTGCCCTCCTTCAGAGCCAGACAGAAGTTCCCTTTCATCCTCTTTTCCTCCTCAGAAACTGAGACCACCTCTGGGGAGAAGGAGTGAAGAGCACAGGGCCAATCCCTAATTGACCAGGTTAAGGTTCAGAAATCACTGTGCGTAAAAGCATAAGCTACAGCCAAGTTTGGGTTTTCCTGCTTAGAGCAAAAATGGAAGCTTGTGTGTAGGGGTGAGCTGAATTACAGGAAAAAAATTAACATTCAGCTCTTAAATTTTTCTGTACTAATAACACATATCAACTTTTTCTTGTCATTTGTTTTATGCTTGAAAAGGTCTTTCCCATTCTGGTAGTTCTATTCCAGTTTAATGAATACATTGGAGCACTTTAATCAAGGCAGAATTTATTCTGTTGCATGCAGTGAGTTTCGGCTCTCATTTTACTTATTCCTCTTAAATTAGTTGACCACTTTCTCTCTTATACAATTGTTTTTTATAATTTTCCAACAACATTATTGAGATACAATTCACATAGCCTAAAAGTCACTGTTCAATGTATACAGTTTACAGTAAGTCCCCTACACATGAACCTTCAAGTTGAGAACTGTCAAAGATGCAAATGTGCCCCTGTATGTCAGCTACTGTAACTGTACTACTGTAGTTTTTCAAGGTCCTATAATGTATGATGAAGAATGTTTTATTTTGTGTTTGCTTTTTATGTGTTATTTGTGTGAAAAGTATCATAAACCTATTACAGTGCAGAACTCTACAGCCAATTGTGTTTGTTGGGTACTTAGGCTAACTTTGATGGACTTATAAACAGGCCTATAAACAAGTTTCCTTTCATGTATACGATTTTTAAATATTTTCTCCCATTCTGTGGGCTGTCTACTTTCTTGGTCACATCCCTTGTAGCAATAAAGCTTTAAATTTTCACGTAGTCCCATTCATCTGTTTTTGTTGTTGTTGTAGCTTGCTTTGCACGTCATATCTAAGAAACCATCTCCTAATCCAAAGCATGGAGATGTATGGCTACAGAGTTCCTTCCAAGGGCTTTATTGCTCTAGCTCTTAAATTTAGGTCTCTGATAAATTTTGAGTTAATGCTTTGTATACCTTATATGCTAGGATTCCAAGTTCATTCTTTTGTATTTGCATATTCAGTTGTCCTTCACCAATGAGGAAGAAATTGTTCTTCCCTCATTGAACTGGTATTGTCACTCTTGTAGAAAATCAATTGACATAGATATATGGATTTGCCTCTAGACTTTCAATTCATCAATCTGTGGGTCTATGTTAGGTTAGCATCATGTTGCTGTTCAGTCACTAAGTCACATCCGACTCTGAGATCCCATGAACAGTGTGGACTGCAGTCTGCCAGACTCCTCTGTCCATGAGATTTCCCAGGCAAGAATATTGGAGTGAGTATTTGATCCAGGGATCAAACCCGCGTCTCCCCATTAGCAGGTGGGTTCTTTATTGCTGAGCCACCAAGGAAGCCCATGTTAGTACTGCACTGTCTTATTATTGTCTTGTAGTAAGTTTTGAAATTGACATGTCTGAGCCCTCTAACTTTGTTCTTTCTCTAGATTGCTTTGGCTATTTTGGATCATTTATATTTCCATATGAATTTTAGGATCAGCTTGCCAATTTCTCCAAAGAAGCTGGGGTTTTGATGGGGATTATGTTGAAGCTGTAGATCAATTTACTGTCATGTGAATAATATTATGTTTTTTGATCCATAAATATACAATGCCTTTTCATTTATTTAGGTCTTCTTTAACAGTCCTTAGGCTTCCCTGGTGGCTCAGATGAGAATCTACCTGCAATGCAGAAGACCTGGGTTCGATGCTCAGGTTGGGAAGATTCCCTGGAGAAGAGAATGGCTACCCACTCTAGTATTCATGCCTGGAGGATGCCATGGGTACAGGAACCTAGCAGGCTACAGTCTATGGGGTCACAAAGTGTCGGACACAATGAAGCAATGAACACATTCTTTAATCTCCTTAAAAAAACTTTCTGCAGTTTTATAGTGTTCAATTTTTGAAAACTTCTTCCCTCTATGACTAACTGCTTTTGGGTTTAAACTCATTTATAATGGGTCTGTTTCTGTACTTTTCTTATACTGCACAACTTCAGTGTGTTCTGCACTGATGCTGCACTGTTTTACTTACAGCAGTTTTGCAGGACACTCCAACATCACGTTAGGAAAGTCTTTCTATCCTCCTATCGATTTGTTTTTCTAAAAATCTCTTGTCCTCCCTCACTCTCCCATATGAATGTCAAAATCATATGAGGTCCTGAGAAAAGAATTCTATGACAATTTGAATTGGAATTATGTGTTCTGGTTCATTTAAGGGAATGGGCTCCTTCATAGCACTCAGAGTACCTTTACTTATCCAAATTTTCTGTTATGTGTTTCAACAATATGTTGTATTTTTCTTTATGGGTTCAGCGAGGATTAATTTTATGTGTCACTTCTCCTCCATACCTGATGAAGTGATATTTTAATGAGGTTTTGGACTTAGAATTGTTGTTTGAATGGTTGAAGAATTCTGAGGATGTTGATGTAAAAGAACCAAATTAGAACATTCCCTAACACCATATACAAAGATAAACTCAAAATGGATTCAAAACTGAAATGTAAGGTCAGAAACTATAAAACTCTTAGAGGAAAGCATAGGCGGAACACTCGATGACATAAAGCAACAACCTCCACGACCTGCCTCCCAGAGTAATGGAAATAAAAACAAAAGTAAATAGTGGGATCTGATTAAACTTAAAAGGTTTTGCACAGCAAAAGAAACTATAAGCAAGGTGAAAAGACAACCCTCAGAATGGGAGAAAATAATAGCAGATGGAACAACTGACAAACGATTAATTTCCAAAGTATACAAGCAGCTCATACAACTCACTTCCAGAAAAACAAACCACCAAATCAAAAAGTGAGGCAAAAGACCTATACAAGACATTTCTCTAAAGAAGACATACAGATGGCTAACAAACACATGAAAAGATGCTCAATATTGATTGTTATTAGAGAAATGCAAATCAAACTATAATGAGATTATCACCTCACACTGTCAGAATGGCAATTATCAGAAAGTATGCAAACAATTGCTGAAGAGGATATGTAGGAAAGGGAACTCTCTTGCACTGTTGATGGGAATGTAAATTGATACAGCCAGTATGGAAGATGGTATGGAAGTTCCTTAAAAACTAGGAATAAAACCATCACATGACCCAGCAATCTCACTTCTAGACATATACCCTGAGGAAACTAAAATTGAAAAAGACACATGTTCCCCAATGTTCACTGCAGTGTTATTTACAATAGCTAGAACACTGAAACAACCTAGATGTCCATCAACAGTAGAGTGGATAAAGAAGTTGTGGTACACATACACAATGGAATATTCAGTTCAGTTCAGTTCAGCAGCTCAGTCGCGTCTGACTCTTTGTGACCCCATGAATCACAGCACGCCAGGCCTCCCTGTCCATCACCAACTCTTGGAGTTCATTCAAACTACGTCCATCAAGTCAGTGATGCCAACCAGCCATCTCATCCTCTATCATCCCCTTCTCCTCCTGCCCCCAACCCCTCCAGCATCAGAGTCTTTTCCAATGAGTCAGCTCTTCGCATGAGGTGGCCAAAGTACTGGAGTTTCAGCTTTAGCATCATTCCTTCCAAAGAACACCCAGGACTGATCTCCTTTAGAATGGACTGGTTGGATCTCCTTGCAGTCCATGGGACTCTCAAGATTCTTCTCCAATACCACAGTTCAAAAGCATCAATTCTTCGGCACTCAGCTTTCTTCAGAGTCCAACTCTCACATCCATACATGACTACTGGAAAAACCATAGCTACTCAGCCCTAAAAGGAACACATTTGCGTCCGTCCTAATGGGATGGATAAACCTAGAGCCTATTATACAGAGTGAAGTGAGTTAGAAAGAGAAAGATAAATATCGTATTCTTAAGCATATATTAGGAATCTAGAAAAATGGTACTGAAGAATTTATTTGCAGTGAAGCAATGGAGAAACAAACATACAGAACAGACTTATGGACATGGGGAAAGGGGAGGAGAGGCTGAGATGCATGGAGAGAGTAACATGGAAACTTACATTACCATATGTAAAATAGATAGCCAATGGGAATTTACTGTATGTCTCTGGGAACGCAAACAGGGGCTCTGTATCAACCTAGAGGGGTGGGATGGAGAGGGAGATGGGACAGAGGTTTAAAATGGAGGGGACATATGTATACCTATGGCTGATTCATGCTGAGATTTGACAGAAAATAACAAAATTCTGGAAAGCAATTATCCTTCAATTAAAAAATAAATTCATTTTTAAAAAAGAATTCTGGGGATGTTGAGATGGGGTGAGTATATTGTGCACATAAGAAGGACATAAATTTGGGGGGAAATGCAGAATGTTATGGACCAAACTGTATCCCTCAAAATTTATACAGTGAGGTCCTAACCACCAATGTGACTATATTTAGAGATAGGGTCCTAAGGAGGTTAGAGGTTAAACGAGGCCAAAGGGTGGGGCCTTAGTCTGAGAGGAAGCAACCTCGTAAGAAGTAGAAGAGACACTCAGAACTCCCTGTCTTTTCTGTGTGTACTGAGAGAAGAGGTTATGTGAGGACAGTGACAGAGTAGCCTGCCAGGGGGCAGGCTGGCCATGGGGTTGCAAAAGAGCCAGACATGACTTAGCGACCCAACAAGAACAATGGTATCAGAAGCTGGTTGTCTACAAGCCAGTAACTGAAACCAACACTTTAATTTTGGACTTTTAGCTTTCTGCTGCTGCTGCTGCTGCTAAGTCACTTCAGTTAAGTCCAACTCTGTGCGACCCCACAGATGGCAGCCCACCAGGCTCCCTGTCCCTGGGATTCTCCAGGCAAGAATACTGGAGTGGGGTGCCATTGCCTTTGCCATCGCCTAAAATAAGAACATTAATAGCAAGCATGCTGACCCTCGACCCGACAACCAGGGCTACTTTACATCATCCATGCGTCAAGGTGGATAAGGAGCCTCTCCAGCCACTCTGTGAAGAGGACTCGGAGGTGACAGTGCAGAAGCTTCTGGGCTCTAGGTGGGCCAAAAGCCAGAGCTCAGAAAGTATGAGCTTGAATAGACCCGAGGTGGGGCCCCAGTCCATCCTTGGGAGGCCCGCCCTTGCCATCAAGGCCTTCTCCATCCAAAAACTGCAGCCTCAAAGCCTTCAGACTTCCACCTTCATAGCAGCCTGGCTATACCCGAGGGAGACCATTCGAATACCGGAGACAACCCACGATTCAGACGGGATCACTGACCCTACCATTCCCCCACCTACCCCATCTTCCTGGTGTGGCCACGGGGCCACTCCCTCCACCCACGGCACCCCGACACCCGCCACACCCCCTGCGTGCCTGACACCCGGGGCACCCGCAATGTCTGCAGCCCAGGGGGCACCCGACACAGCAGCGGCATCCGGGACATCGGCAGCATCCGAGACACCAGTGATGCCTGCGACGAGAGCGACACCTGAGACACCAGCGGCCCCCGGGACGTGTGAGACACCAGCGGCCCCTGTGACGCCGCAGCGAAGCCCCAGAGGGAGCGCGCTGCCCGGAGTGTGGCAGGCACCACTGGACGCTCCGGCCCAGCTGGGCGGTCCCCCTCCCTGGCCCCTCCCTCCGGCCTCAGCAGGAAAAAGAGGGGCGTGGCTGGGAGAACGTGGAGGCTTATAAGACAACATTGCTGTTGTGGGCTGCCCAGCAAAGCCCGCACAAGTCAAGTAGGCCCAGAAACAACCCATGGATAACTAAGACAAAAGCAGCCCTGCCGAGCTCCCTGGGACCAGTCACGTGGACTATGGGATTCAAACCCAGCACCCCTACGGCCATCAGGAGCCCTGGCCAGCTCAGAGGAGGGTCTGGAGATGCCTGGGGACCAGAAGAGGAGCCCCCCTGACCCAGCGGCCCCTCCTCTGCCACTGGGTGCAGCTTCGCAGACTGGACTGTCCCCTGGGGCATGTCCCTTCCCCCACGCTCCCCGCTTCCATCTTGGTGGTGGAGGGGATAGTTTTTGCCAACTCCTTGGTTCTTCATAGTTTTAATTAACTTTATTTCTCCAGAAAGATGTATCTCCCTCTGTTTTGCATCCTCTCCAGTTAGAGAAGTGTGTAGTCATGTAGGACTTGGAGTTAATGACCTAAGAATCAGCACAATGATTCTCAAGAGCAGCAACCGCTGCACCACAGGGCAGAAGTGCAGAAAGAGTACAGTATTCTCCCACACTGACGATACTGAACACTTTCAGAAGGGCTGAGGGGAACTTTTGATCTCTGCAGCCTGTGTTAATATTGACCGGGAGGTCTAGGATAGAATAGAACCAGCTGGTGTATGGTGTGGTCAGCTCCCTGTGCAGATGAGTTTCCTGAATGTCCTGCAGGAGTCGGTGCTCTCCTCTCCCCTGTAGGNTCTGTTTTGCATCCTCTCCAGTTAGAGAAGTGTGTAGTCATGTAGGACTTGGAGTTAATGACCTAAGAATCAGCACAATGATTCTCAAGAGCAGCAACCGCTGCACCACAGGGCAGAAGTGCAGAAAGAGTACAGTATTCTCCCACACTGACGATACTGAACACTTTCAGAAGGGCTGAGGGGAACTTTTGATCTCTGCAGCCTGTGTTAATATTGACCGGGAGGTCTAGGATAGAATAGAACCAGCTGGTGTATGGTGTGGTCAGCTCCCTGTGCAGATGAGTTTCCTGAATGTCCTGCAGGAGTCGGTGCTCTCCTCTCCCCTGTAGGGAAGGACCCGGATGGGTGGGGTTTTGTTACAATATGGCTTGTTTTATGTTTTGGCCTCATGGCCTGTGGGATCTTAGTTCCCTGACCAGGGATGGAACCCACATCCCTTGCATTGGAAGGCAAAGTCCTAACAATGGACTACCAGGGGAAGCCCCTTTGTGGATGCATGAGTTTGACCACAGGGACTGGATGATTTTTAAATACTAGATTTGTCAGCGTTACCTGGTTCCCTTGTTCAACGAGCCCTTGAACACAGGGGTGACTGGAACAGGGTCTTCTCCCCAGAGGCCTGTCTCTGGGGATGCACACTCTCGGCGGCAATGCCTGCACCGTTCCATTGGCTCTTGTGCGCTTACATGTCACTTGCCGACTGCGGAATCCTTCACCACAAGACACAGAGCACTCTGACCACGCGCCTGTGAGCCACCTAAGAACAGAAACTACAGGAGCTTAGTAGGTCAGACCCTATGGGGACTGTCTTCTAAAGAGAAAGCCCATCCTAGCAGTGTGACTGTTCCAGGGCCGACACGTGCCTCTGGGAGTGGGCAGCAGCACAGTAACTCGCAGCCATACTCTCAGGTTTCCTTTCACTCAGAAGCCACAGAATCACCATGTAGAGACAATAGCATCGGGGCAGGACCAGGTCGTCCTCAGGGATGTTAGAGCCATCAGCTGTGTGGCCTCAGAGAGCAGAGCTAGGGCAAAATTAGGTGGAAATTTTGGAAAGGCGATTTTCAACTCATGGAAACCAAAGGGAAGAAAAAAGGAGGTAGCACCTGTGTGCTGCNACATGTGTTCCCCATTGCTTGATTGGGTCATTTATTTTTCTGGAATTGAGCTTCATGAATTGCTTGTATATTTTTGAGATTCTTTGTCAATTGCTTTGTTTGCTATTATTGTCTCCCATTCTGAAGTCTGTCTTTTTACCTTGCTTATAGTTTCCTTCATTGTGCAAAAGCTTTTAAGTTTAATTAGGTCCCCTTGTTTACTTTTGCTTTTATTTCCATTACTCTAGAAGGTGGGCCACAGAGGATCCTGCTGTGATTTATGTCAGAGAGTGTTTTGCCTATGTTTTCCTCTAGGAGTTTTATAGTTTCTGGTTTTAAATTTAGATGTTTAATCCACTTTGAGTTTATTTTGTGTATGATTTTAGAAAGTGTTCTAGTTTCATTCTTTTACAAGTAGTTGACTGTTTTTCCCAGTACCACTTGTTATAGAGATTGTCTTTTCTCCATTGTATATTCTTGCCTCCTTTGTCAAAGATAAAGTGTCTATAGGTGCGTGGATTTATCTTTGGACTTTCTGCTTTGTTCCATTGATCTATTTTTCTGTCTTTGTGCCAGTACCATACTGTTTTAATGACTGTAGCTTTGCAGTATAATCTGAAGTCTGGTAGGTTGAGTTCTCAAGTTCCATTTTTCTTTCTGAAGATTGCTCTGGCTATTCGAGGCTTTTTGTATTTCCAACAAATTGTGAAATTATTTGTTCTAGTTCTCTGAAAAATATCATTGTTGGCTTAATAGGTATTGCATTGAATTTATAGATTGCTTTGGATAGTATACTCATTTTCACTATATTAATTCTTGCGATCCACGAACATGGTATTATTTCTCCATCTATTTGTATCATCTTCAGTTTCTTTCATCAGTGTTTTATAGTTTTCTATATATAGAAATTTCTTTAGGTAGATTTATTCTTAAGTATTTTATTCTTTTCTTTGCAATGGTGAATGGAATTGTTTCCTTAATTTCTTTTTCTGCTTTCTCATTGCTAGTGTATAGGAATGAAAGGGATTTCTCTGTGTTAATTCTATATCCTACAACTTTACTATATTCATTGATTAGCTCTAGTAATTTTCTGGTGGTGTCTTTAGGGTTTTCTAGGTAGAGGATCATGTCACCTGCAAACAGTGAGAGTTTTACTTCTTTTCCAATTTGTATTGCTTTTATTTCTTTTTCTTTTCTGATTGCTGTGGCTAAAACTTTGAAAACTATGTTGAATACTAGTGATGAGAATGGGCACCTTTGTCTTGTTCCTGACTTTAGGGGAAATGCTTTCAATTTTCCACCATTGAGGATAATGTTTGCTGTGGGTTTATCATATATGGCTTTTATTATGTTGAGGTATGTTCCTTCTATGCCTACTTTCTGGAGAGTTTTTTATCATAAATGGATACTGAATTTTGTCAAAGGCTTTCTCTGCATCTATTTAGATAATCATATGATTTTTATCTTTCAATTTGTTAATGTGGTATATAACACTGATTGATTTGTGAATATTGAGGAATCCTTGCATTCTTGGGATAAAGCCCACTTCGTCATGATGTATGATCTTTTAAATATGTTGTTGGAGTCTCCATTGGCAGATGAATGGATAAGAAAGCTGTAGTACATATACACAGTAGAATATTACTGAGCTATTAAAAATGCATTTGAATCAGTTCTAATGAGGTGGATGAAACTGGAGCCTATTATGCAGAGTGAAGTTGGAAAGAAAAACACCAATACAGTGTGTTCAGTTCAGTTCAGTTCAGTCGCTCAGTCGTGTCCAACTCTTTGCTACCCCATGACTCACAGCACGCCAGGGCTCCCTGTCCATCACCATCTCCTGGAGTTCACTCAGACTCATGTCCATCGAGTCCATGATGCTATCCAGCCATCTCATCNAGCCCACCGGGCTCCTCTGTCCATAGCATTTTCCAAGCAAGAATACTGGAGAGGTTGCTATCTCCTCCCCCAGAGGATCTTCCCAACCCAGGGATCGAACCAGTCTCCTGCAGCTCCTGCATTGGGAGGCAGATTCTTTATCACTATCGCCATCTGGGAAGATGAACTGGGAGACTGGGATTGACATATATACACTACTCTGTATATAACAGATAACGAATGAAAACCTACTATATCACACAGAGAACTATACTTAGTGTTCTGTAGTGACCTAAATGGGAAGGAAATCCAAAGAAGAGGATATGTATGTATACATGTGGCTGATTAACTTTGCTGTACAGTAGAAACACATCGTAAAGCAACTATCCTCCAATAAAAAATAAGTAAAAGATATTTCTGTTTATAGAGTGGACAAGGCACTCTGGAGAGGAGACAAAACTCAGGAGGCTCTTGACGTGGCCCTTGTGAGGAATGACAAAGACATTGGGAACAGTGGGAAACTGACAGGAATGGATGGAAGTGAGAGGAAACGGGGGTGGGTAGCTTTGGATATAGTCGTTGTGATCTGGAACACGAACTAGGGGCAGATCAGATTTGGTGGAGATTATGAGTTTGATTTTGGATACCTTTTTTTTTTTTTTAACTATTGATTTGTGTCATCTATGATATCGAAAAGTTATTAATGGCTTTACCCCTGGGGATGCAGATGATACCACTTTAATGGCAGAAAGTGAAGAGGAACTAAAGAGCCTCTTGACGAGGGTGAAGGAGCAAAGTGAAAGAGCCAGCTTAAGACTACATAGAAAAAAAAATAAGATCATGGCATCCGGCTGCATTATTGCATGGCAAATAGAAGGGGAAAAGGTGGAAGTAGTGACAGATTTCCTCTTCTTGGGCTCCAAAATCACTGTGGATGGTGATTGTAGCCATGAAATCAGGAGACGATTGCTTCTTGTCAGGAGAGTGATGAGAAACCTAGACAGTGTGTTGCAAAGCAGAGACATTATTACTCTGCCANAGAAGGGGAAAAGGTGGAAGTAGTGACAGATTTCCTCTTCTTGGGCTCCAAAATCACTGTGGATGGTGATTGTAGCCATGAAATCAGGAGACGATTGCTTCTTGTCAGGAGAGTGATGAGAAACCTAGACAGTGTGTTGCAAAGCAGAGACATTATTACTCTGCCAACAAAGGTCCATATAGTCAAGACTGTGGTCTTCCCAGTGGGCATGTACATTTGTGAGAGCTGGACCACAAAGAAGGCAGAACACCAAAGAAGTGAGGATGCCTTTGAACTGTGGTGCTGGAGAAGACTCCTGAAAGTCCTTTGGACAGCAAGGATATCAAACCTGTCAATCTTAAGGGAGAACAACCTGAATATTCACTGGAGGGACTAATGCTGAAGCTGAAGCTCCAGCATTTTGGTCATCTGATGAGAACAGATGACTCATTGGAAAAGTCCCTGATGCTGGGAGAGATGTGGGGCAGAAGGAGAAGAGGGCATTAGAGGATGAGATGGCTAGACAGCAACACCAATGCAATGAACATGAACTTGGGCAAACTCCGAGAGATGGTGAGGGGCAGGGAGGCCTGGCTTGCTGCAGTCTATGGGTCACAAAGAGTCAGACACGACAGGTGACTGAACAATACCACCACCCGTGGGGGTAGAGTCTAAGGAATGGTGCTTTTCACGAGTGCCTCTTGTGATGCTGGCCTACTGCCATATCTCTGAGGTGAACAAACCCATGAAGTCAACTTCCCTGTGCTCTTAAGGCACATTGTGAGTGCAGGGAGTAGGTGAGAGTGGCAATTAATACCAGAAGCTCTGACATCAGACTAACCCAATTTGAATTCTGGCCCCTCCTAACTGTATGGCCTAGGCAAGTTTTTCCAACTATATAATAGAGTATGAACAACACTGCAGACATCCCTGGAGGTCCAGCGGTTAAGACTGAGCTTCTGGTGCAGGGGACTTTGTTCAATCCCTGGTTGGTTACGTGGTGTAGCATAACCAAAAAAGAAAGAAAGAAAGAAAAGAAAAGAAATTTTTTTAAAAAGAAAATAAACGATATTGACTTGATAGGTGACGGTGAAGTGATCCACATAAACTACTTAGCTGAGCACCTAGTATAGTCCACATAAAACAAATCTCAATGGTTGAGTTATTCAGTCCAAATTACTATGCATTTTAAAACAAGTCAAACACTGGTAGCAAGCAGAGAAGAGTGACTGCACACACCTTGGGGGGCAGTCCCGGATGTTACAGGGCTGGGACGCAGCCCGTGGCTTGCGGAGCTGGTCACAGAAGGCCTCGCTCACTTCCTGCCCATTGGCCATCAGGCACTGGGGTCTCTGAACTTGGGCTCCCAAGTGGCCGCACGTGGCAGAACAATGAGTCCAGTTGCCAAGCTCCCAGAAAGTCTCTGCAGAAAGAAAAGCAATGTCACAGATGGCCGCTGGAGGAGAAGGGAGGATGGGCTGGAGATGACCTGGCCAAAGACCACCATGAGCTGCTTTCTGCTTAGCTGCCCGTCGGGCTCTCTGAGCAGCACACAGAGAATCTGCCATCAGGTGGGGTAAAGCGGTCCTTTAAATCCCATTTTCCCTTGACTAGCTCGTTGTCATAACTGCAGGGGGTTATTACAGCCAGGAAGGAGCCCTTGGTCCTGCAGCTGGACTGGAACCCAGTGTGTCTGATGCCAAATCTAACTCTTTCAAAATACTACCTCACATTTCACAAAGGCCCCTTGACAGTTCAAGGCAAGACATACAGCCTGGGAAAGGGGTTGTCTCAGGCCAGCTAGGTCTGCCAGAAAAGTCCCAGCGAAGGACGAGAAACTCTGTGCAGTGGGCCGGCTTCTCAAGACTCTCCAAGCAGAGCCAAGAGGACAAGAGAGGAGGGTCTTTCCAGGGGATGCCCTAATGCATTCTCTTTCTCAAAAGTGGATCAGACTGAGAGAGATGAAAGATGATTTAGCGGGGAGCAGGGATTAAGCAGACAGGTTCAAGATACATTTCAATTCCATTCTTACTTCTCCACTAATTCTTAATTTAAACTTCAGATGAGACCTGAAGCTGAATAAATAATTTGCCACAGAGCCCTCTGGAAAGGTGAAAATGGGAGTTTCCTTTAAAAAAGCTGAAGCTGACCACCTCCAAGAATCATGGTTTGTTTTCCTTTTAGCCCTCATTACAAGCAGCCTTTCCTTTCCCTTTTGACACTGGATAAAAAGATAAAGTTGAACATGATGATGACAGATTTGTGTATGATCACAGAAAGTACCAGATTTTCTTGTAATAATCACAAGTAAATAATTGCTACCAGCTGGGTCCACAGGCTGCTCCACTGAGTACACCTATGCCTTTAGCTTAACTGTTTTCCAGTGCTTCCTTTTGATTTTGGAATTTTGTCCTAAGTTGCATATTGTTTGCAAAGCAGAATAGTACACATTTTTAGGTGCCCTACAGTTTATTTAAAACATTTTTTAGAAATAGTTAAGCTTATTGAGAAGTTTTCAGGTGATACGTACTGAGTTAAACACTTTAACATCAATTTTCCATTTAATTCTCATAGCCATCTTGTGATTTAGATTATTTTTACTTGCAGAGGTAGAAATGGAAAGAAGCTATGTGACTTCTCCAAGGTCCTGTAGCTGGACTGGAACCCAGTGTGTCTGATGCCATACCTAACTCGATGTCAGATTTCATAAAGGCAAGACAGTTCAAGGCAAGACATACATGCATTTCTTTAAAAAAAAATACACCTCTTTTTATTGAGGTATAATTCATATAAGAAAAGATGCTCATATGTCAAACATGCAGTTCTATGAGTTTTCACAATTGTATGTACTTAGGTAACCATGATCCAGAGCAAGGTATATACATTTCATCACTCACAAAGTGTCCTCTCGTCTATGAAGCAGGTTAAAAGCTAACAGGGTTTTGCCAAAAGAACACACTGGTCATAGCAAATACCGTCTTCCAACAACACAAGAGAAGACTCTGCACATGGACATCACCAGATGGTCAATACCAAAATCAGAGTGATTATATTCTTTGCAGCCAAAGATGGAGANTGGGCTCAGCAGCTGCAGCACGTGGGCTGAGTAGCTGTAGCACGTGGGCTGAGTACCTGCAGAACGTGGGCTCAGCAGCTGCAGCACGTGGGCTCAGTGGCTGCAGCACGTGGGCTCAGCGGCTGTAGCACGTGGGCTCAGTGGCTGTAGCACGTGGGCTCAGTGGCTGCAGCACATAGGCTCAGTAGTTGTGATGCATGGGCTTAGTTTCCCCACAGCATGTGGAATTATCCTGGACCAGTGATTGAACCCATTTCCCCTGCTTTGGCAGGCAGATTCTTAACCTGGGGACAACCGGGGAATTCCGAGAGCATCTAATTCTTAAATCTTCCACACACCACTGCCAAATCTTTTGTCATCTGTTTAAAAATTTACCATGTGAGGGAAGTCACTACCTCCCAAGTAGCCCTTTTTACCCTTCCAAACGTGAACAGCTCTATTTAAAAAGTGATAATCAGAGCCCACTTTAACCTGTTCACCACGTGAAGTGAGTGCCCACACGCCTTGTTTCCAAACAAAGTTAAGAATAGGAAACGTTTTCTTAAGTAGGAAGGAAAGCAGCGAAGGAAAGTTCTGGTTTAATTTACATCATTGTGCTGTTCAGAGGCTTCTTGGCTTCTGGACGGCAATGTGGATAATCTCCTATGAGACTGAGAGGAATGGAAAGACACCAAGGCAACCGCCCCGCCTTGTTTACCGGGGAACTCAAGGGTACCTTTCGCACAGCTGTGATGGTGGAAGTGTTTAGACTGGCAGCTGTGTGGTCCTGGACAGATGTGGCTGTATCGTGGCTCACTGTCAGGCTGTCAACCTGAACTGCCAGGAATGCCACAGGACATGCCCTGGGTGCCCTGAGCAGAGCAGTGGAGGGAGTCTGCAGAAGACCCTCCCTAGTAGGAGCAGTAGTGTAGTGTAGTCACTCAGTCGTGTCTGACTCTTTGTGACCCCATGGACTGTAGCCAGGCTCCTCTGTCCATGGGATTCTCCATGCAAGAATACAGGAGTGGGTCGCCATTTCATTTTCCTTTATCCCTAAGCAAATATGAGGGGAAACCCCTCTCCAACTGCACAGTTAAGCCTTCTGATGCTGCACAGTATGACTTCTGATGCAAATATACCACCTCTGTCTAGAAAGCAGCTTTTAAATGTTCTAATTCCTTCTCCAATTGTCCCATGGAAAAAAATAGTCCTAGAAAAGGACACAGTCTTTAGAATCACTGCATCTTATTCACCATGTGGCTCTCAATAAGTCACTTTCATGAGTCTCACCTGTAATATGGGGCAAGTAATAGTTTCTGAGATTGTGCTAATGATCAATGACAAACAAAAAGTGCCACACCCTGGCCTGAGTCAATACATCTTAGTTCTTTGTAGCCTTGCTTTAAAAAAAGAGCTCCCTGAGCCCTGTACCCAGTTGGTCCAGCAGGACTTTACACTGTTGAGGTCCCAGTCCAGCCCATCTCCATGTGCTCTCCTCTCCACCAGGTGAGGGGTTTACAGGCACCTAAGAGTCATGGTCAGCTTCTAGACCACCCTCCAAGCACCCAGGACTCCAGAATTCCCTGCCCACATTGTCTTGAACCTATTGCTAGGACCTTGCTTCACCAGCTCTCTCCTGTGGAGGACCAAGCATGATGCTAGCATGTGCATTCCCAGGCCGAGGGACAACTGTGTGCAGAGTGCCGCAGATGGGCTGGGCTGGGCATTGGATTGTGGGTGGATCTTTGTCATGAGGCTGAGCCCTTGCATCATAAGCACATGTCAGGCACTCTCCGTGCATGAGCAAGCAGGGGTAGGAAAGGACGAGGGGGACAGCAAGTCAAGACCCTCATATTGTATACTTGCCTTGGACTTGTCAGATGCTTTGGGGTAGTGTTTCTCACTGTCCCTCATTTCTAGTCTTAATCTGAGCTAATGTAATCTAGTGGATGATTTCGAAGCTACAATACTTCTTTCCTCTTCATGGCTGAAAACTATTCTGTTGTAGGTCTCACCCACATGATGTATATCCATTCAGTCGTTGATGGACATTTGGTTATTTCCACCTTTTAAAAAATATTTATATTTATTAATTTATTTGGCTGTGCTGGGTCTTCTTTGCAGCCTGTGGGATCTAATTCCCTGACCAGGGATGGAACCCAGGTCCCCTGCATTGGGAGCATGGTGAATCACTGCTGGACCACTAGGAAGTCCCAATTTTCACCTTTTGACTGTCATCAATAATGCAGCTATGGACATGGGTGTACAAGTGTCTGTCTGAGACCCCTGTTTTCATCTGTTTGAGGTAATATACCTAGAAATGGAATTGCTGAATCATATGGAAATTTTGTGTTTAACTTGTGGTGGAACCTCCAAACAGTTATCTGCAGTAGCTGAACCATTTTATATCCCCACCAGCATTGTATGAGTGTTCCATCTCTATACAATCTCACCAACACTTGTTATTTTCCATTTGGTTGTTTTGTTTTCTGGTTTTGTTTTTTTTTTTTCATTATAATCATTCTAGTGGGTGGGAAGTGGTAATGCATTGTGGTTTTGATTTGCATTTCCCTATTGACTAATAATATTGAGCATCTTCTCATGTGCTTATTGGCTATTTGTATAACTTCTTTGGAGCTGTGTAAGGGATGATTTTCAATAAGATAACTACCATTCTAGGGATAATGAAAGGAAAGGAAAGCTAAAAATAGCTTAAAATTACTACAACTCCCAGGGTACTTCTGGGGTCTCTAACAGAGCCAGTCCCCCATTTTGCCCCTGGCCTTCCTCTTTGAGGCTTTCTCGGGCAAGCCCAACACCAACAGAACCACTCAGGCATCTCCATGCCTTGGAGTTTGGACCCAATACACTACTTGCTACTCATGACCCACTGAACTATCCTCCCCTCCCTTCATGCACATAAACACATCCTATTTTCATTTTCAGCCCAAGGATAACATGTAACAGCCACTGGGACTTGCATTCCTTCTGTGGGGCAGCCTCAACCCTTGGTTTGGTCTAGAGCCCCAACCCGTGGTTTGGTCTAGAGCCCCAACAAAACTAGCTCGTGGAATGCAAGCTGCACACCCCACAAAAATGAGAATACAGGGACAGGGAAGTAAGGGGCAGCCATGGTCCGTGCAGGTGGGCTGCTCTGGTCTCACCCTTGCTTCCTTCAACCTCTGCACGCACGGCTTGTAGCAGAAAGGAAGGAGCCATAGAGAAAACGGCCAACACGCCTTCTCTACCCATTTACCACACGGGGAGCCTGAGGCTCAGGCAGTGACGTGCCCAAGGTCACAGCTCAACACAGGTCTGCAGCTTGCGTCTTTAACTTCCCAGACTTGGCTCCTGGAGCCCAATAGGATACAATAAATGTACAGATATTCTTATGCCAACACCACCAATTCAGGCCGTGATTTGAGTCAAGATGCGTCTCCTCTAAGCCTTGATTTTCTCACTACAAAAGAGGCTGGTAATAATTATCTTTCCTGTCCCCCAGCAGAACTAATGTGTGTGTGTGTGTTTATGTATGCTTTGAGTTCACTGGGAGGCAAGGAGCTATTGAAATATATGTGTATGTTTGTACTTACACTTTTCTCTTCCTGACCTAGTTGAAGCAGAGAGCCGTTTTGGGACTAGGTGAAAATGGCACGTGCTAATTCTCCCTGCTTTTCCCTGCGTGGTCTAGTCTAGCCTTCCTACGTAAAACGAATCGCTTTAACTCTAAAAAAGGAAGTAGATACTGTGCTGGCAGGAGCATTCAAGCCTTCCCCGGGTGGGAGCCCACAGCCACAGGTCTACCGTTTGGGCCTGGGGTCGTGTCACTGAAAATGAAGCTGGGGGCAAAGCAATCTGGTGACTTGTGACACCCAGAGACCAGAGTTCAGGGACAGATGGGCCATCAAACAGCAGGACTGGAACCCTGAACAAGTTACTCCCTTGCATGGGGCCTCAGTTTTTCCATCAGTAAAAAGCAGGAGCTAGACAGGACTGGTATATTTCAATTTTTTAACAGCAAAAATCCTCTTTAAAGACGAAATCTCCTGCAGGGCTCCAATGCTATCTAAAAGCAGATAAAAGTGGAAACTGTGTCTTTAGAGACCCTTCCCCATCCTCACCTGGAAAGAATGTTCAGTCTTAGCTCACTGGAGTAAGCCTCTTCTAATTATTTGTATAGTTCAATATCATGAGAGTAACTAGTCAGATCCAGGAAAAAAAAAAAAAATACCTAACCCCAATAGGGTGGTAGGTCTAGAGAAACAGTAAGGGGAGATGGGGCCAGAGTGCAGAAAGTTTGGGCCCTGATGGAGTTCTGAGACCCCAGCCTGCTTTTTCACCTCAAATTCCCCAAGAGGAAACTGAGGCCAGATGGCTAAGGTATAAACTTTGTAACTTTTTGACCCAGGAAGTTTTGAGAATCATAATAAGGAAATGATTATAGCATGCTTTGAGCTCTTCGGAGACAAGCAGTTATTTAAATACAAGGTATTATTACCTCCACAGAGTTCTCTTTTGATTACCACTATGCTTGAAAATGTGGGCAGACCACTTTTATTTTTTAAAACTCAGGTGTTTAAAAAATATTCACATGTACAATACCTACCCTAGCCCCCTCACAAGGTAGTTCTCAGCTTCCTTGTCACAAGATAATTTAAATGTTCAAAGATATATTATACTAGCTTTATCAGCTAAATTGGCAGTCCCTGATTCAAGACGTCTTTCCCTTCCAGCTCATTCCCCTCTCATTATTTGAAGGACTGTTAAATTAAGAGTGAAACAATATTCTGTTGGGAGTTTTAAATGTCAGTACCAAATATCTTTCAACAGAGGTACAAAGTAGGAACTTATTTACCATAGATTCTTCCCTGGTGGCTCAGACGGTAAAGTGTCTGTCTACAATGCGAGAGACCTGGGTTTGATCCCTGCGTTGGGATCCCCTGGAGAAGGAAATGGCAATCCACTCCAGTACTATTGCCTGAAAAATCCCATGGACAGAGGAGCCTGGTAGGCTACAGTCCATGGGGTCGCAAAGAGTCGGACACGACTGAGAGGCTTTGCTTTGCTGAATATATCAGGTGAACCTCGGGATATTTCGTTCCTTGGTACAGGACCTGCTGTGGAACTTCAGAAGTCAACTTCCCAAAATTCAGAATGCTTTTCTTTCAGAATTGAGAAGCTTGAACTCTCAGCTTATACTGTACTCACAGGACTTAAAATCAAGTCCTGGTTTTACTGTGCCTGGGTGGGTTGACCTCTGCAAATCGTTTCACTTCTCTGATCCTCAATTTTCTCCTCTGTAAACTGGGATCATCTCCCTGCCCTGCCTAATTCACAAGGCTGCTCTGAGGATCAAAATGACATGACACCGTGTGACCAGCCTGAGTGGAAGCTCAGAGCACAGGCGCAGAGTGGAGCCAGATCAGACCTTGATGCAAATCCTGCTCCTTCTCCTTACTAGCTGTGTGATCTTAAATAAGTTGTTTGTCTGCTCTGAACCTCATTAAAGAGGCTATTTATAGCATTTTCCTCATCGCGTTGTTTTGGAGACTTAAAGCCTCCATTGGAGTGAAGGCTCAGTCAGTGTGGGCATTTATTAAAAAGCTGTAACTCTCCCTGTGCCCAAGGGGTTACTGTTGTTTCTCTCTAGTGCCGCTTTCAGCGCACTGCAGACCTAAAGATAACCATACATCTATTGTCTCTGAACCGCCTCGGTGCTCTTACTCAAAGGAAAGGAAAAAGGAAATACACTGTGGCCCAGAATGGGGCTCCAGAGAAATCCAAAATGAGCTGTGGTCTAAAAGCGACTTCTCTCCAAGCCTATTTTTAACCAGCTGTGAACTTCTCTAATACGCAAAAAGTGATGCTGGGCTCCCTGAATAGCTTGGCTAAGAGCTGCTGCCCGCTTCTGCTACTACGTGAATTTATGGAGTTCTGGTCTCACACTTCATTAAGGAGATATATGATGGTGCTGAGACAGGGGGCCAGACACTTATAACTCTTTTCCCAATCTCCCAGTTATAAATCTCAGTGCTTCATTCACTGGAGAGGCACAGCTGAAGAGACGTTGTCACTTGATCCTTTGTAGTGCGCTCTCATCTTTTCAAGTTGTTTGCAACAGATAACTTTATTAAAGGATCACTATACAAAAGCCTGGCCCAAAGTATATGCCCAACTTTGTTGAGAATGCTTTCAATTGCGAATTGCAGAAAGCTCAACTACTGCCAACTTAAACAAATGGAAGTTTCTTTCTCTCACATGAAATATGCACAAGAAGATGATTGCTGGTGCTAGCTGAGAGGCTCAATAAAGTCATCACAGTTCTATTAAGTTGGAGTTTTCTGCCCTTTTTCCTCATAGTTACATTCTGACTGCAGCAGCTACACCCATCATACATATAATCCAGCAAAAATAAAGAGGAAAGGAACATGGTGGTATTTATGTCAGGGAATCAAAATATGTACAGCACTCCTGAAGCAATTTTACTCCTTTACCTTATTGGCTATATGGGTCAAATGGGTCAAATGGCCATTCTGGCTTGGACAGTGATTCGGAATAAGAGTTTAATCAACCAAGAGTGTCTGCCAGAGCTCCCAGTAAAGGTCTTCCGTATGAAGGAACAAAAGTGAATGACTGAATAATGACTAAAGAAACAAAGGAATGAATATTTGACAGAGACCCTCTCCTAAACTGATTCAGTTGACCTGTTATTTTTTCTGATCTCTTACCAAGGTGTCAAACATTTCCATTCCCTTGCTAGCTCTCTGATGTCCCATAAAATCTTTTTTCTTTTTATATTTAATTCTACTCACTTGTCTATTTTATTACATAGTATGTAGGCTCCTTAGTGGCAAAGTGTGTGTCTTATTCACCACTAGTGCAGTGCCTAGAATATACTGGTTAATCTATAAATAATTGTTGCTATATTTGTTGAATGTGCTCTCAAAAAAAGTTTCAGAAAATAAAAGTGACTGATTGCTCAGCACACACATATCTGTAAAGCCTTTTAATTCCCTCTTTTGAATTGATCTATCTAAAAAAAAAAAAAAGAACCAGAGTTGTTTAAGTGACATAGTCAATTAAGCATGAGAATATATTCATGTGGTTTCCCTTAAAAATCAAAGAATTCACAGAAATTATTTTTATTTTCTTTACTCTAAAGTATTGCATATTAATTTTCAGCATTAAATTTGTTCCTGGTTCTGAAGTCTTTGATCTGAACAAGGAGTGGTGCATCAAAACCAAGGAAGTGTTAAAAACAAAAATTCATAAAAGAACACTATAGATAGGGTGTTAGGGAGATCAAGGCACCCAGTGATAGGGCAGTTCAGTTCAGTTCAGTCACTCAGTTGTGTCCGACTCTTTGCGACTCCATGGACTGTAGCATACCAGGCCTCCTGTCCATCACCAACTTCCGGACTTTACTCAAAAACATGTCCATTGAGTCGGTGACGCCATCCAACCATCTCATCCACTGTCGTCCCCTTCTCCTCCCAACTCCAATCTTTCCCAGCATCAGGGTCTTTTCCAATGAGTTAGTTCTTTGCTTCAGGTGGCCAAAGTATTGGGGTTTCAGCTTCAGCATCAGTTCTTCCATTGAGTATTCAGGACTGATCTCCTTTAGGATGGACTGGTTGGATCTCCTTGCAGTCCAAGGGACTCTCATGAGTCTTCTCCAATGCCAAAGTTCGAAAGCATCAATTCTTCTGTGCTCAGCTTTCTTTTTAGTCCAACTGTCACATCTATACATGACTACTGGAAAAACCATGGCTTTGACTAGACACACCTTTGTTGCAAAGTAATGTCTCTGCTTTTTAGTAAGCTGTTTAGGTTGGTCATAACTTTTCTTCCAAAGAGCAAGTGTCTTTAAATTTCACAGCTGCAGTCACCATCTGCAGTGATTTTGGAGCCCAAGAAAATAAAGTCTGTCACTGTTTCCACTGTTTCCCCATCTATTTGCTGTAAAATAATGGGACCAGATGCCATGATCTTAGTTTTTTGAATGCTGAGTTTTAGGCCAACATTTTCACTCTCCTCCTTCACTTTCATCAAAAGGCTCTTTAATTCTTCTTCACTTTCTGCCATAAGGGTGGTATCATCTGCATATCTGAGGTTATTGATATTTCTCCTGGCAATCTTGATTCCAGCTTGTGCTTCATCCACCCCAGCATCTCTCATGATGTACTCTGCATATAACTTAAATAAACAGGGTGACAATATACAATCTTGACATATTCCTTTCCTGATTTTGGAACCATTCTGTTGTTCCATGTAAAGTTCTGTTGCTTCTTGACCTATGTACAAATTTCTCAGGAGGCAGGTCAAGCGATCTGATAGGTCAAGGAGTCCCTAAACTTGCTATTGACTAAGCTCCCTATGTCTTTGGGATGACTCTGACCTTTTCTCTTCCTTTCCCATTGACTGTAGGCTTTTCCCCCTAGTTTACTAGTTTCTTCATTGTGTTGGGCCTCCGAAGATAAATAGGGTTTGGATATGCACAGGAACAGCATGAGCAAAGGTGTGACAACAGGAAAGCATAGAATCAAGAGTGGTTACCTGGAATTAGAACATATGAGGTTAGAGGAGATTTTCAGTGGAGAAATAACTCCAGAAAGAATGAAGGGATGGAGCCAAAGCAAAAACAATACCCAGTTGTGCANTTCCTTTTTTTTCCTGCTCCAGACAGTGCCAAACTGCATTGGTGCAAATGGAGGAACCCATTAGTTTGAGGAACTCACTCATTGCTGAGCGGTGGGGCAGGCTGCTTCTGCCCATCAGCAGAGCTCCCTGCCCCTTCCTGAGCCCTGTCCGTTTTTACTGGGTCCCCGCCTTCCTTGGTGGGATCACATAGGGATGTATTTAGATCACCAGGCCAATGCTCTCTAATCCATTTCAATCAGACACGTAGTCCTCAGTGCTAGGGTGTGAATCAGACACGTGGTCCTCAGTGCTAGGCTGTGAATCAGACACGTGGTGCTCACTGCTGGGCTGTGAATCAGACACGTGGTCCTCACTGCTAGGCTGTCTGCCTGGGGTCCCCAGGTAACCTGCCTGGTGCCCCACCTCCCACCCTGCTCCGATTTTCCCCTTGAACTGAACTTTCAACACTTGACTGTCTATGGAGAAAGCAAAATGCTCCCACTCTGCTTTTTGTAAAGAGTAGCACCACCTCCCACTTCACCCTGCTCCCTCCTGGAATTCTCTGCCTTGTTAATACAATGTACTTTGCATAACTGTCTTCCTTCCAGAGGAGAGCTTCCTAAGCTGGCATTGCTGAGTGAAGGAAAATAAACCTTTATGAGGTACTTTAATGAGGAGTCACTGGCGGTGAATTCACATTTTCTGATGAAAGGGAACAGATAATGTATCTGCTGTCATCTTTAATCACTACCCCCAAACGGCTACTCTTATTATCATGATAATAGTTTTTTTTTTTT
>SJYV01026204.1:51962-66455 GCA_006410875.1 Neotragus pygmaeus
AGGTCTGGCTCAGATTTAGTAGCCTGTGTAGCTGCTTTTAGAGAAGGTAGGCTGTCAGCTGTAGTGGCCTCTTGGTGCTTGCCCTCTGCCTCACTCCATCTCACCAGCATCACCCAGAAAAGCAGCTGACATGCTCATTTGGAGCCCTGATTTCTACAATTGCCACTCAGGGGACACCTCCAAATCTTCTGACCCTGGTGGCCATCAGGGACCACATTTCCAGTCCCACAGGACTGTGTATGTCTGGGTATGTAGCGAAAACCTGTTCCTGAGGGTCTCGCTTCCAGCCCGCCTGAATCTAGGTGATGAGAGTCTCCTTGTGGGACACAGACAGGTCTTGGCACGTCTTTAGTTATGAAAAGGTGTTAAAAATACAGCAGGCTGAGGAGGGGAGGGGAGTGTGGGGGAGAAAAGACACACATATATGCACGGCTAAGTCCCTTCACTGTTAACCCAAAACTATCACAACATTGTTAATTGGCTATACTCCAATACAAAATTAAAAGTTTTTTTTTTAAATACTATAGGCTGGTTTGACAAGCACAAATGTTAGAGAGACAATTGGGAGCTGAGCTGAATGACAAATTCATCTGCATGAGGCTGCTCCTTCAAAACTGGGACATGTGGTTGCTTCAGCTACTGTACAGAAGCCAACACAGAGACACAGAGTGGTTGAATGGATGAAAAATGAAGAGCCATCCACATGTTGTCTACAAGAGACTCCCTTTAGATGTAAGAAGGGCAGTCCAAGAGGGAGGGGTATATGTGCATATATGGCTGATTCATTTTGGTCTACAGCAGAAACTAACACAACATTGTAAAGCAACTACACTCTAAGGAAAAAAAAGAAATTGTTCTTCTCTGCAGTATATAACTCTGGCTGTCTTCTAAACAGGGTGATGCTTTTCCTTTAGAACACCTTGGAAGGTTTAGCTGCATGAGTGTATAGGCAGGGGCTGTATAAGAAGGAGAGAACTTCAAGTTCCCACGGCAATCCCAGGAGGTTAGGGGTGAGGACAGGAAGGCTGTGGGTGAGCAAGAACAGGGAGGAGTAGGGTTGAAAGGTGATATACCTTTGCCATGACCCTTGAATCTTTGGCTTTTTTGAAATATTTGCCAAATGCTTGGTATTCATGGATGTCTTACTATGAACAGAAACTAGTCAAGGAAGTGAGTTGGGCATTCTTGGCTGATGGAGGGCAAAGGAGAGACCAGAACAGGTCTGTGTCAGAGTGAGTGAGAAGCAGAGGGTTCAGGGCAGTGCAAGCTCCCCAAGAATGATTGGAAGTCAGTTCCAGAAGGCTTTGGAATCTCCAAAACCTGCAAATGATAGGGATCATAGATAATTCCCCTTTATTTGTTGTTAATTGAAGGATAATCGCTTTACAACATTGTCTTGGTTTCTGCCATACATCAACATGAATCAGCCATAGGTATACCTATGTCTCCTCCCTCTTGAACCTCCATCCCACCCTCTCGGTTGTCACAGAGCCCTGGTTTGAGTTCCCTGAGTCACACAGCAAATTCCCACTGGCTATCTGTTTTACATATGGTACTGTACATGTTTCCATGCTACTGTCTCCATTAACCCTCTCCTTCCTCTCCCCCCATGCCCACACGTAGAGATAATTCCACTTTAAACCTAAACCTCAGTATGGCAAGGGCTATAGGACACTGAGTTTATACAGACTGTGATGTTTTACACAGATAAGGGGTTTCAGAAAATAAAGCCAGAGTTGGCAAGTTTGTAGATGTTGAAGGGAAGACAAAGGTCTCCAGCACTGAGGGAAGGAGCATCTCAGCACCTAGAGCATCACCACCACATGTGGGGATGTTTTCCAAGAACTGCAGAAGCTGGGGGAAACTCAGGCAGAATTCTTTATGGTTTTTCAAACCTACAAATGTTTGTTCTGTTGAAAAAGCTATAAAATATCAGAAATAATTTAAACTTATTTATCTAACATCAAAGACAGGCTATTTCCCTCAAGACTTACAGCTCTGAAATATTCAGTGTTCTCTTTCCACAATGCTGAAATCATTTTTGGAAGGCAAATGTTATGGGGGAGAAAAGTTCAGATCTGGAGGGGCTGTGAAACACGTGTTGTAAAACGTCTGCACCTCTGGGGTGCCTTTAAAAGACTCACTGTTTAAAAACACATTTCCTTCATCCTTGAAAAGCCCATGAAATATTCTACACTACAAAATCCTTTGGCCTCTTCAGACTGCTCTAAAATGCTAGATTTTTCTGTCAGTGGATCATATACATTATACTTGTATGTTTTGTTCATTGGTTTGTTTCCTCCAGCTACTCAACACTCAGAAAATATTCTGTATTTTTTCCCACATATGAAAATTGAAAGTTTAAGCTACCATTACTGACCTCCAGGGGATGTGAAGAAATGATGCTGCTGGTTTATAAGATTAGAGGTGAATCAAATACAGTGTAGGCAAAGCACAAACGGAGTCATTACTAATAAAGAAGACAAATAAACAAGAGTCCACACTTTCACTGTCAAAAAGAATATCTCAAAGCTACTAGCACAAAGGGTAGACACCCTTCTTCACTGTGGGATCTCCACAGTGTAGGACATTCTGCAAAGCATTTTCTTCTTCTGAGTTATTTGTTCTTTTGGCAGTAAATGCAGTATAACTATGGCTTTTGGTTATAAAGGACCATCCATCAGTGATGCCATATCCAGAGTATGTGTGCACTCAGTTGCTCAGTCATGTCCGACTCTTGTGACCCCATCACCTGTAGCCCGCCAGGCTCCTCTGTCCATGGGATTCTCTAGGCAGGAATACTGAACCAGGCAGGAATACTGGAGTGGGTTGCCATACCCTCCTCCAGGGGATCTTTCTGACCCAGGGATCAAACCTGCGTCTCCTGCATTGGCAGGTGGATTCAGTACCACTGAGCCACCTGGGAAGCCATATCCAGAACTTCCTCCACATACAAGGCTATGGCTTTTACTATTCAAAGAATTCTCTCAAATAGAGGAAGTACTTCCTCTTTTCTAGTAAAATGATGTCAACAGACTGGTGTAATCAGGTTCCCAAGTAATTTGATCTGAGGACTTTAGAGACAACCTGGGTCATCAGATCAACCCCCAGTTTCATCATCAAGAGGCCTTCCTCAAAGGTTTCTGTTTTAAATTGTGTTTATTTTTTCACCCCAGTTTGATGCTTTTTTTCTTTAAAAAAATTTTTTTTGGAAGATAATTGCTTTACAACATTGTGCTGCTTTCTGTCATATTCTCAAAAGTTTTGAAAAGGTGATTCTTGGGGTTTTCCTGGTGGCCCGGTGGTTAAGAATCCACCTTGCAATGCAGGGGACTTGGGTTTGGTTCATGGTTGGGGAACTAAGATCCCACAAGCCTCGAGGCAACAAAGTCCAAGCACCACAACTACTGAGCCCACTTGCTCTGGAGCCCGGGTGCCACAACCAGACAATCCAGGCGCCACAAGGAAAGATCCCAGGTGCTGCAACTGAAAGCCAGTGCAGCCAACTAAATAAATAATAAAAAAGTTTGAAGAGGCCAAAGGACTTTATAGTGTAGAATGTTTCATGGGCCTTTTTCTGCCACAGAGGAAGGGTGCCAGCAAGTCCTCTTCCTAGTGTATTCATCCCTGACCTCTCAACAGCCCTGAATGCCCGCTCTGCATGGGACCAAGCAGTTCTCTTTAGCTCCGACAGTTACATCTTGTGAGCACTACGTCATATCTCATAGTTCATGACAAACATATCTCAGTTCACTGCTAGACAGTGTCTGTCAGGGTCCCGTTTATAGTCTGGAAAGGGCCTGTGAGTGTTATACTATCTATTATCTCAAAACCAAAAACCCTTCAGTGTTCCCTGAAGAATAAGAGTTAAAATCAAAACTGGTGCAAATCAAGGATAGTGATAACACACTGGAGTTAACCAGAGGTGAAAACCACAGATCCTGGCACAGGAAATCCCTCAACAGCTCAAACAGGGACAATCTTGGGACATTCGGAGGCCCTTCCTGGTATACCCCAACTTTGGTAATCCATCAGTATAACACTGGGACGTAAATGAACAAGTAGCTTTGATATGTCCCTTAAAAGGGACATAAAGAAAAAGCTTTGATTATGTCCCTACATTAAGTGTACGGCTTGTTTGGCAGTCATGTACCATGACCTACAAATTGATCTTCCTCCTGCCCCCACCAAGTCCCACAGAACCTCATGTGGGTGGTGTCAGTGGAGCTCCCGGGATGAAACCTCAAGGCTTGGTTGACTCCCCAAGGTTCACTTTCCTCCTCCCTCAAGGCATCGACTCTTCTCATGTGTCTCTGAGCTACTCCACTTCCTCTGTGAGGTGGTTCCCTTCTCCTTAGGAGTGATGGGGAGTAAGATTCAGTTTCCCCAGCTCCATAGCTTTGACCTTCTTGGAGGAGAGAAGACAAAAGCCCTTCAACGTGCAGGTACCACTGCTCACGGCAGCTCCTTCTCCAGCCCCGAGAACCTCACTGTTCTCATCTAACTGTGTAACGCTAAGATTTTCTGTGTGTCTTCCCTCCCTCTTATCACTTGGAAAATTTTCTACTAATTCTTAAAGCTCTCTCTTAAGGCTGCTCTTCATGACCCATTCTGACCCTGAAGCTGAGTTCTCCTTTGTGGAACTCTGAATGTGTTGACATGCCTGATTCCACCTCCAGAACAAGCCCAGAGCATGGATCCCACTCTGCCCTTTAACGCCAGCCTCTAGTTCACTCCTTGTTCCCCACTGTTCTCTGGGGGAGAGGCTCTTATTTTGAGAACATTTGAGGTAAGTTCCAGAAGACTCTTTGGCCCCACTTACTGGCTAAAGCACTGGTTCTTAACCTTGGCTACACATCAGAATCATCTTGGGAGCCTTAAAAAAACCCATTCTCAGGCCATATGGCAGAGAAATTAAATCAAACTCTCTCAGGGCAGAGGGGCATGGGGTGGGAGGTGACGTCCAGGCCTGAACTGACACTGTATCTGTCAGTTGCTCAGTCACATCTGACTTTTTGTGACCCCATGGGCTGTAGTCCATCAGGCTCCTCTGTCCATGGGATTCTCCAGGAAAGAGAGAATCCTGGCGTGGGTAGCCACTCCCTCCTCCAGGGGATCTTCCAGACCCAGGGATCAAACCCAGGTCCCCTGCATTGCACGAAGATTCTTTACTGTCTGAACCATTAGGGAAGCCTCAAACTGACACTATTCATGATAATAAAATGACTTTTGTATATTACTTGCCAATCATGAAAATAAGCACATGGGTGTTGAATTATCAAATACAGAACTAGGGGAAATAAATGAATGAAAAATAAGAGAGATTAAAGGGGCTCCTAAATTGGGATGTTACTGCTGCTGCTGCTGCTGGGATGTTACTAGAGATGTTGAAATTGTATTTGGCTTGTTATCATACCAGAATGTGGGGTGTGCTCTCCACAATGTCAGTTTTTCTTCCATCAGCAGTGTCTGAATGCCTTTTATTCCAGCCTGAACCAAGAAGCCCTCATGCTTTTAAAAATTTCTGGAGTTTGAATTCCAGTGAAATTTCCTCTCCTTCAGCCCCCACCCAGTGTGGGTCCTATGTACCCCTCTCTCTTACCAGGAAGGCACAGTTAGAGCCAAGGAGTGAGTGTGGACAAATGAGCCATTCAAGGGCTTCTGATGGTTCTGTGTGTCTTCCATGAGACATGCCTCCAGCCTCCATAGCCATCTTGAGCCCTCCATCCACATCTGCGGGTCTTACAGCATCAAAGAGTTGAAGTCGAGATCCATGGGGCAGACAGCAAGTAGGGCCTTCCTTACAGGTAAGTAGGTATGATTGGTTTGAAGCCTTGGCTCTTAATGCCTACATTTTTTTATCTTTTGGCCCCACCAAGTGGCATATGAGACCTTAGTTCCCCAACCAGGGATTGAACTCCCTGCATTGGCAGCATCAAGTCTTAATCACTGGGCCACCAGGTTAGCCCCTCTTACTGCCTTTAAAGAAAAGCTCCCTCACTACTCCCTGGTAGATCTCAGACAGGTCTTGAGAGCTCTGCACCAGACATCCAGGCTTCCACTCCTACCACATTCTGAGGAGCCAGGAGAACACAGGGCAAGCCCGGGCACCACTCAGCAACCCGTGGGAGTGAAGCCACTTGTTACATTAGAACTCCAGCTTCAGATGATCACCAAGAGGAGACCTGACATTGGAAAGCAGGGTGGAGGAACCAAGCCTCTGCCTCCAAGATGAGCATGCAGTCCAGCAAGTTCCGTCAGGACTGAGTCACCTCCATCTAGGGAGTCTTAGATTGAAAAAGCAAGAGACTTCCACAAAAACATCTATTTCTGCTTTATTGACTATGCCAAAGCCTTTGACCGTGTGGATCACAAGAAACTGTGGAAAATTCTGAAAGAGATAGGAATACCAGACCATCTGTCCTGCCTGTTGAGAAACCTATATGCAGGTCAGGAAGCAATAGTTAGAACTGGACATGGAACAANTTCTTGCCACCTCTTCTTAATATCTTCTGCTTCTGTTAGGTCCATACCATTTCTGTCCTTTATCGAGCCCATCTTTGCATGAAATGTTCCCTTGGTATCTCTAATTTTCTTGAAGAGATCTCTAGTCTTTCCCATTTTGTTCTTTTCCTCTATTTCTTTGTATTGATCGCTAAAGAAGGCTTTCTTATCTCTTCTTGCTATTCTTTGGAACTCTGCATTCAGATGCCTATATCTTTCCTTTTCTCCTTTGTTTTTCGCCTCTCTTCTCTTCCCAGCTATTTGTAAGGCCTCCCCAGACAGCCATTTTGCTTTTTTGCATTTCTTTTCCATGGGGATGGTCTCGATCCCTGTCTCCTGCACAGTGTCACGAACTTCATTCCATAGTTCATCAGGCACTCTCCTTTGTCAACAGAGTAACAATGTCTCTGCTTTTCAACACACTGTCTAGGTTTGTCATCACTTTCCTGCCAAAAAGCAATCGTCTTCTGATTTCATGGCTGCAGTCACTGTCTGTAGTGATTTTGGAGCCCAAGACGAGGAAATCTGTCACTACTTCCACATTTTCCTTTCTATTTGCCATGCAGTAATGGGGCCAGAAGCCACGATCTTAGTTTTTTCACTATCTGGTCTAAAGCCGGCTCTTTCACTCTGCTCCTTCACCCTCATCAAGAGGCTCTTTAGTTCCTCTTCACTTTCTGCCATTAGAGTGGTATCATCCTCTTATCTGGGACTGTTGATGTTTCTCCCACCTTGTAACCAACCGGCTTGTAACTCATCCAGCCCAGCATTTCTCATGATGTGATTGGTTTATAGGTTAAACAAACGGGGTGACAGCAGACAGCGCTGTCATACTCCTTTCTTGATCTTGAACCAATCAGTTGTTCCATACAGGGTTTTAACTGTTGCTTCTTGACCCTCATACAGGTTTCTCAGGAGACAGGGAAGATGGTCTGGTATTCCCATCTCTCTAAGAGTTTTCCACAGTTTGTCATGATCTACACAGTCAAAGGCTTTATCGTAGTCGATGAAACAGAGACAGATGTTTTTCTGAAATTCCCTTGTCTTCTCTATGATCCAGCGAATGTTGGCAATTTTATCTCTAGTTCCTCTTCCTTTTCTAAACCCAGCTTGGACATCTGGAAGTTCTTGGTTTGCCTAATGCTGAAGTCTAGCATGCAAGATTTTAAGCATGGCTGACTGTTTTGACCAACTGCTAAATACTCTATGTTTCTTCATGAACTGAACTGGGCCACTTCATTTCCTGTCACTTTACATTGCTTGCTTACCCTCTGCTGTAGCTATAAAGAACCTCTAACAGTTTCCAGAACATTCCATGGTCTTTCATCACCCTGAGCTTTTGCATATGTTGTTCACTCTATTTGGAATACCCTTCCCCACTTCTGGCAATACTGACTTACCCACTGAGTCCTGGAGCAAATATCATTTCCCTTGTAACGCTTTCCCCAATACTCCTAGAGTTATCTTCTTCCCCCTCTGGGCTCCTTCTGGTTTGGTTCATATATTTATTTGATGAAATATCTTTTTATTCTCATGAGATTGTGACCTTTTCAAAAGCAGGGACCAGATCTTATTCACAGCTGTGCATTTTCAGTGCCTAGCACAGTACCTTTTATATAGCAGTTTTCAAAAGCATTTAATGACTCAGTGTATGAATGACTAGAGTAGAACAGAGAAATGGTAGAGAATGAATATACTAGAGAATGCAAGCTCTCGTGCAACCCACAAATGAAGTATACAAAGGTGGGAAGAAACCAAAACAGCTGAATTGCCCAGAACAAAAACAGGAATAAGGCAGAGGTAGCTATGACTAGGGCTAGGCTCTCACTGTCAAATCCCTGTTAAGGAACAGTTGATTAAGAAAAAAAGTAAAACTAACAACTCTACGTGACAAATGTTTATACATGAAAATCTTTTCTTAAATTATTTCATATGTGTGTTTGTATGATTTAGCAATCCTCACAGGATTCCTTTGTTTTAGGGCCTCAGTTTTACAGTACAGCAAGAAGTCACTGAGAAATAGCTGAGCACATATGAACCTTCCTGCCAGGTGATGTCACCCAGGATCCAGGATGGACCAGTTCCTGGGCTGGAGAACCAGAAGGTAGAGTTCTTTAAGGAATCTGATCTTGACCTCCACCGAAAAATGTTATTCTTTACTTGAAGTGATAATGAAGTTGATCTCTCCACAGACATCACCCCTAGGGAATCCACCCACAGCCTTTGCTTCCTAGCTGTGATCTCTTACTCAGCTGGTGTCCAAACGTACTCCACGCCTACACTGTTGCCTCCTATTGAAGAGGGGCGCTTGGAAGCATCATTCCATTTCTGCATGACTTCAGTTGAAAAGATTTGTAAGTGTCAGAAAAATATATCTAAACTGGAGAACTTTTCTTGCATAAAGAAATTTAAACATAAGTTGAAAACATTAATTAGGTATGTTAGAGAAAAAATGGAAATAAAAATAGATCTTTTAAAAATTCCCTTAAAATATTAAAAACAAAAACTCTTACTAGCCAAGAAGGACTGCTTCAGTGTCAAATGGCTGGTCCTTAAAGTATGCAGAAACAGGTCTGAGTTAGGATGGCAGACTCTTTATGGGATCTTCAGGAACCTCAGCCACAGAAACTAATGCAAATTCCACTTGAGCAAGTCAGATAATCACAAATCAACTCAGTTCAACAAACACTGACTTGAACTAACCACGGTCTTCTACCATATCCCTCTAGTACTTTATGGACACAAATCAGCTGATCAATTTTCTCAGCCCCTGTTTCCTTATAGTTTCTTTCATTCTTTTCTTTTCTTTTTTGACTTAAACTTTATTTTTGAATGATGTTGGCATTACAGAAAAGCAACAAAGACAGTACAGAGGGTTCTTATCTCCTTCTTTCTTGGTTTTCCCTGATGTGAACATCTTCAGCCCGTGATACTTTCATCAAAACTAAGGCACCAGCATTGGTGGATCATTGTTGTTAATGAAACTTCAGTCTTTATGTAGATTTCATTAGTTTTTCCACTAAAGTGGTTATCCTGCTGCACAATCTCCCATTCAGGACATCATATTGTATTTAGACATTGTGTTTCCATAGTCTCTTCTGGTCTGTGGCAATTTTTCTGTCTTCCCCCACTCCCTCCCTTTTTTTGATGACTTTGAACAGTTTTGAGGACTACTGATAATAAATAGAATGTTCCTCAATTTGGGTTTGGCTGATGTTCCTTATAATTTCTAAAGCGAAATTGTTGAGCAATCCTGAAAGGGTGGTCCTTGGATCTCAGGGATCCATGAGGTCAAAACTATTTTCAAAATAGTGAATATTGATACGATACCATCATTTGCCTTTTTCACTGTGAGTGTTGACATTTGCACTGATAGTAAAAAGCAGTTGTGGATAAAACTTGGCACCAGAATGGAATCAAAGGTGTGGCAGCAAAGTGTACCAGTAGTCACTGTATTCTGGCTACCACACACTTGCAGTAAAAACAAAATGCCAATTTCCCATAAGAATGTCCTTAATGAAGCAGTAGAACTTATTATTTCACTAAAGCTCTACCCCTGAGTGTAAGTTTTCTAACATTCTGTACAACAAAACAGGAAATACACACCATACCTATGCTGTCTGCCAAAGTCTGTGGGTGTGACTGTTTGAATTGCTAGCTGAACTAGCTCCTTTTTCATGGCATGCTACTTTACTTGAAATAATGACTGACAGATAAGCCAGGGTATTTGGATTTAGGTATTTGGAAAATATATTTTTTTAATGAACAAAAATGAGCTGGCCAATGCAAGGAAAACAACTGACAGTAATTGTTGCTGATGATAAAATTCAAGCTTTCGAGTGAAAATTAGAATTTGAGGAAATCAGTCATGCTCACTGTGAGTCTGACTGCTTCCCAAAGCTCAAAGACTTTTCTGAAAAGTTGGGATAGTAATATTAAAGAATATGTGTATTTTTGGTCTTGTATAACGGAATGTGTTAACATGTGGAAGATGTGTATAACTCAGTCAGCCAACATTTTCCAAATGACCAATGTATGATGTTATAATCTAGTCTAGTTAAAAGATCCATTCAAAGAACAAGATAAAGCAACAGATTTCATTGTAACAGACTACCAAAATCTCTTTAACATGGTTTTAGATTCCACATTCCACCTAACCTTTAAGAAACTACCGCTTGTCTATTTTTAGTGTAGCATTAAAGAAGAATAGCCATAATTACCTTAAAAGGTTATGAACGTATTCTTTATCCTCCCAACTAACTTATCTATACATGTATGAAGCCCAATTTTCTCCATAAACTTCAATTAAAACAACATACGGCAACAGACTGAATGTAGAGCATTGAGGAGAAAACCCAGATATGTTTTATTAAGCCAAACATTAAAGAGATTTGCAGAGATGTAAAACAATGCCATTATCATTAATCTTTAAAATACTGCTTTTCAAAATTTATGTTATTTACATGAACACGAATTGGGCTTACTACTATTACTTCTAAATTGATTAACAAACAGCTATTTAAAATGTTTCATGGTTTTAATTTCTAACAGCATAAACTTCATGAGATATATTAACGTATGAACATAAAGTTAATTCATATTAACAAAAGTTCTTTGGCTTCTCATCATTTTTTTAAGTTTGAAGGAGTCCTAAAACCAAAAGATTTGAGCACTGCTAAGTTAGTTGATCTGGAAGGTTTATTCCACTTCAAAAACTATATTATACTCTAATGTTCAGAGTTCTAGGCAAAAAAATTAAAAATTAGACTTGTTTTATCTTTCCATTCTAAGACAGTCCAAGGATTTATTTTAAAATTTGAATTTTACCTAGATTTCTTTTAATGTTTCACACATTAAGTGATGCAGACAAAAAAGGATGATAAAAATAAAACTTGCATTTTAAAAGTACCTTATGGTTTGCAAAACAATTTAACATCTATGTCTCTTAACAGTCCCTGGAGGTGGATAAGGAGCTGTTAAATGCAAATTGAAAGAAAGAAAGATGTCTACAACCCTGTGTGTGTTAACAGCAAGATTTGGAGACAGTAGAGAGCACAAAATGAGTGAATGGTTCTGTTATTCTGTTATTTTATGTAAAATGAATGAAATGTGACACTTTTGCACTGACATGCATAGCTATTACAATAAATAAGGTGACTGAATACTGTTTCAAACGTCTCAAAAAACTTTGATCCTTATCATCTTACTTTTGGATTTTGTGACATAAATCATTGCCTGATATTAGAAAATGACTTCTGTGTGACCCTCTTAACACCCCTGGCGGGGTCCAGAAGACATGGTCCCTGGTTCTGACTGGCCATGAATTAGTCATGAGATTCTGTTCCTCAATGATCTCATTGAGAAAGTATCAACTCCTGCCCTGCCAGACTCATGAGGCTGGTGTGAGTTCAAACAAGACACCACATCTCCCAGATATAGAAGATTCTTGCAGTTCCTGCACATTCTAAGAGAACTGCAAGTATGTTTTTTTAATGGCCTGATTGATTTCACTTTTTTGGAGTGATAATTTTTTAATTTTTTGACTGCACCACGCAGCATGTGGGATTAAGTTCCCCAACCAGGGATCAAACCTATGCCCCCTGCATTAGAAGCACAGAGTCTGAACCACTGGACCACCAGGGAAGTGCCTGATTTTAAGTATTAAGTGACCGGAAAAGAGAGAGTCTGTAGATGCTTACATTTAATCTTATGGTATCCAGTTTTGTACTTCCCCTTCATGGTAGTGACTGTGATGGTACAATTTCATTTTTAGAATTCCAGTGCATATGTTAATGCCATGCCCTAACATTTGGGAGTTTCTTTTCCAAAGGATCCTGTTGGAAGCACATTCTTAGGAGAAGGAATTTGACAATATTTTAAGGAAAGCTGAAAGATCCATTTAGAAGGCATCTCAGAGAAAACACTGTACTCTGATTGTACTTACTTTTCTGAGGGTTGTAACAGTGCTCCATCCTTGGTCCACGTATAGGTGGCCTCACTGTGGGTGACAAGCTCACACAATATGTTGATGACCTCTGTCCTTCTTGTAATGTAGACTGTATTTCCAATCCTTGAATTTACTGTTTTATTAAAGGAAATCAAGGTGGGTTGGCTCTGCCTCAAGAGGACGGGTCCCTTTGGCTTGAATGTCAGCTTGCCTGAGTTTTTGGAGTTCGAGCTTTGGGGCACACTTCCAGTCTCCCCCTTTAGGTGAGCCATGGGAGGCGCCTCTCCAGGGATGCCCCTCCAGTGCACACGTGCAGGCTGCGTCTTGGTTAACTCGGCCACCAGCTGATATATCACCTGGGATGCCAGGTCATCGCTGATCTCCCCCGTTTCCATGAGCTGGCTCATGTTCCTGATCAACTCCTCAAACTGGGTGGTCTCCATGCTATAGGCTCCCTGTTTAACTGCTGCTTCAAACTGCTTGTTTTCAAACTCCCAGGAGTTGGCGTTTCCTGCAGAAGGGCTGCAGTGGCCCAACAGAGCTCTCAAGAGAGACTGATTGTTAATTTGGCTATTGTGCTGATAAAGCTCGTTTTTGTTGTTCCACATCAGCCTCATCTTATGCCACGTGGCTCCCAAATTATTGGCCTCATTGTTGTCCATCCCAGGATATTCCCTGGTGTGCCCTCCAAGGGCTGGGGGTGCAATGAGCCGGTTGTCGGTGCCAATGAGCTTAAGCACCACAGTCTCCCGTGCGGGGCCTGCGATGCACCGGTACTCACCAATGTCGAGGGCCGCAAGGCTATGAATCTTCAGTGAGCCTGACTTTGTGAAGCCAAGTCGCTTGGAGTTCTGCAGACAACGGCCGTCCTTCTCCCACTGTATCTGAGATTTCTGGAATCGTCGCACTGGGCACTTAATAATCACAGATGTGTTGGGAAGCAGGTAAGCTCTGCTCCCGACGGTCAGGTTAATGCGTTTCTCTTCCCTTGTCTGGATGTAGACTCTCTGGACACTGAGGATCTGAGGACCCTGCTCCCTGACTCTGGCCTTCATCTCTGGTTTCATTTCTGTTGGAAAAATAAAGAAAGCAAAACACAAATATCTTTATAATGACATTTGTCCATACTCTTCCAAGGCTGACAGAAATCAGCAAATTCTTTTCTCTTCTAAAACATTTGAGAACTTAAAAAAATGAGATACATATATAGTTATTTATGATATATGTGTATATATATATATACACATATCCATAAATGGGGACAAATTTCACTTTAGCAGCAAAGAATGCAAGTTTGAATGAATTGCATGAAATCATGTCATTTATTTTATAAAGGAGCCTTTGGTTTGGGGAGGCATGAGGTTAAATGGTTAAATGTTTCCATCAATAAGGGGGCGTCTGATGTGTGGGGCCTCCACCATCTGGGAGGCTCTTGAGGATCTAGTATGGCTCAGCCAAGGGTACCCAAAATCTGAAGGAGGCAGTGAGTGTAGGGAGGTGAGTGAATGTATCAAAGGATCTGAAAAGGAGGATGCAGCTGGGAACCACAGCAGATCACCCAGGCAGGCCAGTGAAACTAGCATGGGGGCCTGAAGAAGCCAGTGATGGAAGAAGAAAAGCTCAAACTGGCACTTGAAAGCCAGCTGAATGGTGAGAGTGAATCTCAGCACTACCATCTGAATAACTGATCTACTCTTTCTGAGCCTCAGTTTTCTCACCTATAACATGCAGGTGATATTAACACCTTCACTGGAGAAATGTGAGAGGTCAGAGCATTTTTATCAAGGGCACCGTAGTGGGATGTATGAGTTCTCAGACATTATTGTCAGCTGACAAAGGCAGGTCCAGCCAGCATCAGTGGGGCAAGCAGCAAGGGATCACAGGTGACCTGACTCTTCCTTGTCCTGGGCACCAGCCACAAGTAATGGGTGGAGGCCAGAGAGGATGCTCCCCAGATCCCATCCCCCAAGAGGAGCAGCTCTCCTCTCTCCCCCACTCCCCCTGTGCCACCGCCCCACCCCCACTCCTGCACTGCCTCTCAC
>SJYV01026204.1:67437-94528 GCA_006410875.1 Neotragus pygmaeus
ACTCCAGTATTCTTGCCTGAGAATCCCATGAGATGTGTATAAGAGACAGGGGTGATACTGAAGTGAGTAGGTAGGGGGATGTGATGTGGGTGGAAGTCTGATTCCTCTTTGAAGATGTATGTAGGTTCATGGGCTAGAGAGCAGGAAGCACCAGGGAGTGCCAGAAGAGAGACTGGACTCACATCAATGACACTGGAATGAAGGTCATGAGACAGGGGCCTAAGAGCCTCAGAGGACCCCAGTTATGGTTCTTCCAATGGTTACGGCTGTAACATTGGTAGGGGTATGCTGGGAGGAGAACTAGATTGAGACTCCATTTCTGTTTTTGTCTTTGAAACTTTCTGGCCTTGCTGCACAGCATGTGTGATCTTAGTTTCCTGACCAGGGATTGAACCTGCACCCCATGCAATGGAAGTGTGGAGTCTTAATCGTTAGATCGTCAGAAGGAAGTCCACTTAAGACGGACTTCTCAGGCCCTGGACACTACCCAGATTGTGCTTGTTGGAATAACTCTTGATTTCTCTTAGGTGGTTCATGATCCCATTAGGGTCTGGCTGCTGCCTGCTTAGGTGTTGGGGTGGCAGTAGGTTCAGAAAAACAACAGGGGTAGATGCATAACTTCCGCAGTAGAGTGTGTACTAAATGAGGGACAGGTGTAATCAGTCTGCACGCAAATTCCACTGAGATGCCATTTCTAGGCCAAGCCCCTTGTCCAAGGTTCTGCCAGTGACCTCTCCCTCCCCTCGGATCAGCTTGAAGTGGAGCCAGATGGCCTGTCATGTGTACATGTTTACCTGTTGGGATAGAGATTCTTCACAGAGGAGATCAAGATCCCCTCAGTCAGTTAAGACATAGAGATTTCTTTTTAGGTTGGCAACACAGGATTTTAAACTTACTGCTGTTCAATAGTGGTCAAAAACATGAGGAGGATTCCCGCTAAATTTGTGGTTCACCTGTTATTATAGGTAGAAATGCCATCTTTTTTTTTTTTTTTTTTAAGCAGGCCCCTTGGTCACAAAGAATCGGACATGACTGAGGTACTAACACTTTCACTTGCAAACACTGGGCTTCGCTGGTGGCTCTAGTGGTAAAGAATCTGCGTGCAATGCAGGAGACATGGGCTGGTCCTTGCAGGAGATCCTTGGGTTGGAAAGATCCCCTGGAGAAGGACATGGCAACCCACTTCAGTATTCTTGCCTGGGAAATCCCATGAACAGAGGAGCCTGGTGGGCTACAGTCCATCGGGTCGCAGAGTCAGACACGATTTGGCAACTAAACATTTATTTATTTGGCTGCACTGGGTCTTAGTTGACGTATGTGGGATCTTCAGTTGTGGCATGTGGGATCTAGTGCCCTGACCAGGGATGGAACCCAGGCCCCCTGCATTGGGAGCATGGGGTATTAGCCACTAGACCACCAGGGAAGTCCCAGAGATGCCACTCATAATAGCAGTCTGCACAAGGGCTCGATCCATTGTAACAGATGGCGGCTGTAGCCCTGTACCAGGTCTTGTTGTAACACTGCTGCTCCGAGTGTCTCCTCTCCCGACAGTGTGTTGTACCACTCCCAGCAGGAGGGTCCAAGCAGCTGGGAGACAGTCCTGGGGTTCAGGCCAAGGCTATTGACTAACCACCTGGAAGTATTTCTCTACTTTCCCAAATCATATAGACTCGCAAAGAGTCAGACAGGACTTAGCAACTGAACAACAATAACACAGACATACTGGTATGTAGAGTTTCAGTATCAACTCTGACTAGAGGCAGTGGTTCTCAAACTTTGCTGCCAATTAGGAGCACCTGTTGTTATTATTTTTTAATTTTACTACCCTGGGTCCCGCTCTCCAGAAATTCTGACTTATGGGGAACAGAAGCCTGGGCATCAAAATTTGTAAAACCTCCCCAGGAGACTCAAATGTAGAGCAAAGACTGAGAACCACCACCCCAGAGAGTCTCACTGGGTTAACTCAAAGATAATTTGATGGGCTGCTACTGGTGAACAGGGAAGGGAAAATAAGAAACAGCCACTGTGTTTTCTGTGAGAACTCTGCCAGCCACTGTGTTTTCTGTGAGAACTCTGCCAAAATCTCTACAACATGCAGTGTCCTCTGTAGGAGGAAGCAGGAGGATGCTTTGTGGTCTTACCATCAGGAATCCTTGTATTTCCTCTCAGTAATTAATTCATTTCCTACCCAATGAACACTGACCAGATTGCCTTTTCCAAGACAGCACTTATGTTATCAAGTTTAGAGCTAAATTTGTGCCTGCATATGATGGAAATGTATAATTCAAGACATAATTCTATATTAGTCTTGCTTATTTCCTTTTTTATTAGCATGGGTAACTCAGAGGGGAAAGAATCTGCCTGCAATGAAGAAAGCCTGGGTTTGATCCCTGGGTCAGGAGGATCCCCTGGAGAAGGGAATGGCAAACCACTCCAGTATTCTTGCCTGAGAATCCCATGGACAGAAGACCCTGGCGGGCTACAGTCCATGGGGTCACAAAGAGTCGGACACAACTGAGTGACTAACACTCACTAATTTTAATTAGCTGGTTGCTTTTTATGAATATTTAAAAGTGGCCTATTGTCACAATGCAGGGTGTGTAATATATGTGTATACACATACCTAGCCATAATGCCTGCATACATGTGTTTATATATACTGATACCTATACAGGCTTCTTTTTATTACTATTTAAAAGAATTCAGTTGAACACCCTGTCTGGTCATTGTTTCCCATAATCCATCCTTCATGATGGATTATGGGAAAGACAGATGGTGAACACGGATGGCGTTGAAATTTGCTCTTTAAATCAGAGTTTAAGCTGGGTCAACGTCAGAATTTTGAACTTGCGCAACTGAGGGAGGGGTGGACAGAGACTCTCTTAGGGCTGCTACAGATGAGGCCATAGGTTGAATATTCCTGCTTTTACTGGGAAGAGGTCAAAGCCCACATGGGGAAGGAAGTTCACGCCTACCTCAGGGTTCAGGCTGGAGATGATCTGAGGCTGGTTTGATCCCACACAGCATCCTGTGTGAAGATGGGTTCTAGTTACCATGGTTGCTGCTAAGTCACTTCAGTCGTGTCTGACTCTGTGAGACCCCATAGACGGCAGCCCACCAGGGTCCCCCATCCCTGGGATTCTTCAGGCAAGAACACTGGAGTGGGTTGCCATTTCCTTCTCCAATGCATGAAAGTGAAAAGTGAAAGTGAAGTCGCTCAGTCGTGTCTGACTCTCAGCGACCCCATGGACTGCAGCCTACCAGGCTCTTCCATCCATGGGATTTTTCATGCAAGAGTACTGGAGTGGGGTGCCATTGCCTTCTCCAAATAGTAACAGCTAATACCCTGGTAATATTTACTGTGCTCTAAGCACTTACATACAAACTATACTAACTACTTTGTGGCAAGATTGTGAAAATACATTTCACCTGACACAATATGAACACACTGCTACTAGATGGGTTCAAAGCACCTTTAGAACTGGTAGCCAGAAGTCCCCAGCTAAGCTTGGGGTTTAAAGTATTAACAGATGGGGCCATGATGCCTTCAAAAGCAGGCTGGGGAGTCTGCAGGTGACAGGTGGTGTTTAGCCTTGGGAAAGGACTGATCCATGGCTAGGTGAGCCACACGAGTAGCCCAGTCACTTCCTCTGGCTGCATGCCCATCTGCTGGAAGGCAGATCCATTCCCAACCAGGCCTGGTTAGCCCCTTCTCACACCAGGTATAGAGCAGTTCAGTGACCAGGTGTGCCTGGGCAGTGCTCTAGGACCCAGGATCTGCTAGGACTTGGGCCAGTTTCCCTCTGTGACTCCTGTCAGTTCCTTTGGAGCAGTGCCTGAAGCCTGGCATCCTCTGACACAGCTCTTGGGTAGGAATCTGTCTGGTTTGGGGTGACTGCCTCCCTCTGCGTTTGTATGTGCCCCCAAACTGCCAAACCAGACAAGCCCGAGGAGACAGTGTGGACAGGAACCCATGGCATCCTCCTGGGGGGCTGTGGGCAGTGTGGGGACACCAAGCCATCCCTCCATCTCTCCCATGCACTGGACATGAGAAACACCGCATCATTCAGCTTTTCTAGAAAAGGAAAAGCTCTTCCTTCTGAAGGTCCTCTTTCAGGCCTCTGTGCCAGCCTTCCCTGCCCAGTGCCCAAGGCTGTTTACATGCTCGTGTCCTGCCATGATTCCAGTTGTATCCCTGCCATGACTCTAAGCCTTGGCGCCACACCAGGTTTCTGCCCCGAGCCATCTGTGCTGGGTATTTACACTTGCCTCACCAGCACTTGACTCCTGCTACTCCCAGATGGACTTTGGCTGCAAAGCAGCCTCTAAGTTGTCTTATTCCCTGGAGCCCTGGCCCTCAGAGTCCAGCCTGCAATTCTCTAAGGCAGAAACTGGAGTCGCCTCGATTCCTCCCTGTGCATTGGTCTGCTGGCCCTTCCTCTCGTTGACTCACAGGTCCATGGGATTGTTAGTGTCCATTCCCAACTCTGCAGGTAGTGATGTCACATTGGTAGCAGGAAGCCACATGATGTGAGAATCTATACCACAGAAATCAGCAAAGGTAACAAACAACACCTTCCTCTCCCTCCTCACCACCTATCTGGTCCCAGAGTTACTTGTTAAACACAAACATACACTTTCTGAGCTCCCAATTCTAGCCAAGCAACGGATACTTAGATGGGACACCTGAAATGTTAGAATTCATCCTCACTACTTCTGTCCTTATATTCTCTCACCTAGATATTGTCATATCCCCTTGACTAGACTCTACTTGCACATTCATATTTTCCCAATATATCTATGTGTACACCACTATTCACAATAGCCAGGACATGGAAGCAATCTAAATGTTCATTAACAGAGGAATGAATAAAGATGATGTGGTACATATATACAGTGGAATACTACTCTGCCATTAAAATTGTGCCTTTTGCAGAGATGTAGATGGACCTAGAGACTCATTTAGAGTGAAGTAAATCAGAAAGAGAAAAACAAAAATTGCATAATATCACTTATATGTGGAATCTAGAAAAATGACACAGATGAACTTATTTGTAAAGCAGAAATAGACACAAAGGTAGAGAATAAATGTGCAGACACCAAGGGGGAAGGGGGTGGTTGGGATGAATTGGGAGATTGGGATTGACATGCATACACTACCATGTATAAAATAGATAACTAATGAGAACCTAGTGTGCATAGCACAGGGCACTCTAGTCAATACTCTGGTGACCTAAACGGGAAGGAAATTTAAGAAAGAGGGGTATATGTGTATATGAATGGGTGATTCACTTTGCTGTACAGCTGAAACTAACACAACATGGTAAAGCAACTATACTCCAATAAAAATTAACTGAAAAATATATCTATATAGCTGTCCAAGTAAATAAAACAAAATAAAATCTGACTATGTCATTTCCTTCTTTAATAAAATCTAAACTCCTCAGCATGGGTTTCAAGATGCTCTCCAGCCCACTTCTCAAGCATTCTGTTTCACCATTACCCATTTTCAGCCTCTGTTCTAATTCTACTGATTTTTTTTTTGTCAATAAAAACATTTGTTTTGCATTTTATACAGAACAACCTGGAGTCTGCATCATGACAGTTACGCAGCGGTCTACACACAATATTATCCATTTCATCTGGGGATCAGGGATTCACACAAAAACAAGCAGGAGTTATAAGGGAGGAAGCGGGGCACAGAAGAGTGTATTTTTAATTCTTTCTTAAAAAGAAGCAGTAGAAACTTCTGAATCTTGAAATTTGTGCGTATGAGGCTTCTAAAACAAATGGTGTATTGGTGGCTCTTGGGGAAAGGGCAGGATAAGAACTCTGATAAATAAAGGGATATTTGCTTGTGGCAGAGGATGAGAAGGGAGGTGGACTATTTTTCATGCCCTAGGCCCCAGCACCTGATATTCAAAGGAGACCATATCCAATCTTAAGTCATTTCCCTGTTCAGAAAGAGGCACTGGTACTCCTGGGATGAGGCCATGAAGACATCATGCTGATCATCCCCAAGTCCCTGTTCTACAGCCCACAGCATATTAAAGGGGAAAAAAAGGTCACAGGGTAATGGTTTGTGTGCAGTTTCCAGAAATGTCCCACTCCATTTGACATTCCCCACCCTTGTCAACACTGCTCTCTTTTTTCTCAGACTGTCCTGTATCCTATGTGGGTCTAATGATGGGACAGATCTTTCAGAATTCCACTCAAAGCTTCCTCCTTTATGAAACTCTCCTTCACATCCCCTAGAGGGATCGAGCACTTCTACATCCCATTATGACATCACGGGCACTTTATTCTTCTTTGTTTATGTATGTCTCTCTCTACTGGATTATGAGTTCTTAGAGACCAGACAATGGATTCTTTTCATTTTGTATCATAACATCTAAAACACAGTAGCATCTGAAGAATGATTGTTGAAAGAACTGATAATGAAATATTGCCATCTGACACTGAAAACAATATATGCCCAGGCAGAGAGATCATCTCTGTCCTTAGGGCACTGCATAGTGCCTGGTACATAGTAAACTCTTACTGTTTATTGAATGAATAACAAACAAATGACAAGCAAAAGATAAAATAAATGTATGCTGTTGGATGCTGCAGGAGGTAACAACCAGCCCAAGAAAGGGGGTGGTGAGGCAGCCTAGTGGCTGGCTGGGTTTCCAAAGGCTACAGCTCTGTCAGGCAGGCAGGGCTGGGTATTCCTGGAAGCTGAGAAGGCTTAGAGGAAGAGCAGAAGAAAGGAAGATGAGAGTCTGAGAGCTGAAGAGGCTGGTACAAGAAGGACCACCAAGAGCTGGAGAGAAGTGAGAGGATTCAACTTAACCTGGGAAGGGGATAAGGCATATTTTTCTTGACATTTTGGGGCTTCCCTAGTGGCTTAGAGGGTTAAGCATCTGCCTGCAATGCGGGAGACCTGGGTTTGATCCTGAGTCAGGAAGATCCCCTGGAGAAGGAAATGGCAATCCACTCCAGTATTCTTGCCTGGAAAAATACCATGGATGGAGGAGCCTGGTAGGCTACAGTCCATGGGGTCACAAAGAGTCAAACATGACTGAGTGACAACACGTTTGTTTATTTGTTTGTTTGTTTGTTCTCGCCATTTCANCCTGTTCTACAGCCCACAGCATATTAAAGGGGAAAAAAAGGTCACAGGGTAATGGTTTGTGTGCAGTTTCCAGAAATGTCCCACTCCATTTGACATTCCCCACCCTTGTCAACACTGCTCTCTTTTTTCTCAGACTGTCCTGTATCCTATGTGGGTCTAATGATGGGACAGATCTTTCAGAATTCCACTCAAAGCTTCCTCCTTTATGAAACTCTCCTTCACATCCCCTAGAGGGATCGAGCACTTCTACATCCCATTATGACATCACGGGCACTTTATTCTTCTTTGTTTATGTATGTCTCTCTCTACTGGATTATGAGTTCTTAGAGACCAGACAATGGATTCTTTTCATTTTGTATCATAACATCTAAAACACAGTAGCATCTGAAGAATGATTGTTGAAAGAACTGATAATGAAATATTGCCATCTGACACTGAAAACAATATATGCCCAGGCAGAGAGATCATCTCTGTCCTTAGGGCACTGCATAGTTCTTGGTACATAGTAAACTCTTACTGTTTATTGAATGAATAACAAACAAATGACAAGCAAAAGATAAAATAAATGTATGCTGTTGGATGCTGCAGGAGGTAACAACCAGCCCAAGAAAGGGGGTGGTGAGGCAGCCTAGTGGCTGGCTGGGTTTCCAAAGGCTACAGCTCTGTCAGGCAGGCAGGGCTGGGTATTCCTGGAAGCTGAGAAGGCTTAGAGGAAGAGCAGAAGAAAGGAAGATGAGAGTCTGAAAGCTGAAGAGGCTGGTACAAGAAGGACCACCAAGAGCTGGAGAGAAGTGAGAGGATTCAACTTAACCTGGGAAGGGGATAAGGCATATTTTTCTTGACATTTTGGGGCTTCCCTAGTGGCTTAGAGGGTTAAGCATCTGCCTGCAATGCGGGAGACCTGGGTTTGATCCTGAGTCAGGAAGATTCCCTGGAGAAGGAAATGGCAATCCACTCCAGTATTCTTGCCTGGAAAAATACCATGGATGGAGGAGCCTGGTAGGCTACAGTCCATGGGGTCACAAAGAGTCGAACATGACTGAGTGACAACACGTTTGTTTATTTGTTTGTTTGTTTGTTCTCGCCATTTCAATCATACAGGACATGTCTGGGTGCCTCCCCGCCCTCAACCATTTTGATGTCAATACTTGGATTAAAAAATAAGAATTCTTTATCAAAATTCAGGAACCCTTAAACCAGGAGCCATCACTGAAAAAAAAAATCTAAACTCAAACATTACTTTCTTCAGATGCCTGATTAGCAGCCAAGACAGGTAGACATTTAAAAGCAATCTGAGACTTTTAATAACAATCTGAGGCTGATCTAAGCCTGACACATTTGAAAAACATGTCTTTGAGTACAACTCATTATACATGCTTTGGGAGCCTACATATGAAGAAAATGTCCAGAGCTATTGCCTAACTACCCCATATAAACTCATATCCAAATGATCCAGAAGACACAATATTAGTTAAAGTTATATTTTACCCCATCTTAAAACAATGACAGGAATGAAAGGAAGGTGGTAATGACATTAAACATAACTAATATTTTTGAGCCTATAGTATGCTCCTGGCACTGCTTCTAAGCACTTTCTAGGCATTAATTCTCAGAACAATTCTATGGGGTAGGTATAATTACCATTCCCATTTTATTGATGAAAAAGGCTCTGTGACAAGCCTCACAGAGATTGAGTCTGCGTCAATGTCACATGATGAGACACTGAAAGAAATGAGATTAGACTCTAGTTGGCTTAACCACAACGTCATAATACCTTTTGGAGATTAAAGAAATTGACAAATATTATAGAGGAAGGTAGGATTTGTTTTGGTCCTTCAAGAATGGGAAGAGTGACAGTCACTAGATATGGTGAAGGGAGGAATTTACGGGAGGAAAAGTTGGAGGTGGGAAAATGCAGGGAAGATCTGGGAGAAGCAGGAAGGGGCCTCTAACTGGAAGGACTGTATGGTGCACCACTGGCCTCCAGGGAGCACTCCAGGGAGCACTCCAGGGAGTGCTCAAAACATCTTGTCCACCCCCAGCCCCCAGTCTTCACCCCATTGCACATCAAAGGGTCAAAATGAAGAGCAAGAAGACTCACTCTTCCAAAGAGGATAGTTTTCACTTAAACTCAAGGCACGGATTAGGACACATTTCTAAAAATGGAGCCTTGAAAGGGAGTAAAGATCACAGCATAGTCAGGCTTGATTTTTCTTGTCTTCAGACCCCTTCCATCACTGAGGGATCAGGCCTAAAAATAAGACCATATATTTGCAGTATGGTGAGCAAAGCAGGTGGATGTGATGTGAAGGAGAGGGGACAGTTAGAAGGTCACTATGCTATGCCACAAGCCTTGACATTTTTAGTGGAATAAAAATGAGTTCATCCATGGAGACATGAGAACTTGGGAGTCAGTACAGTGATTAGGAAATAACTGCTATGATGAATTTCTTGGGAATTCTTGGGAGCAGGAAAAAAAATCCACATATTATTGCCCAGGAAAATCAGATAGCATGAAGTATGTCTAATCAGGATGGTGACATTATTTACTTTAGCAAATCCCAGTAGCTCAGGTCAGGGAACTAAAAAACAAGCCAACAAAAACCACCTAAAAGTAGGTGATCACCCATCAGGGTTGAATGAGTAGGGTCATTGAGGCAGTGGATTAAGGAAGGGCACAGAGATCTGACTATATCATTGGTTAAGTGCGTGATGATGACATGCCAGTCAAGAGGAGTGGTTTCTAATGCAAGAGCAGGAAGTCTCAGGACAGCAGTGCAGGAAGGTCACAATGAAGCATTAACTAAATAGACAGACGGTGAGATGGGGGCAGGAGGAAGAGCAGAAAGCTATCTGAGTACCAAGGAATGAGAAATGAGGGGGGGGGGAAGATAGGGTGTTTGTGATGGACATGTACATTCTGCTATATTTAAAGTGGATAACCAACAAGAACCTACTGTATAGCAAAGGGAACTCTGCTCAATGTTCTGCAGTGGCCTGGATGCGATGGGAGTCTGGGGGAGAATGGATACATGTATATGTATGACTGAGTCCCTATGCTGTCTACTTGAAACTATCACAACATTGTTAATAAGCCATACCTCAACACCATGGTGTCCCTATGCCAAGGTGTAATGGTGGTCAGGGAAACTGATCATGTTGGGGATTAGGGACATTAGGGTATGAGAAAGTCATCAGCACGGGTGCAGTTTGTCCTGGATGTTGGCAAATGTCAGAAAGAAAGAATGGACCTGTAGTGGTCCTAGAGAAAGGTAGAAAGGATCCTGCGGGTCAAAGCATCTGAAGGTGGGGGCCATGTGCGTGCTGTGAGATGACAGAGAGAATATGGTGTAGAGGCAGCAGGGGGAGGATGTGAGTGCCAAGCTCATCCCTGGCTCATTCCTGGTAGTGGGGAGAAGAGGATGCCATTGTTTTTGCAAGCCAGGGCCACTGATCCCTGGGGATGGCTTGAGGCCAGCCTACAGGTGAAGTGGGGGCCCAGCTCGGGGTGACTTGACTGTGCTGTGAACACAAATTCCTGTCTCTTGTCTGCTTCCATGACCTACATGTTGGCAAGCTAGACAATGATAAGAAGTCCTTTATTTTTTCTCCCTAAAACTTATCCTTTTGCTCTACTTTCTACTGCATGTCAAAATAGTATATAATTGCATCTTATACCACACCACATGCCCTAATAACCACGATGTGGTCCCACATGTTACTCTGCTATTATTTTAGAGAAAGCTGCCAAAATTTAATTTCACTCTCCTCTAAGGTAGTTTATGGTCCAGCTGCATTGCTTTGCAACCATCCACAATTAATAAAAACCAGACAGATAAGCAGCCTGAACCATGACACTACACCATATACCACAGACATTCTTAAAATCCAGGACACTAGAAAACTTGGGATCTCAAAGGTATGGAATTTCAAAATTTTGAAGATTTAATCCTAAAGAATTCCCAAGGGAAGGAAAATGAATGTTGTCCACGAATCACCACACAGAGATAGCTTAAAGCATGGGCCCAGGAATCAGATGGACTAATGGTCAAGGAGGCCAAGAGGCCCAACCGACAGCCACGGGTCCTTGGTCAAATCTTGGACCTTCTCTTCATCTTGGGTTCCTTATCTCTCAATGGGGATGACACCGTCTCACAGAATTGCTGGGAACTAAATATGATGATGCAATAATGCCTGCAGGGAGGTTCACAGAGTAAGTGCTCAGTAAATGCTATAAGGCTATGACTTTTAAAAAAAAGTCATTATTGTTACTTTGTTTTGTAAGTTTCTTCAGGAAAGTTTTTGGTAAACTTGGTAGTGTGTGTGTGTGTGTGTAGCTACCTTCTAATATTTTTCTTACCATAAGTGCAGGAGGGTACCTGAGGCAGTTAGTGTTCTTTTTTATGTGAATACTTAAAGACAGTGAGAAACAATCAGGAAAGGGACCCTATCCCGGGATCCCCAACACCTGGCCACAGAGCAGTAACAGTCGGTGGCCTGTTAGGAACTGGGTCACACAGGTGAGTGAGCAAAGCTCCATGTGTACTTCGGCTGCTCCCCATCACTCTCTCATCATCCCCAGATGGGACCATCTAGCTGCAGGAAAAGGAGCTCTGGGCTCCCACTGAGTCTGCGTTATGGTGAGCTGTATAATTATTTCATTATATATTACAAGGTAGTAATAGAAATAAAGTGCTCAACCAATGTAATGGGCTTAAATCATCCCCAAACCATCATTCCTCATCAGCCATGGAAAAACTATCTTCCATGAGACTGGTCCCTGTTGCCAAAAAGGTTGGGGACTGCTGCCCTACTTCATTTCTCATGACCACACTGCTGCCCTATTTTCAGCTACCATGGGGGCAGCCCTCCGCTCATTTTTTATCACCCTCCTACATGAAACATGCATATACATGTACTTATACTAATTCATGTACACTGAAGATAGAGATGACTGCTACATACATTTTAGCTTTTGGATATAATAAAACCATAATATTAACTCTTGATACTCAGCTTATTATTTATAATAAACTGAAGAAATATCTAAACTGTCACCTTTAAAACCAAAGTTATTTCACATTTTCATCCTTGCTGGTTTTAGGTTATTAGAGTATCCAAAAGAAGAGGTACTTGAATATTTAAAAATACTTAGCTCATCTACTTTGAATAGGAAGAATCCCCACATATCATTAGCAAAGTGAATCAGAAAGTACTTCATTTAACTTATGGTTGCCAGGGGGAAGGATGGAGTAGTTAGGGAGTTTGGGAACACACTGCTACATTTAAAGTGGATAACCAACAATGTCCTACTGTGTAGCACAAGGAACTCTGCTCAATGTTATGTGGCAGCCTGGATGGGAGGGGAGTTTGGGGGAGAGCGGATACATGTGTATGTATGTACGGCTGAGTCCCTTTGCTGTCCACCTGAAACTATCACAACATTGTTGTTAATCAGTTATACACCAATACAAAATAGAGTCAAAAAAAGGGAAGTATTTCAGCTTAACTTCTACTAAGAACCCTCCTGAGTTGTAAGTGGAGGGAATCATGATGAAGCGGAGAACACGAGGAAGTGTAAACCCTAGTGAGGAAGCCTGGGGGTGCATTTGTTAAGAGGGTGGACATTTCTTCAAGCTGACTTTTCTTAGAGTTGTACCTTGGTCATCAATATTACACCATTTGCCACTGATGACAACGCTGAGTTCTTCTTGATTTGCTGTACCTACAGATTAGAAATGAGTTGCTCTATGGAAAATGAAGCCACTGGAGGAGGAGAATAGAATGAGCAGATTCCACAAAGTGTGGATTTTCCATACTTACTCCTGCACACAGGCATCTGGCAAGATCTCACCAGAGGGGGTCCAGAAAGATGCCGGCACACGGTCTCACTGAGGGGGACCCGACGGCCTTTGGCCGTCAGCTTCTGGCACGTCTGCTGTCTCCTCTGGGTTCCAACACCACAACTGACAGAACACTGTAATGAGAACAGTGGTGACAAAGTGGAGCGAGAGCAGACACACGTCCCCAGCAATAGCCACGTCTCCCACAGTGAAACAGGATGTACAGGTGTGCCAATAAGTAGGCAGTTCCCAGGCCTGAACATCTTTCAAAATATGGAGACTTTCTCTCTCCCTACCATTCCCCTGCCCTCCCCTCTGCCTTTTCTCTTTTCCCTCCTTCCTTTTTCCTTTAAAAAAAAAATCTATTTGCAAGGTGGGATTCCCTGATAGCTCAGTTGGTAAAGAATCCACCTACAATGCAGGAGATGCCGGTTCAATTTCCGGGTTGGGAAGATCCGCTGGGGAAGGGATAGGCTACCCACTCCAGTATTCTTGGGCTTGTGCCTCAGCTGTTTTGTAAGGTATGAGGCCCACTGTTTATTCCCAATTTTACTGAGAAATAATTGATATATAACACTGTATTAGTTTAAGGTATACAACATAGTGATTTATATACATATATATTGCAAAATGATAACTACAATAAGTTAACAGCCAGAATCTCACATAGTTACAAGGTTTTTAACCTTGTGACTGAATACTTTAAATGAATGTTTATAACTGACATAGTTTTGTTATAATATGAAGCAAAAAAATTTCAGAGACAGGATAACATGCATGTTTTAAATAAATACTAAAAGCCCAATGAGATACCATTTCCCATTTCAAACCCATTAAGATGGCTATTTAAAAAAATAGATGTGGATAAACTGGAATGTTGATGCACTACTGATGCAAATATAAAATGGTACAGCCTCTATGGAAAAATTTGTTGGGTCCTCAAAAAGTTACACAAAGAATTACCATGATCCAGTAACTCCACTTCTCAAAAAAATCCCCCAAAAATCAAAAGTGGAAACTCAGATGTTTGTATACCAGTGTTCACAGTAAGCATCATTTACAACAGCCAAAAGGTGGAAACCACCAAACACTACATGGCCTTTTATGTCTGGCTTCTATCACTTGGCATAATTCTTTGAGGCTCATCCATGTCATAGCAGGTATTAGAATTTCATTCCTTTCTTAGGGTGCAATGATATATGCATAACCACATTTTGTTTATCCATTCATCTGTTGATGGACATTTCGATTACTTCCTTTCTTCTTTCTGAGATAGTATCTAATTTTTAGTAATTAATTGCCACAGGATTCTGGGGCCTTGTAGTTGATGTCTTATTTGTTATCTATTTATTTATATAGTAAGATGACTTTGCTTTTTAAAAAATGATATAATACAGATACGTGGTATCAATTTTGTATGGGGACTAGACTTATTGTGGTGATCCTTCCGTAATGGATACAAATATTGAATTTTCATGCACACCTGAAATGGAAATGCCAATTATAGTCATGTATGGATGTGAGAGTTGGACTGTGAAGAAGGCTGAGCACAGAAGAATTGATGCTTTTGAACTGTGGTGTTGGAGAAGACTCTTGAGAGTCCCTTGGACTGCAAGGAGATCCAACTAGTCCATTCCGAAGGAGATCAACCCTGGGATTTCTCTGGAAGGAANAACTTTCTCTCCTCTTTTACATATCAGCTTACATAGAACCCTCAGGAAGGCCTCTGAATGCCTGCACCCAACCCTCAGTCCAAACCAATCTACATTAGGTCCTTATGCAACTCTTGTTCTTGAGACTTTTTCTGTTTCTTTATAGTATGTATTATAATTTAAGTAATATACTTGTTTATGTTTGTTTAACTCTTCCTCCTACCCCATCCCAAGACTCAAGTTGAAGGAACCAGATTAAAGACCTGTTCCAATTTCTTGGGACAACAGGTTGAGATATTAAACTATGCTTCTCACCTCCTGCATTTCCCCTTGTCCTTCACCCTGGTCAGACAGGTAGTTTCCATCTCACAGAGCCTCACCGGAGGGATGTGGTGGGGGTGGGGGGAGGAGAACAGAAACTAGCTTCTCCAAAAATATCTAAATCATTGCTTCTGATATTAGATTAAGACAAAACTGAGAAACCTAAGATGAGTCATTTGTATTCTTAAGGTTTTCAATTCTTAACATGAGTGCTATTTCCCCTGAGATAAAGGGGATGTTCCAAATGGACAGAATCTCAGCATCACCTCCCATATATTTGATGTTCTTGGAGCACTCCGGATAGACTTGCTGATAAAGTGAGCATCCTGACTCCCAGTTAGATCAAACCTTCTAATACTCCTACTGTGTTGTGTCTTCTGCCACTTGCTACTAGTATTCTGGTGCAGACGACTCTGGAATTCAGTAGACCTGGGGGCGGAAGTGGGAGGTCTAGGGAAGATTTCTCTATGCTGTTTCTGGGCCTTGCTCACCAGAGTAACTGTGTAGGTCTTTACTGCCTCGTCTCAGTTGAGTACAGCACAATGGCTCTAACGTAAGTCAAGAAGTTCCCTGGGGACTTCCCTAGTGGTCCAGTGGCTAAGAATCCTCCTTGCAATGCAGGGGATGCAGGTTTGATCCCTGGTCAGAGAATTAAGATTCCACATGCCTCAAGCAACTAAGCCCACACAGCAACCACTGAGGCCTTGCACCACAACTAAACAGTCCATGTGCCACAGTGCAAGATCCCATGTGCCGCAACTAAGACCCTATACAACCAAATAAAGATATGTGTATATATATTTAAAGAAGGAGTTTCCCTTATTTCCTTAGCTGACAACCTGAGTCAGAAATATAGTAATGGATATAAAATGCTATGCCTGGTTTCCTGTAGATGTGGTCTCCCCAAGGATGAAGGTGGTCTCCTCCAAGACTGAGCAGGTTAGAGACCAAGACCCACGAAGAAAAGACCCTTCTGCAGGACAGAGAAATATGGATCTCCAGGATGCCCTCACTCACTGGATCCTCACCACCAGCACCCTGAGACCACCAAGACAGGCCTTTCTTTCTCACAGCCAGCACATCTCATGGAATCAAAATCAGAAAGATCGAGACTTCCAGAAGCACAAATTATTTCCTGAATAACCATAAAAATCTATCTTTACTCCTGGATGTAACAGACATAATAAATGTCTTAATTGCTTACATTCCCAGACATAATTAATCTTATCTTTAGTGAATGCAGGTACCTAATTAAATGGGTGATATAATTGTTAAGAGCAGAAAGAGAATCTGGCAATGAGGGAGGGAGGAGGTAACTGGGAATGAGCTTTCAATTTTGGCTTTAAATATATCACAGAAGAGGGGTCAAGATTATATAGGTAAAGGATAGAGAAGAGAAAAAACTGGTGGCTGGATTTTGGGATGTCTTGTGAGAAACTAGTGATGCTGAGTTATAATCCTCTGGAGCCAACAATAGCCAGGGGCAGAGAAACATGAGGAAAATCTATGCTTCCTTCTGATAAAAATCCCCAGCATCTTATAAGGACTTAAGAGAGGAAGCAGATTAATTTTTAAGGTCAACCTTTCAGGACAAGGAGACCAAAAATAAGCCAACATTGTCCACTCTTTGGGGATTCTTAACAGTACATCCCACAATCTGAGATCTCTGGCAGGTTAGTGGGAAGGGTGAGAACACACTGGTGTGACTTCTAGGTAACAAGTAGGAGATCACTCAGTGAGTCCACAAATATGGACTGAGCACCTTCTGTGTAACTGTGCTAACTTGACCTCAGAGCCTGTGTTCCCCGACGTGGCTTCAGGCAAAGAAGTACCCCTGAAGCGACAGACATGAGACAACAAAACTGCTGAGCTCATGGATGTTGCCAGCAGCAGCCAGTTCACATTCACTCATGTATGACGCAAAAGGCCGGGTAAAGGGGATTCCTGCTTAATCTGGCAGTATTCTGTATCTTAGTGAGAATCTGGCTGGCACATAGCTTGAACAGAGAAGGGAGAACTCTGATATCCTTGGGTGACTCCCCACTTAGCCTCAATACACACGCGTGATTCTCTGTGGAAAGAAGACTGCACGTACCTGGGCGGGCAGGGCTCTGTGTTACAAGCCTGGCTCATTGCCGGAGGGCGGTGGACCATATCACACAAGGTGTCATTGACCGTCTGCTGGGTCTGCAGGTGTAAGCACACTGCAATGGCTTCTTGATGGCCTGGAGGTTGGAAAGAGGAAAAAAAAAAAGACGCAAATGACTTAGAATGACTCATTGTGGGGAAAAAAGAAAACAGTCTTTGAACTCCTCATTCTTAAGCCACTGCCCTTTTGACTGTATGGCTTGCCTGCAGGATGCATTTCAGGGTCCACATGGAGCAAATGACTGTGCTTTTCCCAAAGTCTCCCAGGCTCTATTATTTCCTCAGTCACTTAATAAACTCCCAAATGGTCACTTTGAGACGTCAAGAACCACCCCTGAGACCCCATCCACTGTCACACTGATCTGCGTTTCAGACACACTCAAGGCCAGGAGTTCCTACAAATGAATCATCCGCATGCTTCTTCCAAACATATACAATAATTTCCCTAAGAGGAATTTCATATTAACTCCTAAAGAATAACACTTTCTCACATGAGTGGAATCAAACAGTATTTTTCCATGCCTAATGTATATTGGACTGAAAGGAGATCAAACCAGTCAGTCCTAGAAGAAATTAACCCTGAACATTCATTGGAAGGACTGATGTTGAAGCTGAGGCTCCAATACTTTGGCCACCTGATGTGAAGAGCCAGCTCATTAGAAAAGACCCTGATGCTGGGAAAGATTGAAGGCAGGAGGAGGAGATGACAGAGAACAAGATGATTGGATGGCATCACTGACTCAATGGACATGAGTTTGAGCAAGCTCCAGGAGATGGTGAAGGACAGATGTTGAGTTCTTTTCCCTAAATTTTCTTTGCTTTCTTCAGTTGTAATCTTATGCTCCTGGGCATAGTAGGATGCAGTCTTAAATCTCCATGCATCTTCCAACGAATTTTTTTTTAATAAACACTAACCTGAAACATGAAGAGACACTGCTACAACATTATAACTCAGGTTCCTCCCTACAAATGTTGAACTCAATGATTTTACAGGGACACAAATTTTCATTTTCTAGCAAGTTTCATTTCTTTTTAATCTGATAAAAATCAATTATCTTTCACATATATTCTAATTTATAACCAGAATTATTTACAAAATACACTTGGAGACTATTTTGGAACATGAGTGGGTGGATCTGAAAGCACCAAAGTTACCTCATTTTAACCATTTTTATGGAATTTCACAATAGTTGTGACAAATTAAAGCAAGTTTGCTCAAAAGAATATAAAAGTTTAATGAGAGATTTAGGATACTTATTGAGGTGGAATGTATTTTCCAAAGATGGCCATGAGACTATCTCCCATCCCTCACACGGAACCTATGACATGACTTCACCACTTTCCACTTCAAGAGGTCTGAGCAAACCTTTATCCTCAAAAGAAAAAAGTTATAAAGATAAGTTTACTTCATCTCATTTTTAACAAAATTTGGACAGTAATCACAAATATGCATTTATAAGATATAAGATAAATCAAGTGTTGAAATTTCATTTCAATTTCTCTAGTAAATCCTTTGGTAGCGTGAGGCAACATTCTTCACCTCACAGTTGACTTCTGCAATGTCATAATACATGGGTTATTTTATTTTTTGGCAAAAAAAATCTAAAGCCTACATCAAGAAATGAATTCATAATTAAAGGGTAAAAACACAGACGCTAAGAGGGGAAGCAGAGCCAATAAATGAGCTAATACACTCTCTTTTGTTGGTTTAAGGTTAGTTCAAGTTGGGTTTCTTGCAAATTTCTTGCAAAAATCTTGAATAATTCAACATGCCAAGTAACATATCACACACACACACATACACACACAGAGTAAGAAATACTCAGAGCACAACAACAACAAAATCTACAGTCAGAACCTTTGAGGTGTTACTCAGTATTTAATATAATAAATTACTTTTTAAAAGTTGGAAATTGATTTGAATAAGAAAATTATGTTGATATAATAACCAAATGGCCTTGGCCCTCAGAAATAGATGCAATATGCTTTTTTAAGCAGAGGAACATTAACAAAAATTGATCCTACCTTAGTCTATAAAGAAAACTGTATTAAATTCCATAATCTAGAAATTATGTAGGCAATATTCCTTGACCATAATAGAGTCCAACAATAAATGAAAAATAAACAATTAAACCCCCCAATTCGAACATCAGAATTTAAAAATAATTATTTCCGATAAGTGGCACTAGTGGACCTGCCAATGCAGGAGGTGCAAGAGAGGTGGGTTCACCCCTGGGTGGGAAAGAGCACCTGGAGAAGGAAAGGGCAACCTGCTCCAGTATTCTTCCCTGGAGAACCCCATGGATGGAGCAGACTGGTGGGCTGCAGTCCATGGGGCCACAAAGAATCAGACATGACTGAGTGACTGGGCACGCACACACACACAACTCCTAGGTTAAAAACAGTAATTAAGTTACACATTATTTGACAAGAAAAAGGAGCCGAGGAGGGCTTAAAGCAACTGGATATTAGATGAACAAGGCCTTATGATGCTATTAATATTATCATGAAACGGATGACTTTTTCCCAAGAAAATCTAAATTATGAAACACACTTTAAAATTCAGTTCAGTTCAGTTCAGTTCAGTCACTCAGTCATGTCCAACTCTTCGTGACCCCATGGACCACAGCATTCCAGGCCTCCCAGTCCATCACCAACTCCCAGAGTCTGCTCAAGCTCATATTCATTGAGTCGGTGATGCCATCCAATCATCTCATCCTCTGTCATCCCCTTCTCCTTCTGCCTTCAATCTTTCCGAGAATCAGAGTCTTTTCAAATAAATCAGATCTTCACATCAGGTGGCCAAAGTATTGGAGTCTCAGCTTTAACATCAGTCCTTCCAATGAATATTCAGGATTGATCTCCTTTAGGATGGACTGGTTGGATCTCCTTGCAGTCCAAGGGACTCTCAACAGCCTTCTCCAATACCACATTTCAAAAGCATCAATTCTTTGGCATTCAGCTTTTTCTGTAGTCCAGCTCTCACATCCATACATGACCACTGGAAAAATCATAACCTTGACAAGATGAAACTTTGTTGGCAAAGTAATGTCTCTGCTTTTTAATGCACTGTCTACGTTGGTCATAACTTTCCTTCTAAGGAGTAAGCGTCCTTTAATTTCATGGCTGCAATCACCATCTGCAGTGATTTTGGAGCCCCCCAAAATAGTCAACAACTGTTTCCACTGTTTCCCCACCTATTTCCCATGAAGTGATGGGACCAGATGACATGATCTTAGTTTTCTGAACGTTGAGGTTTAAGTCAATTTTTCACTCTCCTCTTTCACTTTCATCAAGAGTCTCNAAATTAAAAGATGTTTGCTTCTTGGAAGAAAAGCTATGACACACCTAGAGAGTGTATTAAAAAGCAGACATTACTTTGCCAAAATAAACTTTGGTCCATATCGTCAAAACTATGGTCTCTCCAGTAGTCATGTACAGATGTGAGAGCTGGACCACAAAGAAGGCTGAGTGCCTAAGAACTGATGCTTAAAACTGTGGTCTTGGAGAAGACTCTTGAGAGGCCCTTGGAGAGCAAGGAAATCAAACCAGTCAATCCTAAAGGAAATCAGTCCTGAATATTCATTGGAAGGACTGATGCTGAAGCTGAAGCTCCAATATTTGGGCCACCTGATGTGAAGAGCCAACTCATTGAAAAAGATTCTGATGCTAGGAAAGATTGCAGGCAGGAGGAGAAGCGGATGACAGTGGATGAGATAGTTGAATGGCATCAGTGACTCAATGGACATGTGTTTGAGCAAACTCTGGGACATGGTGAAAGACAGGGAAACCTGGCATGCTACAGTCCATGGGGTCACAAAGAGTCGGACACAACCGAATAGCTGAGTGACAACCTATTTAGATTGATTCACCAGGCTACTTCGGCTGCCTGTCTAAGCTATTGTTTCCCAGCACCAACAAATCTACTAGTACTTACAACTGATGCATGACTTACTTTTTGCTATATTTCTTAAGTGATTCTTCTGTCCTCATTACAGTCCTGGACAGGCTAAGCACTGGAATGCCCACCAAGCACATAACTCCATAATCCCTTCTACAGAAACGGCCATACATGGACAACTGGCTGAACCAGATATTGAGACCTGACCCAACAGGAGTCAAGTAATAAACTGGCCAGAGGCCTCTGAGCTGGTCTTGTGCAAAGCTTCTAATAGGGATGATAATGTCTAACTGAGCCTCTCTTGAGGTCCGTTTGAAATGGACACAAGAGGGAAAGCCAAACTACTAAAGAGAGGTGGAAAAGCCTAAAAAATACACAAACACACAAATAAATCAAAGACATAGAAAGTAGACCTTATAGATAAATAAGATACACAAAAAAACAAAAACCCTGAAAGCTAGCTAAGGGAGAGAATACTACAAACTTCAACCTCCATGTAAACAGACATTATTTATGAATTTATGAATTTACACAGTCGTGTCCGACTCTTTGCGACCCCATGGACTGTAGCCTATCGGGCTCCTCTGTCCATGGGATTTTCCAGGCAAGAATACTGGAGTGGGTAGCCATTTCCTTCCCCAGGGGAACTTCCCAACCCAGGGATCGAACCCAGGTCTCCCGCATTATAAGCAGACACTTTACCGTCTGAGTCACAAGGAGGCCCAAACACATTAGAAACCAGCAAAGCTAATCTAAAGCCCATACTAGAATAGGAAGATGAGTGGAGGCTGAATGAAAAGGGGGAGAGGGCAATGGGCTCCTCATGATGGAGGAACACAGACAAAACCATCCTCACAAAAAGGGAGCCCCACAGAGGACTCTGAAAGTTCCTGGGACCAGAGGAGGCAGGCCTGGAGTAGATGGAGGAGATGGAAGGGACAGGAGTCCCTTGGAGTCCTGAAGGAGACAAGCTATAGATATTAAAGATCCTACGACACAAATGAGAAACAAAATCAGAAGACACATCAACCTACACACATCACCCCTTGTAAACCTTAGGAAAAAAACACTATTAAGTAAAATGGACTGAACTGAGGTTACTTTCAACTAAAAACTAGTACACCATCCAAACCTCTGACTACCACCTTAATACAATAACTACTACAAATGATTCAGGAAAAGGTAAGACATTTTAAAATGAATTAGAGTAATATTTATATAAGACTACCACAAGAATGCAAATATCTTAGTTGATAAAACCTCATCCCACCATTCCCTTAAAAAATTCACAGAACAGAAGAAATCTGTATTATCCTCACTTAAACATTCCTAAACAAACATTTGTACATATGAAAAATCATTCCAAATCAGAAATCAAAAACTCAGAACAGAAAAATAAAAAAAGAGGAAGATGAATATCCAGAGATGACTCAGGGAAGAAAATGGGTGAAGAGAGGCAGAAAGTAATTTTAGAAGTAAACATTTAAATCTAGGGTGCCAAAGAGAGGACAGACAAGAATGAAAGTATAAAAAAGGGTGCTAAGGGGAGGAATAAAAATGCCAAGGCAATAAAAATGAAATACAAAAGAGCTAAAAAGTCTAAGAAAAATATTGGTTGCTATAGAATCTAGGCAAAAAAGACCTAACACACGTAATTAGGATTTCTGAAAAATAAAAAACAAAGAATAGAATATGTGAGACTATAATTCAAGAAAAATTTCCAAAAAGAAGCGAAGCCTTTTACATTTCAAAGAGCCTTCACATTTCACTAACATCTAAAAAAAAAATGACCAAGAATAATCAACTGAGATATAGCCTAGTAAAAGTATTATGCTTAAACACAAAGACAAAAAATCCTTCCGGGCCTTCAGGGAAGAATATCAAATTGCCTACAAAGTAAAGGATGTCAGAATGGCACTCAACTTATCAATACAACATACAAAGCAGGACTATAGGAAAGAAAGTGTAAGGCTACATCTTAATATCCAGTCATGTTGTTTTTCAAGTATCAAAGCTATGAAAAATAGTTTTAAATATGCACAAAGTCAGTACAGAACTCAGGAACTCTTCCCAAGGAATCTGTTTGAGGAGAGCTTCCTTCAACCAAGAGATGATGGTGCTACTCTGGCAAAAGGACTGATGGTGAGTCTTCAATATATTTAATTTTAGGTCTAAGAAAAAAACGAAGGCATAAAAGTAGAAGAGTATATAAATACAAGTGTTATTTGTCCCAACGAAGTATAAAGAATACAACCATTTTTTACCAGTAAAGAGAAGGGAGAAAGGGAAAGTAGAACATGCTCAGTGGTTATCACATGGGTAGTGAAGTACAGTCAAAGGATATTATTTAAAGGGGATGCAGGTATTATAAAAAGTATTTATAGGTAAGTCCTAGAATAGGTGTTGTCAACTACAGGTGGTGTCAAACTACAGCTAGCAGGTCAAATCTAGGTCTCCATTTATTTTTGTAAGTAAAATTTCACTGGAAAACAGCTATACCCATTCATATACATGCTGTCTATGGCTTCTTTATTCTGTATACATTATAGACATAGTGATGCAGTCATATTGTCTGCATTAGCAGAGGTTAGTAAGAGAGACAAGAGACAATATAGCCCACAAAAGCCTAAAATAGTTATCTGGACCTTTACACAAAATATTTGCCAATCCCTAATGTATAACAAAAATACAAACCTTCCTAAATGTCAAACAAATAAAAAAAAGAGAAACATAGCAAGTTTTTTAAAACATGAAGTACTTGATATCAAGAATATTGCTAATACCAATAAATGTAAATGTACTTAACTCATATATTAAAAGAAAAAGACTCTCAGGTTACTTGTAAAACAAAGCAAAATAAAATAAAGTGAAACTAACTTTATGGTGTACACAAGAGAACAAATTACAATCAAAAGGCTAAACATAAAGGAAGAAGCAAAGATACATTAGGCAAATGTAAACAGTATGAAATCAGGAGTTGTGATCTTGATATAAGGCAAGTTAAAGTTCAGACCACACAGCATTAACACGAAGTGCAAAGCTAAAGCAATGACCTCGATAAAGCAGAATGTTATTCAAAGTTTCTGACGTGAGAAATGCAAAGAGAAAACAACAGACAAACAGTTATAGCGAGAGACTTTAACAAACCACCTTCAGCCTAAGACACATCAAGCAGACAAAAGATTAAGTAAAGATATAGAAGATCTTGTAAGGTACAGTTTAAATGTGTGTTTCTGTGTATTACATCCTGATAACAGAGAATACAACTTCTCAAGCACAGATGGGCCAGTCATGAAACTTTCCATAGAAAGTTTTTCCACAGAGAAAAAAGCCTCAGGAAGTTCCTTAAAGTAGAAATAATACAAATAGCACTCTTTGACCTGAATGCAATGAAACCAGAAATTAATAGCACCATCAAAAAACCAGTAATTTTCTAAAGGTCCTTCTACCTGGAGGTTAAAAACTGTTTAAAAAAAATCTTGTGAGCAAGGGGATGCATAAACTAAAACTGCAGAATTTCTTAAAAAATAGGAAAGGGATGATAATAACACTACATCTCATAATTATCACTAAAGCAGTGCCAAAGAGCATTTATATTATGACATGTGTTGCATAAGAAGAGGGGAGATGTGCATGTGCACGGACACGTGTTTTTGCTTATTTTTGCAAAAAAATAGGTTAAATCAGAAACCAGTGAAAGAGGTTTATGTAAGGGACAGGAGAAAACAGAATGGAAGAGATAGGGATAGGAGCGTAACCTCTTCGATATGAAAGTCTTATTTTTGACTGCATCTCAAGGCATGTGGGGTCTGAGTTCCCTGACCAGGGATTGAATCCACTCCCCATGCTATGGAAGTGCCGAGTTCTAGTCATTGGACCACCAGGGAGCTCCCTGATTATAATAGTTTTGATTTTTGAAATATATTTTACAAATTCAGAAAACAAAATTAAACCGAAAAGAATGAGAGAGGCAACTCTAAAAGTGAACGCAAACATAGGTTTAAAAACATGTTTCCTAACTGTGTATCAAATCAGTACTATGACCACACAAAGAAAAGAACTCAATTAACTTTTGAACATGTACCCTGATCATATATAACCATAGTGGGATATATTCTAAACTCAAAAAGACCACAAAGAAGGCCTGAATATTACTTACTTTCTCTGTGGTTGGTGTTATTGACAATAGAGTTGGTGTAATAATTCTGAAACTATTTTGGAGACTCAACTGAGCTCAAAAACACAAGGTGCCCTGTGAACACCTTTACATACAAAGGAGGTAAAATAATTTTGGACAGTTTTAGGTGTCTTCTCATCCTGACCTTGATGATATTGGCTAGAAACCTCTTTTTAAAAAGTACATAAATGGTTGTATAACAAAGTGAATGGGTTATATTTTTTCAAATTTGCATATTACATTTTACTGTGGTAAAAAATGCCTATCATAAAATTCACCACCTTAACCATTTCTAAGGGTACATTCAATAGTGTTAAATACATTCACACTGTTGTGTGACCAGTCTTTGGAATTTTATCTTGCAAAATTGAAAATGAATCACAAAACTATTTTCCATGTAGCGACACCATTCTGTATTTCATATTTCCATAATCCACAAGCGTTCCACTTGCTCCCCACCCTCACTAACACTTGTTCTTTCCTGTGTTTTTGTGTTTTTTACGATCGCCATCTGAACACTTCATTGTGTTTGACTTGCATTTTCCTAATGATTAGTGACACTGAGCATCGTTTCATGGGCTTGCTGGCCATGTATATACCATCTTTGGATAAATGAGTATTCAAGTCCTTTGTCCAGTCTTTAACTTGATTGGTTTGTGCTGCTGAGTTGTAGGAATTCTTTATATATTCCGGTTATTAACTCCTTTTCAGATTTGCAAATATTTTCTCCAACTCAACATGTTAACTTTCACTCTGTTGCATCCTTTCATACTCAGAAGTTTAAAATTTTGATGCAATCCAAGTAAACAAATAAATAAATCTATCATCTTGCTAAGTCGCTTTGTCTCATCTATTCTTGGTTCCCTTTTTCTTCTCCCCCTGTCTTCTTTTGAATTATTTATGATGTCATGTCATCTCTACAACTCACTTATTAGTTTTAGTTTTAATCTCTTTTACTTTCTAGTGGTTGCTCTAGTGTTTCTATCTTTAATTGATTATGGTCCACGCTCGAATAATGCCACACCACTTCATGTACAGTATAAGGCTGGCACAGCTGGGCTGAGCACTGGGACTGCAGTTACGATCTTCACCCTCAGTGTACCACAGACTTGCAATTCTTTTGGTGTTGAATTACTGCAGTGATTACTCTGCTTACTGTGGAGGTTGTGGTGCAAAGCTGGAAGATTATTCTCCGAGTTTCTGCTCTGCTTTCAGCTTCCAGGAGTCACTGCACATCTGCACCAGAGGGGTCTCTTTCCTCACTTCCTCACTGGGGACGAGCGCCTTCCCAGGGGCAGACTGCTATTGCTCATTACTGGTGTTAGACTTATTTGGAGGCCAGGCTGCTTCCTGGCCTCCTGGTCTTTGGCAGGTGCTGTGTGCCTGCTCTTGGAAGGGACAGGCGGGAGAGTGGTAAGGCCTCCTGCCTGTCCCACCGGTGGCAGCTGAACCCTGTCATGTATCTGGGATGCTTCTCGCGTAGAAGGGGTCTTTCTCTCCTTTCCCAGTGGTCAGACCTCCCTGCTTTGTACTGGGTGAGAATCCTCCGGGTGGCGCAGACCTCTCTGCTTTGTACTGGGTGAGAATCCTCCGAGTGGTACACACCTCTGCTCTGTACTGGGTAAGAATCCTGGACCCGAGAGATCTGCCTGCCCTCCCCTTAGGAGAAGATGGCTTATGCTTCTGCCCTTCTCCCCAAAGCAGCATCTTTTTGCCTGGTTCCTTTGAGAGCAAAGGAAGGAAGATGCTCTACACTCCTCCTGAGGCAGAAGGGGTTTTTGCTTCTAGCCCTCCTCCAGGGGCCTGGCGACGAGAGGGTTTGTCGCTCTAGCCTCAGTTAGTTAAAGGCTTTGGTTTGTATGACAGGTGTGCTTGGGTAAGCAGCAGGACTTGGGGCCTAGTCCCCAGCAACAATCAGGCCTGCATGAGTGA
>SJYV01026204.1:94675-134515 GCA_006410875.1 Neotragus pygmaeus
GATGATATGGGGGGGAGGTGGGAGGGGGGGTTCGGGATTGGGAACACGTGTACACCCACGGCGGATTCATGCTGATGTGTGGCAAAACCAATACAATATTGTAAAGTAAAAAAATAATAATAATAATAAATTTTTTAAAAAAGAAATGTATCAAAAACTCCAATTCATTAAAAAAAAAAACTAGTATAAGCTTGATGACAAAAATCTATAAAACAGAAAAGAACAGATCTACTTAATATAGTGTTACACAATTTTACATGACAGATGCAAGCCTAGGGCCATAGTGAAAAGGATAATTAGTTATGTTTTGCTCTCTGCTGATTAACCAGTATGATAGAATAAATACTACTATATACTCCCAGGTAATGAAAAAAAGGAGAAGCATAATATCGTGTGGACCTAGAGGAATGCCCTTTTGGTGTTAAAATGCAAGTTTTATAGTACTCCAAATAGGTGAGTTCTTTTTAGGGGCCAGTTGAGGAGATAGCTGGTAAAATTTAAGAATTGTTAAAAGCCATTTGGCCTCATGAAGGGCATCATAAACATCAGTGGAGCCTGAGAGGAAGTGATCAATTATATCAAGTGTAGCTGAAAGAAACTCCAGCTCAAGGCCTGTTAAGATTTGAAGGGATTTGAAGAGAACAAAATGGTGACTGCTAATGTACCATGTCGGAAACACATCTCCATGGAGAGTATGCCCAAATGAGCCCATAGTGGGCCAATTCAGCTTTCAGACCCCTTTCCCATTTGCAGGAAGGCATTCTTGTACTCCACCATGCTCAGTGGAGGCTACCAACTTGCATCAATATCATTAATATCTAAATGCAAAATCTTAAGTTAAATATGGGGTTAGCCAAAAAGTTCATTTGAGTTTTTTCCATAACATCTTACAGAAAAATCTGAATAAACCTTTGGCCAACCCAATAGTAGCACACTGTAGTCAAGAGTATAAAAAAAAAAAAAAAAATACATTATGACTTCAAACCCTGGGCATTCACGAATCAAATCATTCACACACAAATATTCACACACGCTCAACCAGAAACAGATAGGAACTTCCTATGATCCAGCAGATAAACCCACCGGCCCAGCCAGAAGATAAATCCATCCACGCAGGCCTTTCCTTTGCCATTTTCCATTAAGAGATGCACCTTTAACTAGTTAAGATTGAATTCCACGAGTAGGCTTTACATTTCACTCTTTTCCATCATAGGAAGTTTGTTGACACTTTGCCTTTCCCTTTCATTCTGGAACTTTCTCATTGCCTTTTTTTAAAAGAAAACTACTGATTTGGCTGTGCTGGGTCTTTGCAAGATCTTTAGTTGCAGCATGCAGGAACTAGTTCCCTGACCAGGGCTCCCTGCACTGGAAGTGTGGAGTCTTAGTCACTGGACCACCAGGGAAGTCCCCTCTCATTGCCTTTTAAATGCACCTAGACTCTGTCATGAAGTGACAGCACACACATAGCCCTCCCCTAACAAACCATCCCTTCTAGCCATCTTCCTCTCTGTGGGCTCCCTGACATCTCTTGTTATCCCTTTTAATCCTTTTTTTACAATACAACTGGACTAACCTTTTTGAAATAAACATTTGATCATTAATTTCCACTTTTATGACTTGGATGGCTTCTCATTGTTCTTAGGATAAAGACCCAAATGAACATGGCCCGTAAGACCTTCACTGTCTGGCCCCTGCTTTCCTTTACAGCATCATCTCACATTAAACCCCATCTTTCTCAGTACACTAGCTGTGCCCAACTTCTTCAGCTCCTGGAATTTCCCATGTGCCCTCTTGCCACCTAGCGCCCTTCCACATGATCCTTTTCCTGCTGGAAATTCTCTTTGTACCACTGTCTCAAACTTTTGCTTAATTAATTTCTTATCTTTCAGACTTAAAGTTAAAATGTAATTGTTCTTAGGGAATCTTTCCCTGACCTCCCAAGTTAGGTCAAATTCCTCCTATGTGCTTTCATGGCATCATATGCTTCTTTTTAAAATTTGTTTCTAGTTATTTTTTTATCACACCACACGGCATGTGGGATCTTAGTTCCTTGACCAGTGATCAAACCTTTGCCCTCTGTGATGGAAGTGCAGATTCTTAACCACTGGACTGCCAGGCAAGTCCAAACCATATAACTTTTTGTAGCTGCAATAACCAGCTGTGTGTGATTATGTGGTGAACACATTTTCCCCTCTAGATCTGAGTTGCAGAGGTGGGAACTATTTGTCTCTATTATTAGGTCAGCACCTTGCACAAAAAAACACACAATAAATATTTGTAGGATGTTGTTTTCAAAACAATAAGAGATTCCTGCTACTGTCAAGACCAAGGCAAAGTTGGCATCATCTACCTTATTTACTATTGTTCTTGCAATTCTGGACAATGCAATGAGATAAAACTTAAACAACTATTGGAAAGAGAAAATCATCATTAATTGCAGATGATTTACTTGAGGAATTCAAAGAATGCACTTGGCACAGTTAGATGCGTTAAGGGGTTCAGCAATTTAGTCCGTTTTCTTTTAAAAGGAAAAAACAATATTCTAAGATGAATAACTTCTTATATTATAAACTATATTATAAACTTACATTATAAACTCTTATATTATCCCACCAACATTTATAACACACATGTGTCAGGCACAGTGATTAAACACTTCTCCAACATAACCTTGCTTAAGAATCATATTTAATCCTTTCATTAATCCTAATAATGTAGGTGTGGCTCTTCTCATTTTACAAAAATAAACCTCTGCAAATTTAAACAACTAGCCCAAAGGGAGGGGCAGAACTATGGTTCAAAATGGGGCCAGTCAAAGTTCACGTTTATGCTTCTAGCCAGTGATTTTACAAAACACAAAGGGAGAAATGAAAGGTCATAAATGCAACAAATAATATAAGACACAAGAGAAATGTCAGTGAGGGATGTTTATCGTGTGTATGTGTGTGTTCAGTCATTAAGTCGTATCCGACTCTTTGCGACCCCATGGACTGTAGCCTTCCAAGCTCCTCTGTCCGTGGGAATCTCCAGGCAAGATTACTAGAATAGGTTGCCATTTCCTCTTCCAGGGGATCTTCCCCACCAAGAGATCGAACCTGCATCTCTTATGTCTCCTGCATTGCAGGTAGATTCTTTACCACTACTGCCACCTGGGAAGCCCATGTTGATAGTGTAGTAAATTACAAACCTTATCAGTGGGTATTTAAAAGGTAAGCATAACTTTCAGGATGTACATACACACATAACATAGTGCTACATATCATATACTTACATACACTCTGAAGACTGGAAATTGAGTATGTCTGCATTCTTTATATTTCGGGGAATTGAGGAAGAATTGTTGCCACTCCAGTATGAAAGCAGACTTGTAAAAGATTCTTAAACATCAATGATTACAACAAATTGATCTACTTTTATTTCCTGTATGTTGTGAAGACAAGTTAAGACTATACAAATACACAATATCGGGATGGGAATCAGAAGTTTATCTTTTTTAAAATATATCACTTGCCTATCTTATTTTTCTACCAGAAACAGGAATGCTGAAGAAATAACTGCATGCCTGTGGAAATTTTATTTTCCCGTGGTTTCCAGTCATTGCAGACTTACCCTCCCTGTTATTCAGGATGAGGGTTAAAATCCACATTCAGAACCACACACAAGTGGGCTTGCAGAGCTGAGCCTCTAAAGCCACATTAAAATGGATTACAGAGAGGCAAGTGTCACTGCCTGTAAGCAATGCAGCAGGGACAGGAAAGCCAACATAACTGAGAGCTGTGCTCCCTCAGGACAAGGACCGTGCCTTCATTCTATATCATGGTAGTGAGCCTGGAACCGAGTGGAGAGCATAGAGTCTAGCACAGAGCAGGTGTTCAGTTTCCTGCATTTAGAGGATTTTATAACCCTCCAAGCATTCCAAGTATTCAACAGAATTGAGTTACACGTTTAAAATGAAATTTTAAGCTTGAACTCAAGAAATTAAAAACATTAAGAAAATTTAAGCCTGAACCCAAGAAATTAAACCATTGCTTTTTGCAAAGTGAAGAATCTTACTATAAGCACTTACAGTTCAAACCCTCAATAGAGAAGTTGTCCACTCTCTATTTTGGACTGTGTGATACACTCTGACTCTCAGCTTTCCTAGCCATACCATTTGGGTTCATGGGCATGCAAGGTTCATCTAATGATGTTATCCTGAATTACGCAACACAGGATAGCCTCACAAGGCTAAATTCTGTTTAGCTGAGAGTTGAAAGATTAGCAAGCTGAGTCCTGTTAAAATTTGCAAAATATGTTCCAGTTATACAAGAGGATGTCAGAAACAAATGGACACCATCCCATCCACCGTGTGAGTACTGAAATGCACTTCTAACACGTGCAAGGCCTTTCTCTCCTCACAGCTGGCCGAAGGCCCGCAGTGCCAGTAAGGATAAATTGAACTGGTCAAGTTTCACAAAACTTGTATGCCTTAAACAGATGCAGAGATCATTTTACTATTCCTAACTGTATATCCAAGGGAAATGAAAATGTACATCCACACAATAATGTGTACATGAATGTTCAGAGCAGTTTTAGGCATAGTATCCAAGACATGCGAATAAACTAAAATCTACTGATGAATGGATAAGTATGGACATATCCATACAATGGAATAGTATTCAAACCTAAAAAGAAACGAAGTGCTGACTTATGTTGCAACATGGATGAACCTTGAGAGCACACTAATGAAAGAAGGTGGTCACAAAGATTGCTTATTGTGTGATTCCATTTATATGAAACATCCAGAAGGAATAAAAAGTAGGTTAGTAGTTGTGATAGGTTGCTGGTAGCAGGAAAATGGGGGTTTGAGAGGAAATGGGGGGGTGATTTCTTAAGGGTACAGGGTTCTTTTGGGGTCAAAGTGTTCTAAAATTGTTTTGATGGAGTCTTCCCTGGTGGTCCAGTGGTTAAGAATCCACCTTGCAATGCAAGGGATACGAGTTCGACCCCCGATTGGGCAACTAAGCCCGTGTGCTGCAATCAGAATAGTCTGTGTGCTGCATGAAAGATCACATATGGCACAACTAAGACCCAATGCAGCCAAATACATCAGTGTTAAAAGAAGATTGTGACGATGGGTACACAACTTCGTGAATATACCAAAAAACACCACGCTGTATACTTCAGATATATAAATTGTATGGTATGTGAGTTATATCTTAATAAAGTTGTTACAAAAAAAAAAAAAAAACAGAAAATCATGCTAGGGGGTCCAGGTCTCCTGGAGGTAGAACCCAGGGCCGTCTTGTTGGGCACTAGGAACACAGCAGATCCAAACATTTTGCCATCAGGCTCCAAAAATGAGGTCAAATAGACTCTCTCAATTGAATCAGAATTCATCTGGTCCATTTTCCTTGGGCAACTCTATGTGGTCTGTTAAGTTCCAAGGACCCAACATGCCATGCTTTCCCATCTGGATGGCCTTCTCGGTCAGGAAAAAACTGAAGTCAAGGGTGACAGAGTACTAGATGCAAGGCTAATTCTATCAATGGCAGTATTCAAAAGCCTGAGATTAATACAGTAGATCTGGAGGTATGCAAGCAATAGCTGGGGGCTTCCCAGGTGGTGCTAGTGGTAAAGAAAGTGTAGTCACTCAGTTGTATCTGACTCTTTGAGACCCCATGAAGAGCAGCCCACCCGGCTCCTCTGCCCATGGAATTCTTTAGGCAAGAATACTGAAGTGGATTGCCATTTCCCGGCCAGCCAGGGCAGGAGACAAGAGACTCAGGTTCGATCCCTGGGTCTGAAAGATCCCCTGGAGAAGGGCATGGCAACCCATTCCAGTATTCTTGTCTGGGAAATCCCATAGACTGAGGAACCTGGCAGGCTAAAGTCCATGTGGTCACAAAGAATCAGACACAATTGACTGAGCAGGCATGCAAGCAAGCATGACTATCTCTGGAGGGCTTCCCCTGACTCATCAGGAAAGTACCAGTTCCCAGATTACGAAGGGCATATCAGTCTTAAGGCTTCTGAGATATAACAGAAGACATGTCCAGGACCCTGAACCCAGAGGTTTGGGCCAAAGCAGACACGAAAGTGAGGAGGAAAGTGAGACTTCGATTCCTGGGAGAGAACAGACACAGCCGACATTTAGTGCTGGGTGAAGCAGGCTAAACTCCTGGCTCGTTGAGGTGGGCTTCTAGGAAGCAGGGAGAAGCAAGCAAGAGAGAGAGAGAATCTGGAGGCAGATAAGAGTTCTTTTCCTAATTGCACAGGGGTACCACCATATGAAAGACAGTAGCTTAACTGAGGCCTAGGGGTAAAGCACACACCATTTCACCTGGGTTTACCGATGGGCTGGTGTCCAGGATAGGTGGATTTACAGGTTGAACTACACAGGAAAGAGAAAGACAGATACCTCAAGTCACAGTGACTGGATGGCAAGAACGGAGAATGCACTCCACCTGCCTAGGGAAGAGGCCAGGACACGATGACTGGTACCCGAGTTCTTAAGACCTGATGGGGAGTGCCCAGTAAAGGGTGCAGGGCTGCCAGGAGGAGGGGCACAGGCTGCTGAGCCAACTGCCTCCCAAGGCAGCAGCTTCCTTAGCTTTCGCACCACTGGCTGGCACTGAAGTCAGAGCACTTCTTTTTTTTTTTTCCTTTTTTCTTTGACCATGCCACATGGCACATAGGATCATAGTTCCCTGATCTGGGATCAAACCCATGCCCCTTGCAGTGGAAGTGCATGGTCTTAACAACTGGACCACTAGGAATTCTGGTTAGAGCACTTCTAGCCCCCAGCTTCAGCCACTGGAAGGCACAGTCAGGAGTCAGTGAGAGGATGTCAGGGGCCTGGATTCCTGAGAGAGGAGTCCCCTTCATGTCACTAGAGGATCTTGGTTTCCCACTGATTATTTCTGTCCTTTTACTTCCAGCAGAGAGAGAATGACTGTCTGGACTTCCCTCTGCTCATTCACTCCCTTTTGGATCCTGGAATGCTTGAAGCACCTTGGGGCTAATTTCCACCCTGAGGGGGCCACCTGACAATATGATCACTTCCTAGTCCTATCAGGGTCCCTGGCTATGTGTACACACATGTACACACACATAAATCATGGTGATCAGTTTGCTCCATACTGGTTTCTTGTTCAATGTGCAGGTATGAACCTAAATTATTTTCTGAGGATAACTTCTGACCAAGAGAGCATCAATAAGGCAGTTCCAGGCTGATTCATTCTGTAATTCTGACTTATGCACAACACTACCTCAACTAATCATTTCTTGCACTTTCCTATTTATTCTCTATCAGTCGGTGACCTCAGTAACCATCTCAGTTAGGCAAATGCTTAGGAACCCAGGAACACAGGATCTAGTCCCACTATCCTTTATCTTTCTAAAATAATGATGATGAAAACAAAGAAAGAAAAGGCACGGTTTTCAATTACTCAAATGACTTCTCCTCCTTTGGATTTCTGCTAGTTTGTAGATGAGGCTTTACCGATTTAGTATTGCTATTTCTAAAACCATCAGCAATGACAGACACAGCTGTCCCTTAAGTAAAAAATCAAATACCTCCCAAACAGGTGGCGGTGCAGGGGGTGAAGCCAGCGTATTCCCAGTCATAGGTCGTCTCACTGTCCTGCTCCTGCAGGGAGGCGGCCAGCTCTCGGGCGGCGGGGCTCTCATCACAGGGCTGCAGGAGGCAGGGCCGCTCTGTGGGCAGCCGGGGCCCCTCACACTCTTCCTCTGGCAGCTCGGTCTCAGTTTGCGTGAAGGTCAGGAGCACGCGGCACTTCACCTCTCTCACCTGAACACCTGGCCCGCACGTGGCGCTGCAGGTGGACCACGGCTCCGGAACGAACCTGCAGCAACCAGGGAGCCCCAGGGATCGGAGCAGGGGAGGACACGGGCCGTCAGTCCAGAGAAACCACAAAGGGGAGCGACGCATGAAGGAAAAGAGGAACTTCATTCAGAGGAGATCCAATATGTTTCGGAGGCTGTCCTTTTGTTGGTGCCTGAAAATGTGTCGTGGACAGATGTTCCAACCTCATCAGCAACAGAGAGAACCTTTTACCAGAGATCCACTGAACTTTGGCACCTATTTTATTTAACTCAAATTCTGTGCTCTGACTTTTGCATATCATCGTTAAAAGGTATTCTGTAAGACTTGGTCATAATAAATCATGTAGAGATAATTTCTACTCTGAGTTCTTTTATAACATGGAGATGTTCACCAGTATTTATTCAAGAAATCATTCTGGTGCTTACCCTGTCTTAACAGGCAGAGTTTTATTAAAATGTCTTGATATTTAGGAGCAAAACTGCAGGATAGCATGCTTTCTGCAGAGCGGTGGTGGTGGTTTAGTCACTAAGGTGTGTCCAACTCTTGCAACCCCATGGACTGTAGACCACCAGGCTCCTCTGCCCATGGGATTATCCAGGCAAGAATTCTGGAGTGGGTTGCCATTTCCTTCTCCTTCTGCAGAGTAGATGAAGCTTTAATATTCCTTTTTATTTAATATATGGGCTTCCCTGGTGGCTCAGTGGTAAAGAATCTTCCTGCCATTGCAGGAGACGGAGGTTTGATTCCTGGTCCAGGAAGAGCCCCTAGAGAAAGAAATGGCAACCCACTCCAGTATTCTTGCCTAGAGAATTCCATGAACAGAGGAGCCTGGTGGGCTACAGTTTATGGGGTGCCAAAGAGTTGGACACGACTGAGCAACTAAACAACATCAACATTTTAATATATAACAACACACAAAACTTCTGAATTTTCTTGAAACTATCACAGCTGTTGCCCAATCTGACTGAACAAAGCATGTATTTATTATCCTGGATCTTTATCCACTAAATCACAGGGTGTCCTCCTTTGGCCTACAGGTCAAATCCCGTCCACCTATTTCTGCACAGCCTACCTGCTAAGAATGATTTTCATAGTTTTAAATAGATGAGGAGAAAAAAGAAGGATAATATTTTGTGTCGTGTAAAAATGACATAAAATTCAATGTGTGTCCATAACTAAAGATTTATTGGAATACAGTCATGGTCACTTGTTCAGCCTTGTTTATGGCTGCGTTTGTGTTATGTGCCAGGTCTGAGGATTTGCAATATAGACTGTTTGGCTGGAAAAGCCTAAGGTATTTATTATTTGGCTCTTTATAGAAAATGTTTACTGATTCCTGCACTGAATTTAAGACACAGACTCCATCGGGACATATAATTTTAAGACAATCTGAAGCAACACTTGCATCATGAGATATTAATAAGTGATAGGCTGGAAAGAAAGCAGTGATTGAGTAAGTCTGGAAAACACTGTTTTCAATAATGTTCAATAGGTTTATTTACCAAAAGATTTCCCCCAAAACTATGATATATGAACACATACCATACATACTCTGGAGAAGGCAATGGCACCCCACTCCAGTACTCTTGCCTGGAAAATCCCATGGGCGGTGGAGCCTAGTAGGCTGCAGTCCATAGCGACTTCCCTTTCACTTTTCCCTTTCATGCATTGGAGAAGGAAATGGCAACCCACTCAGTGTTCTTGCCTGGAGAATCCCAGGGACGGCGGAGCCTGGTGGGCTGCCGTCTATGGGGTCGCACAGAGTCGGACACGACTGAAGTGACTTAGCATAGCACCATACATACTCAAGAGAGGGTGGATACGACATGTATGATTTCCTAAATTTAAGTGAATATAGACCTCTATTCATGGGAAAATGTTGTACTAAAAAACTTCAGAAAAAATGCTGCTGATCTGTTTGCTTCAAATACAGTTCCAAGGCTTAATGTTTAAAATCTGAGAATAGGCTGGTTGTAAAGAATCACCTAAGCATCTCCCTCTACATGAGGCTTCACCACAGTAATACACAAGAGCACAGCAGAATTGAAATATTATTGCTCTCCATGAGCAATAAAGAAATATCAGTAACACCTCCCTTTTTTCATTTTGTTTTGTTGGAAATTGTTACTTGGAAACTATTTTCTAATCCTCATTTTCGATGACTCAGCTCCTTAGGATGGAATAGTACTGGAGCAATATTTGCATCTTTACTCTTTTCTTTCTGTGCTTGCTGTTTTCCCATGGGAAAACTGGAAAGGAGACTGATTAATAAGAAGACACATCCATATAATGTATTCAATAATAGGATGAGGTCATTGAAAAGAAGAAGGTGAATCTATGTGAATTGATAAGGAATATTCTCCTTTTGGAGGCTGTTAAATGAAATAAGTATGTGGTCTTATGCTATAAGTATCATATGCTATGATCTTTTGTCCAACTGTTGGGGCCTTCCCTGGTGGCTCAGACGGTAAAGCATCTGTCTACAATGTGGGAGACCGGGGTTCAATCCCTAGGTCAGGAAGATCCCCTGGAGAAGGACATGGCAACCCACTCCAGTACTCTTGCCTGGAAAATCCCATGGACAGAGGAGCCTGGTAGGCTACAGTCCATGGGGTCGCAAAGGGTCAGACACGACTGAGCGACTTCACTTTCACTTTTCACTCTGTCTAACTACACAAAGTGTAGTTACCCCCTTCTCCTCTTTCCCTCAATCTTTCCCAGCATCAGGATCTTTTCCAATGAGTTGGCTCTTCGCATCAGGTAACCAAAGTATTGAAGCTTTAGCATCAATTCTTCCAATGAATATTCAGGGTTGATTTCCTTTAGGATTAACTGGTTTGATTTCCTTGCAGTCCAAGGGACTTTCAAGAGTCCTCTCCAGCACCACAGTTCAGAAGCATGAATTCAGTGCTCAGCCTTCTTTATGGTCCAACTCTCACATCCGTACATGACTACTTGAAAAACCATAGTTTTGACTATACAGACCTTTGTTGGTAAAGTGATCTCTGCTTTTCAACACAGTGTCTGTCATAGCTTTTCTTTCAAGGAGCAAGTGTCTTAATTTCATGGCTGCAGTTACCATCCACAGTAATTTTGGAGCTCAAGAAAATAAAATCTGTCACTTTTTCCACTTTTTCCCCATCTATTTGCCATGAAGTAATGGGATTGGATGCCATGATCTTAGTTTTTTGAATGTTGAATTTTAAGCCAGCTTTTTTACTCTCCTCTCTCTTTCATCAAGAGGCTGTATAATTCCTCTTTACTTTCTGTCATTAGAGTGGTATCATCTGCATATCTGAGGTTGTTAATATTTCTCCCTGCACTCTTGATTCCAGCTCATGATTCATCCAGGCCTGCATTTCTCATGATGCACTCTGCATATAAGTTAAATAAGCAGGGTGACAATATACAGCCTTGTACTCCTTTCCCAATTTTGAACCACTTTGTTGTTTCACATCTGGTTCTAACGGTATATATTTATAGCCTCTATGTTATCTTTGCTGATTTATATATAATTTCTCTTTTCATGAAGTAATTGCAAGAGGTGGGAACTGGAGTTTATAGAAGGAGGCTTTTACTATATTTTGTTGCTGTTTTTTTTTTTTAATTAATTTTTACTGGAGGATAGTTGCTTTACAATGTTGTGTTAGTTTTTACTGTACAGCACAGTGACATGTATCCCCTCATTTTTTTTTTTAGTTTCCTTCCCAGTGAGGTCACTACAAAGCACTGAGTAGAGTTCCCTTGCTTTACAGTAGGCTCTCATGAGTTTTCTATCTCGTATATAGTATCAATAGTGTATATACATCAATCCCAATCTCCCAACTCATCCCACCCCGTTCTTTCTGCTTTGGTGCCCATACAGTTGTTCTCTACATCTGTGTCTCTATTTCTCTTTTGCAAATAGGATCGTCTATATCATTTTATAGATTCCATATATATGTGTTAATATCTGATATTTGTCTTTGTTTATTTTCATTTTGCACCTTTTAAAGGCTTGAACTTTTAACCATATGCATACTATACTTCTCTGGTCATTAATTTTTTCTCTTTTCTCCTTCACAATAAAAACTAAAATTGGGGATTATGTTTTAATGGGAAGTAGTTTTTTTTTCATTCAGATTGGACTCTTACGTCTCATAGATTCAGAATCCTGAGAGAAGGTGAAGTAAGTGAGAAGGCCCATCTTAATTCCCAACAGGGCAAATGATGGTTACACTTGATGCTTTTCAGGTGTCCTGAATGTTTCAAGTTGGTTATCTTTTTTTTTTTTTTCTTAGCTTGTGGGATCTTAGTTCCCCAACCAGGGATCGAATCCCAGCCTTCAACAGTGAAAGTCTGGAGTTCTACCCACTGGACCACCAGGGAATTCTATCAAGTTGGTTTTCAAAGATCCTTTTAAGTGTCCTCTTAAGGCTTGTGTACACCTGTGGTGGATTCATGTCGATGTATGGCAAACCCAATAGAGTATTGTAAAGTCAAATTAAAAAATAAATAAATTAAAAAAAAAAAAAGAACTGTTCAAATTATCCATGAGTGATTTGGGGGAGGAGAGATGGGGAGTCATGGTAACTAAAAAATGTATGCATCATCCCACATGATTTTCTTCTATGCATTATTTTTTATTTAAACAAAGGACATTATCATGTTCATGCAGTTCTGAATCTTGCTTTGTCTTTGTTTCCCCCTCCACACACACACACACACACACACACACACAGAGTAATTTTTTCTTTAAAGAAAAGAAAGTCACACAGCTGCACACAAGCATTTGAAGAGATGTCTGGGCAAAACAACCAGAGAAACAGAGCATGTTCCCTGTGTCTTTGCACAATGCATGCATGCATGCTCAGTTGTATCTAACTCCACAACAGAAAAGACTTTTTTTAAAAAAGAGCAATTCAAGGGACTTCTCTGATGGTCCAGTGATTAAAAGACTTAGTATTCCAATGAAAGAGTGCAGGATCAATCCCTGGTCAGGGAATGCCACATGCCTTGAGGCCAAAAATCTAAAACATAAAAAAAGGAACAATTCACTTATAAGAGAGCCTAGGCAGCAGATGATAAAACCACAGAATAAAATGGAAAACTACAGAAATGAAGAAACAAACTGTGAAACATAAAATTATTAGAAACTAACAATTCAGAACCAAGAGAAAAAAATAGAAGAAACATGGCTGAAGGTCAAATTAATAACACAGAAGCAAGACTTGGAAGTGAATGCAGTGTTGAGAGAGAGAAAGAAAAGTTTTAAAGCAATTAGAGGGGTGAATGGAGGGCTGGGCTGCAAAGGAAGCTTCTGGGTGATGGAGATGTTCTGTATCAAGAATGGGGCTGGGGTTCTGTGTTTTGTGTCCACCTGTTAAAACTCATCACTTTAGACAGACACAGATTTTGTATGTAAATTATGTCTCTCTAAAGTTGATTTTAATGCAGTTTTTAGAGATAAGATGAGAGAGAATCCAATATTGAAGATAGTTGGATTCTTCAAGTAGAGGTTTCAACACATGAAACAGAAAAAAAAAAGTTCATAAATAAAATATGTGAAAAATGTGACTAAAATACAGCCTGGAAAGGTTACACTGTCTTCCAGGAAAAAGTGATACAAAATGATTAACAAAAAAACCTAGAGCTTTCAGAAGAATGCCTTCTGTAAAGATACCCACACCCTAAGCCCTAGAATATATGAATATGCTGTTACATGGCATACGGGATTCTGCAGATGTGATTAAGGTTATGGACCTCAAGTTAGAGCGATTATCCCAGGGGGCCTAATCACACAAGTCCTTAAAAACAGAAAGAATCCTCTGGCTGGAGTCAGAGAGATGCAGCAGAACAAGAGGCAAGAGGGAGAGCGTGAGAGGCATTCAATCCGCTGTGGCTCCGGGACGGAAGGGCCAGGAGCCAAGGAAGGCAGGAGGCCTCCAGAAGCGGGGAACAGCCCCCGGCCAAGAGCCAGCAAGGAAATGGAGATCTCAGCTCTGCAACTGCGTGGATCTGCACTCCACCAACTGCCTGAACGAGCCTGGAAGTGGCTTCCACCCTGGGCCTCCAGAGTAGAGATCAGGCTGACAGACGTCATGATTTTAGCCTAGTGGGATTTATAGAAATCAGCTAAATCTATTTGGTTTCTGACCCACCGAACTGTGAGATAATACACTCGTGCTGTCTTAAAGCACTGCTGCTGCTGCTGCTGCTAAGTCACGTCAGCCGTGTCCGACTCTGTGAGACCCCATAGACGGCAGCCCACCAAGCTTCCATCCCTGGGATTCTCCAGGCAAGAATACTGGAGTGGGTTACCGTTTCCTTCTCCAGTCCATGAAAGTGAAAAGTGAAAGTGAAGTCACTCAGTCGTGTCCAACTCTTTGTGACCCCATGGACTGCAGCCCACCAGGCTCCTCCGTCCATGGGATTTCCCAGGCAAGAGTACTGGAGTGGGGTGCCATCGCCTTCTCCAGTCTTAAAGCACTAAGTTTATGTAAATGAATATACTTAAAAAATAAGACTTTGAGGATGAAAAAAAAGAATTCCATAAGCATCTAGGTACAAAAATCAAGTCCCTTATAAGAATAAAGTCAGGTGGACTTCAGACTCAGCAACATTCAAAACCAGAAAAAGATGAACAAAAGTTTTGAGAGAGAGAGTTGGGTCCCAAGAATATTATGTCCAGTCAAACTGCTATTCAAATACAAAGGCAATAATTTTCTGTCACATAGTAACAGTAATAGTACCAACCTAATGGGGTTAGGTTGGGATTAAATGAGATGTCAAAGTGAGAAGTTCAATAATTACAACGAAAATGACAACAACTAACATTCATTACATTGTTATTTGCGTGAGACACTGTTCCATGTACTTCACATATGTTTTATCATTTACTCAAAGCATCAACCCCATCAGGAAGTATTATTATTATTCCCATTGTACAGATGAGGAAACTGAGGATAATTTATCAAAGATAACATAATAGCTACTGGCATTATTTTACCCTGCCTCAGCACTATCATAGGTGAGAGATGCAATTTAAGATCATCCAAGATGACAATCAAAGAAGCCCAGGAAAATCTGACAATACTATTTTGGGGCATTTATTTTTCTGATTTCAAAAATGAATAAACAAACACCAATATCCACTAAAATAATTTTTTGCTATTAAAGAAGAAGAATGTAACATATATCTGTGAAAGGAAAGCATATTTTGGGAAAAAAATATTATCAGAAACAGAAGGAAATGCTACAGCACCTGTGAAAGGAAAGCATATTTTGGGAAAAAAAATATTATCAGAAACAGAAGGAAATGCTACAGCATCTCCTTAAAAGTTTATGACAATAAAATTCAAGGAAATGTTCTATTAAAAAAAGATAAATAGATTAAGAAAGTCAAAACATGAACTTCCCTGGTGGTCCAGTGGTTAAGAATCCATGTGCCAATGTAGGGGACTCAGGTTCGATTTCTGGTTTGGGAGGAACCCACATGCTATAGAGCAACTAAGCCCGTGTGCCACAACCACTGAAGCCTGCACCCTAGAGCCCATGCTCTGCAACTAGAGAAGCCACCGCAAAGAGAAGCCTGCACACTGCAACTAGAAAGCCCCTGTTCACAGCAACAAAGACCAAGGCAGGGCAAAAATAAACAGAACACTCAAAACATGGCTGGAAAAATCTCTGGCTTGGTTGAGAAAAGGCTGAAAAAAATACAAAAATAATGCAAAGTTTGCTCTATGACAGAAGAAAATCCAAATGAATTAGTAGGAAATTCATTCATGGTAAGGACAGCAAATGGTTGTTTGAAGGGCAGATGTGCATCCAAAACATGGAGGAAAAAAACACAAAAAGGTGAGGGAAGTATCACATGTTAAAAATAGAGAAGGGATTCAATACACAGAGTTGATGAACCTTTAGAATAAATAAGAAAAACAATAGAAAAGAGGCACAAATACAACAGAAGAAAACTTTCATGCACCCAAGAAAGATTTCAATCCATGTCCCCGAAATTCTCACTGTTTACCAAAATTTGAAAAGAAAGTAATACCTGGACTGATTTTTTTTAAATCCTCTAATTTTAAGTATATGGAGAAAAATCTTACATTTACGTTAAAAAAAGGGGGAGGGTTCACAACACAAGTATAAAGGACAGTTTAGGCATAAAGAAGATAGTTATTAAACAAGAGTTCATACGTCTGCTCATTTGAGGGTATAAGAAAGGGACTCTTAAATGCAGAGGGTCTGAAAGATATATGCCATCTATACAATCTCCCAGAAAAAAAATGCACAATGATACATCCCCATTTAATGAGAAGTTAATTTTTAAAATTACCATGGGAGAAAAACAGAAATAAGATTCAGCACTGCCTGAACAGTGCAGTATATTTTGTTTAAATTTTAAAGAGGAAATTTGATGGATAAATGCTTTCAATGTGTCCCTCTCAGAGAAGGCAATGGCATCCTACTCCAGTACTCTTGCCTGGAAAATCCCACGGACGGAGGAGCCTGGGATGCTGCAGTCCATGGGGTCACTAATAGTCAGATACGACTGAACGACTTCACTTTTCACTTTCCTGCATTGGAGAAGGAAATGGCAACCCACTCCAGTATTCTTGCCTGGAGAATCCCAGGGACGGGGGAGCCTGGTGGGCTGCCATCTCTGGGGTCGCACAGAGTTGGACACGACTGAAGTGACTTAGCAGCAGTAGCAGCAGCAGCAATGTGTCCATCTTCTGGCCCCCAAATTCCTAGCAAATGTGTCCTAAGGAGACAATTAGAGATGTAGAGAGGGGCAATTTGAGATTTGCTACAGTTTTATTTATTATAGTGAATAATTAGATACAAATTGCAGAANTAGCAGCAGCAGCAATGTGTCCATCTTCTGGCCCCCAAATTCCTAGCAAATGTGTCCTAAGGAGACAATTAGAGATGTAGAGAGGGGCAATTTGAGATTTGCTACAGTTTTATTTATTATAGTGAATAATTAGATACAAATTGCAGAAGGCCAGCCAGAAAGATCTTTCTAAAAATGTAATCGTTGTGATTACATCACTTGTTAAAAATCCCTAAATGACTCTCACTGCCTCCAAATGAAGTCTAAATCCTTTATGAGCTATGGAAGGCCTCCCACTTTCCAGGCTGTCATTACCACCTCCTCAGCCTCCATCCCCCTCTCCTCACTCAGTGCCTCAGTGTCCAGGTGTGGTGGCTCCCAGGGATCAGTTGGTCTACGTACAACCTCAACGCCTGGCGTGCTGTTCTGATACCCATGTACATCTTAAGGCATCACTTCGTGTACCAGCTCTCCCAGGAAGCCATCCCTGAGCTTTAAGCCTCAAAACACAGCAGTCTAATCGCTAACTTCTCTATCTGCCCTATGAGACCAACCCAAGGATGGGACAGCCTTGAATTCAGTTCTCCTAACATAAAATTGGAGCTCTTCCTCAAATCACAGGCCAGAGCATCACCATCCACCACTTAGTAGATCTGAAATGTTGGAGATAATTCCTTAATCTAAACATGTGTTTCTTCATCCCTAAAATGAAGTTAATAATAATGCCTCCTCATGGGGTCATTGTGAGAATAGGATCAGAATTAATCCATACAACACTGAGGACACAGTCTGGCACGAAGTCCTCAACATTAGTTGTTACTGCCATTGTGAGAAAAACAGAATGTCTAAAATATAACCTGATTCAATTTGAGCAAACACAAACAGAGAGGCTAAAATGGCAGTGGAAAATACACAAAATGTTCTCAATCTGTCTCATTTCCTTGGTTCTCATACATGCTAAACGGGAGGGAGGGCAGCGTGACTAAGGAAGCTCTGTGAATCCCATAGAAACTAGGAAGCCTCCGGGGAAGAACTTTTAAAGCAATGAGGAACCATATCAACTGTCAACACATTCCACAGCTGAAAGCTAACACGGTTAAAACTGCAATTCCCCTGGCTTTGCTTTATAAGCTGTAATTTTTATTTTCCTAATTAAAAATAAAAGCCTTTTGAACATCCGTTCTCTATGTAAAGTCAGAGCTTGAGCCACAGTAAACCACAGAGACAGAAATATTTATCTTCTCCAGGCGGCTTTGGCAGGCATCCTTCAGGGATCCGGAATACAGCTATGTTCATCTTCTCGCTCACTGTCAGCAGGCAAGCATCCCCAAACCACAAAAGACAGGGGGAATAAAGGGATGAACTGGAAGCTGAGATATGTTGTGGTTTTGTTTGGAAATCAAGGGAATGACTAGAGTGAGACTGGTGGGAGGAAACCATAAACTCCACAGTAGACAGCGGGAACAGGCAGCAACTGCCAGGCAGCGTGAATTATACAGGAAGACTGCAGAGAGACCAGAGAGAGAGGGCGAGGGACGGTGCGGGGAGGCAGCCATGCAGGCCCAGGAACGGGTGCCGGGCGGAAGACGCAGGCCACAGCAGAGGGCGGATCCAGGAACAGGTGCTGGGGAGGAAGAAGCAGGCCCACAGGAGAGGGCGGATCCAGGAACAGGTGCTGGGGAGGAAGACGCAGGCCCACAGGAGAGGGCGGATCCAGGAACGGGTGCCCGGCGGAAGAAGCAGGCCCACAGGAGAGGGCGGATCCAGGAACCGGTGCTGGGGAGGAAGACGCAGGCCCACAGGAGAGGGCGGATCCAGGAACAGGTGCCGGGCGGAAGACGCAGGCCACAGGAGAGGGCGGATCAGCATTGCTCAGTGAACATGAACAGAAGGTGCCACCACCAAAGTCAGGTGGGGCTGACAGCACATGCAGGCTTGAGGATAGACACGGGGCCAGGCCCTGCTGCAGCAAACACGATATGGCCCTTTTCCAATTAGGTAAAACTTAAAAGACCCAGGCTTCCTTGGTGGCTCAGTCGGTAAAGAACCTGCCTGCCAATGCAGGAGACATGAGTTCAATCCCTGGGTCGGGAAGATCCCCTAGAGAAGGGGATGGCTACCCACTACTGAGGATTCTTGCCAGGGAAATCCCATTGACAGAGGAGCCTCACAGGCAACGGTCCACAAATAGTCGGCTACGACTGAGCAACTAAAACCACCACCACCAAGAGGGACCCTAGAGATTATCTGATCCGATAGTTCCCAAATTTGGATGCACCGCCCCCCTCTCCAGTCACCCAGGTGTTTGCTAAAACATGCTGCTGACAAATCCATAGAGCTGGAAGTAGAACAGAGATGACCACAGGCTGCAGGGAAAGGGACCAGGGATGGGGAGTCAGTGATTTCTGGGTACAGAATTTGTGGTGGGGATGACGAAAACTCCTGGAGATGGATGGTGGTGAGAGTTCCACAATAGTGTCAATGTACTTAATACCAGTGAACTGAACACTTAAAAAGGTTAAGATGCTCCATTTTAGGTTATGTCTATTTTACCAGAATTTTAAAAAGAACTGGCAGAGCCAAAAGAAAAAAAATATGCTCCCAGAATGCCTGACTTGGTGAGATTCAGAAATCTGCATTTTAAATAGCATCACAGGTGCTTCTAAAAGAAGCAATCTGAGGACCCCACTTTAAAAAGTGGTATCCTGGGAACTTCCTTGGTGGTCCAGTGGTTAAGACTCCGAGCTTACAATACAGAGGGCACAGTTTCCATCCCTGGTCAGAAAACTAAAATCCCACATGCCATGTGGCATGGCCAAAAAACTTTTTTTACAGTGGTATTCTGATGATCAAAAACAGATCTTTCTCTTTTAAATATACACACTTAAGTATTTATGAATGAAATGACATGCTGTCTGGGTGTGCTTCAAAAATGCCCCACTGTGGGTGGAGGCAGTGGTGTGGATGAAACAAGGGAGTTGACAACTTTGCAGTTGAGAGACAGACTCATGGGTGGGGTTGTCATACTGTTCTCTCGTCTTTCATACAGGCTTGATATTTTCTATAACCAAAAAAAAAAGCTTTTTCAAAATCCAGGTGGGTGCCATTCCCAACAGAAAGGAGAATGTAGTTAAAGTGAAGGAGGCAGCTCGTTACAGGCAAGGAACAGCCAACAGCAGTGAATGCTGGAGCACCCCATTCCAGTCTAAGCTGGAGGTGGAGGTTGGGGGAGGTGGGTTGTGGTCAGAGATGAAGCTGGTAGTCAGGAAGGGTGATACCTACATCATAAGTATAAGTCTTCAGGAAATGGGGAAACATTGGGATATGCTTGATGAACATTGTAAGAAAAGATTAGACTTCTGCCTTAGCCAGACTGGGTGGATCTGAGGAGATCAAAAGTGAAAGTCGCTCGGTGATGTCTGACTCTTGGCGACCCCATGGACTGTACAGGCAAGGAATTCTCCAGGCAAGAATACTGGAGTGGGTAGCCATTCCCTTCTCTAGGGGATTTTCCCTAGGGATCGAACCCAGGTCTCCCACATTGCAGGCAGATTCTTTACCAGCTGAGATCATCAAGTGGGGAGCAAATCAGAAGGCTGTAGTAGGTGTCCTGGTAAGTGACTTCAAGACCTGAACAAAGGTGGCAGTAGGGATGGAAAGATGGAGAGCTTCAATGGAGATTTTAGTAGATATGACTTCACAACTCTACTTAATTATAGACAGGGGAAACATGAGCAAGAGGCAAGAATGACTGCAAGCTTCCAGTCTAGGGAACTGACAGCAAAGCCTTTAACCAAGAGAGAACATGCAGAAGGATTAGCAATGGTGATCTAATTGTGTTTGTTTTTAATTAATTTTTATTGGAGTATAGTTGCTTTACAATGTTGTGTTAGTGGCTACTGTATAGCAAAATGAATGAGCCACACATGGAATATTGCTGTGCTGTGTTTAGTTGCTCAGTCATGTCTGACTCTTGGTGAACCCACAGACTGTAGCCCAGTAGGCTCCTTTGTCCATGAGGCTTCTCCAGACAAGAATACTGGAGTGGGTTGCCACTGCTTTTTCCAAGGGATCTTCCCAACCCAGGGATTGAATCCAGATCTCCTGCCCTGTAGGTGGATTCTTTACCATCTGAGCCACCAGGGAAGCCCCATGGAATATTACTCAGCCATAAAAAGGAACAATATTGGATCATCTGTAGAGGCATGGGAAATGTGGACCTAGAGAATGTCATAAACACTGAAGTCAGAAAGAGAAAAATAAATATCATCTATTAACACATACATGTGGAAGCTAGAAAATGGTATATGTGATCTTATTTACAAAGCAGAAATGGAGACACAGATGTAGAGAACAAATACTAGATAACATCTAACTGTGTTCTGAGAAGAGACCCTGGCAAGATGTATCATTCAAGACTGAGAACTCCCTGACCACCCTTACGTGATAGTTACAGACTCCCTTGCAGGCGTCCAAGTTCCTTTTCTTCTCTAGACTCCATCCCTTACAGAACCATAGGAGATCAGAGCTGGGAGAAGCTTCCAGTAGCATTTAGCCTAATACCCTCCTTGTACAACTGAGAAGTCTAGAGATGGTAACTGTCTAAAATCCTTATGACCTTTTAAATATGTTTAAGGTTGCCCTAACTTCAAATGAAAAGCAACAACGAAAATCAAGTATATACCTATAACCCTTCCTTTTCATCAACTTGACTACCAGTCTTCCTTCTTGAGTAGTCAAATACCCATTGTCCCATTTCCTTGTAATTCAGAATTCATTNGGGTTGCCATGCCCTCCTCCAGGGGATCTTCCCAACCCAGGGATCAAACCCAGGTCTTCCACATTGCAGATTCTTTACTGATTGAGCCACCAGGGAAGTTCCCCTCTACAATACCTAGGTATAAATGCATGCTTGACATCTCCAGGGACAGAAAATATTACCTTTGGGGCAGCCTTTTCCATCTAATTCTTAGAAAGATCTTATTATGTAATTTGTTCTTTGTTCCCTTAGCTCTCTGTAAAGGGTCTAGTCTCATACATTTAAGACTACTGCTACAGATATTATGGGCTTCACCAGTGGCTCAGACAGTAAAGAGTCTACTTGCAGTGTGGGAGACCCAGGTTTCATCCCTGGGTCGGGAAGATCCCCTGGAGAAGGAAATAGCAACGCACTCCAGTATTCTTTCCTGGAAAATCCCATAGACTGAGGAGCCTGGTAGGCTACACCCCATGGGGTCGCAAAGAGCTGGACACGACTGAGTGACTTCACTTTCACCTTTCACAGATACTAAAGCTCCTTGAAAACTGCTTAGAGCATATTACAGAAAGGAAAAGGAAATATGTAACTCACCGAGGGAGAGGCTGGAAGTGGTCATAGGGCATGATCTCTTTAAATCCATCGCTAGAAATGAAATCATGAGAATATAATTACTACTCAATATATTTACTCATTTGACTAGTACAGATGTCATATGACAAAAGACAGAGCTCTTTCAAATTATACTGACACTTAAATATGCCAACTGTTCTGAACTATTTCCCCCCAAATTCCCTTTCCACTTGCATATTTCTGCTACCATCTCCTTAATTTTTAGGAACATCTCTGATATACAACTTACCCAGTTCTATATGAAAGTGAAGCTAGCAGTATATATTTATTAAAGTAGTATATGTTCATCACCTCTTAATTTAGATAAATCTATTTATTCCCTTTTATCCTCCTAAATTATTGTGATAAAATATATCCATGATATTAACACACTGTCTTATCAGTAGGATCTTTAGAAAACCACTTTGTTTAACAGAATCTGTCTTTTGAAAAGGCCTCTATTTGTGATTATGTACACCTGGGATTACAGGAAATGCACAGCTTCGTGATAGGAAATGAATCCACCGAGAACGCTTCCCTTTCCACTTGCACACTGTCTCAGCCAGCTGGCAGAGAGCTGGGGGATTCTGGGACTTGATAGTGTGCTGTTATTTTAGGATCCTGTAGCAAAGCCAAGAAAGTTCCCCAATCCAACTTCCCCAATCCAAGTCACCAGGTACTAAATTATGCAGCAGGATGCTTTATGGATAGCTTTTCTGCTCTGGCAGTCAAACTCTGCACTTCCTGCACTATGCATTATTTATACTGAGTTTAAGGTGAACACTTCAAAAGTCGAAATGTGGTCATCGGTAACTCAGTTAAAAAAGCTAAAATGGTGAATTATCGATATTCACAGCTGGTAGGTGGACTAGATGTACTTAAATGAAGAGACCTTTCATGTTGTATACACGAGACATGCTCAGAGAGGTTCATGACAAAAAGTGAAAGGTCACATCATACGGACATAAAGCCCACAAGCACGAACCAGATGAGTGAGCGGATGAACCTAATGCCTCCTGACCACAGTTATAAATGGGTTAGCAGGTACCTGCCACCAGGCTACATTCAAGGTCATGCAATGGAACTGTGTTGCTTGATAAGGATGGATCAGTCCCAGCTGTTGTTGATTTCTTTTTAAAAAATTTTAATTGGAGAATAATTGCTTTACAAAATTGTGACAGTTTCTGCCATCCATCAACATGAATCAGCCCGTGTCATACCGGCTCCCTGTGTCATACAGCAAATTCCCACCAGCTGTCTGTTTTACATATGGTAATGTATGTTTTCACGTCACTCTCTCAACTCATCCCACCCTCTCCTTTCCTCATTGCATCTACAAAGTCTGTTCTCTATGTCTGTGTCTCCACTGTTGCCTCACAAATAGGTTCATCAGTACCATCTTTCTAGATTTCAGATATATGTGTTAATATATGGTATCTGTCTTTCTCCTGACTTACTTCAGTCTGTATAACAGGTTCCAGGTTCATACACCTCATTAGAACAGACTCAACTGCATTACTTTTAATAGCAGAGTAAAATTCCATTTATACATGTACCAAAGGGCAGTGATCCAGACCTTGATGGGCAAGGATCCATGCTGCATTCCTTCAGTTTGGGCTTTGGTTTCACATTTTCAGGGTAGTAATGGCAATAATGGTCAGGAACCACCCTCTTCAAGCGGATATCCACACATTCAGCAGAATTGAGCTGATACCCTAAAGCGACAGAATAGGAATGTCTGAGTATTGCATTTATTTGGGATTTCCTTGGCAATGTGATCGCTTGCCACACATTTTTTTCTTTCTTCTTTAAGAAACTCAACTCAGTGGTTCTCAACCCTGGTTGTATAACAAACAGAATCATGTGGGAGCCTTTAACACATAATAGCACCTAGGTCCCCTCCTGGTCCAATGAAATCAGAAGCATTACAGTCAAGAAATCAGCATTCCCACAAGTCAAAGTGGGAGGAGTGGGTCTTATCTGTTCCCATGGTCACATTGCAACTGAAGAAATATGGCCATTCCTTTATTCCCAGGCTACTAGAAGGTTGAAGCAGCAGATGCCCACTGCTTAACTGGAATAGGGTGTAAGGTACTTTAGCAAAAGCACTTATGGAGAGTTAGCAATTGGACTGAATGCTGCTTCCAGTTTCCCAAGCTCCTTTAGGTTTACAGTTACTGTGGGGAGTAAATAAGATCATGAGTGTCAAAGCTTTGTTAAAAATGTAAATCTTTAAACAAAGGCTGGGAGATATGGTACAGCAGCAGCAGAAAACTTATGACCAACCTAGGCAGCGTATTAAAAAGCAAAGACATTACTTTGCCAACAAAGGTCTGTCTAGTCCAAGCTATCGTTTTTCCAGTAGTCATGTATGGATGTGAGAGTTGGACTATAAAGAAAGCTGAGCACCAAAGAATTTATGCTTTTGAACTGTGGGGTTGGAGAAGACCCTTGAGAGTCAGAAAGGAGACAGAAAGGAGATCCAACCAGTCAATCCTAAAGGAAATAAGTCCTGAATACTCATTGGAATGACTGATGCTGAAGCTGAAACTCCAATGTTTTGGTTACCTGATGCAAAGAACTGACTCATTTGAAAAAACCCTGATGCTGGGAAAGATTGAAGATGGGAGGAGAAGGGGACGACAGAGGATGAGATGGTTGGATGGCATCACCGACTCAGCGGACATGGGTTTGGGTGGACTCCAGGAGTTGGTGATGGACAGGGAGGCCTGGCATGCTGTGGTTCATGGGGTTGCAAACAAAGAGTCAGACACAACTGAGTGATTGAACTGAACTGAATTGAACTGAGCAGCAAGACTCTCGGGTTCTTCTAAAATGACTAAAATGTTTGACCGAGACTGAGAATGACTACTTGCATTATAACAGATTTGTGTTATACTTAGCACTTACTTTTTAAGATTTTTGTTTTGATATGGACCATTTTATTTTTAAATTCTTTATTGAATTTACTATAGTACTGTTTCTGTTTGTTTGTTTGTTTGTTTGTTTGTTTTTTACTTTACAATACTGTATTGGTTTTGCCATACATCAACATGAATCCACCATGGGTGTACACGTGTAAATATGTTTTGGTTTTTTTCTTTTTCTTTTCGGCCACAAGGCATGTAGGATCTTAGTTCCTCAACCAGGGATCAAACCTGCAACTCCTGCATTGGAAGGCAAAGTCCTAACCACTGGACCACCAGGGAAGTCCCTGTTTTTAGCACTTACAATTAGAAAGTTATAATAGACTCCTTTGAAAATTTTTGGAGCTCATGTACAGAAGGTTAGTTATTCAGTGTCACATCTCTTTACTGTTGTCATGGCACTGTGCATGGCTCTTGTTTCCTTATATTTCCCCTCCTTCCATTACAATCCCCCAGAGACATCTGCTGCTGCTGCTGCTGCTGCTGCTGCTGCTGCTGCTGCTGCTGCTAAGTTGCTTCAGTCGTGTCCGACTCTGTGCAGCCCCATAGACGGCAGCCTACCAGGCTCCTCCATCCATGGGATTTTCCAGGCAAGAGTATGCCTGGAAGTGGGATGCCATGTGTTAAATATACATCCGTCTTCTGTAATGTTGTTTCATGTGTATCTGCTTTGACTAAACAAATGATACTGTGTCTTATCGTCTTCTGTTTTCTACTTTTCTCACTCAACGTTACATTTCTGAGAAGTACCCTTGTACTGAGCTGTTGTTTCATTCTTCTGTATAATATTCCATTGCTAGTACACTTTACTCATTTCCTGCTCTGGGGTACCTAGGTTACCTCTGACAACAATGAACTTTCTAACTGGGGAAATAGCATTTTCTATACAGGGGAACAAAACCCTCCCATCTACATCTCCCCCTGCTTCATAATCCTTCAAAGAAGGAATGAAGACTTATTCCTGATTCTATTCAATCAGTTTGTACAGTCTCTGAGGAAAGTGAACATTCCATATGGATGAGAGCTGTAAATCCAAAAAACAACTCACAAAATGATGCTTCTATTTCCTGAAAGATCTGATTCCAAGCTTCCAGTCACTATATAAGTGTCATGTTAAGTTTTTTAAAAAGGTAATTTTTCAAAACCAGAATGAGCTCTTCAGAAAAATTTTTAAAAAGTCCAAAATTAAGTTTTCAGCCTTAGTCAACTGGTATAAAGTTCCAAAAATACATTTAAAGGCCCAATGGCTGAGAGCAATCTGATTTTATAAAACACTAGACAGCTTCCTACAAGTTGTGGCTTACATGTAAGCTGAGTGTAGAAGGACAGACTGGTATGCATTATAAAAAGCAAGGTCAAAACCACAGGAACGAAAATCCAAATGGCGTCAATAAAATATGACTTGGGCGCCAATATCTGCCAGAAAGTCTGCAACATCAGATGGCAATGCCAGTCCGGGTACTTTCCCTGAACTAACCTCACGTGTCCCACACAGATGACTGCAGACAAGACCGGGGAAGTCCACCCAAGTACTTGGAGGCCAGCATACTAGTCTTCCTCATTATCCCAAACTCTGAAATGCCATTTACATAAATCATGTAGATTCGATTACTAATATAATTAGATTTTGGTAATGCTTTCCTTGTGGGTTTTATGTGTGTGTATTTTCCCCAAAATAATAACAGAATGAAATTATAGCTCCTTGAGTCAAAGAAAAATTTCTTTGTTCTAAATGGAAACATATTTCTAGAAGGAGACAAAGAGCATACAGGTGTTTATAATTTGGGGGGAGAGACAATTAATTTTCCTCCTTAATTTTGTCGCAGTACACAGATAACTAAAAGAGAAAGAAATAAGACAGACTGCTTTCCTACATTAAGAACAAATGTACTAAAATTCTGCTGGTATACAGAAAATGGCAGGATTGGGGGAAACTCCACAAAGAGCCTAACATGTTCCTTCTGTCCTCACAGACAACGCCATCTTTGGTGATGGACTCACAGCCAGGCAATTCCCATGAAGGTTGGGATCCCGACCAGCAGGGCTGATTGTGGCTTTCCTTGGGCATCCAGATATGAGAAAACCTATTCTCCTCCCAAGAACTGAGCCAAGTGAACTAAGCTGAGTCCCACTGTACATGGCCCTCCCAGAAAGGAAAGCATCTAACTTCGGTGTCCAAATGAAAACACATATTTAACTGTGTGTGAAAGCTAGAAAATAAATTAAAACTAAAGAGATATTTGTTGCTTTTCTCATGTACAATTAGAATCAAAAAGAATTCTTTAGGATTAGAATTTTAAAAGACATAGAATTTGAAAGCCTCCCTATCTCTTTGCTCTTATTTTGGGGTCCATGAGAGACATGCAAACATGTTTCCAGTTCTTTGCTCAAAGCAAAGGGTGTTCTCTAAATCCAGTTTTCACCTGTTTTCAAGAATAAGGCAGATGCATGTTCATTAACCCCACTGGGTCTCACAGGCCGTGGAGTAAGATGCTGTGTGGTTACACGTCTCTAATTAGCACACTAACTTAAAGTCAGCTTCAAAAACACAAACATGTTATTTTTAACTCTGAGCTCTAAATATTTAGAAACAAAGCCTATGCCTCACCTCCTCCACATGTCACAGTGCAGGGAAAGAAGTCAGTTTGTCTCCACTGATGGCTGATCGGCTGGTAGAAGAAGAACTGGACCACACTGTCCTTAGCCCCAGTGTACCTGGTCTGGACAGAGAGAACTGTGATAACATATCTGCATGCAATGAAACAGCTCCTTCCACATCTTTCAACATGAGGTGAATACAAGTCACCTAGGTAGATAGACGTGTCTATCACAACACACTCTCATACACGAAGACTCCCAGAATGTTAAGATGTGATAGCATTTCAATTAAATTTGTCCTAAGCGGGATTTCAGAAGCTCTTCAACCATTCTCCCTGGAGTCATTTTCCCAGGTAATTCCAGGCTTGCAAATGAGTTCACAAAAATGTAGGTGGACTTAAAAAAAAAATGTAGTGGCATATAGTTGCTTTGCAATGCTGTTAGTTTCTACTGTACAGCAAAGTGAATCAGCCATTTGTATACATATATCCCCTGTTTCGGATTTCTTTCCCATTTAGGTCATCACAGAGCATTGAATAGAGTTCCCTGTGCTACACAGTAAGTTCCTATTAGTTATCTATTTTATACATAGTAGTGTATATATGTAAATCCCAGTCTTTCAATTCATCCCCCCTTCTCTTCCCTGCTTGGTATCTATAAGTCTGTTCTCTACGTTCATGTATTCCTTCTTTGCAAATAAGTTCATCGGTACCAATTTTTTTCAAAGGTTTTAGTTTGTTTAACATTTTTTCTTCCTGATACATACGATTTTAATTTCTATGAGAACAGGAACTGAGATGTAATCTGGGCTTGCTTACAACATGGCACATAATTAGGAATCTTACATTTTTAATAACAACATCCCTAAGCATCTTTTAGCCTTCTGAAAGCACAATTACAGAAACTCGAAACGTACACAAATCCACAGTGTTTGCATATGAGCCTTGCTGCATCTAGCTAACAAAGAGAAAGTGCATCGCTGAGTGTGAGAAGGCAGTTACAGACAAAGATAAGTTTACTTTCAGCTTATTTTATTTCAGCAAGTCCTCTCCTGTCTTTCTTTTCTTCTCTACTGATTGAACAAATGAGTGAATTGAGGAAAAGTCCTGGAATGCAACACAAAGAGAAAAATAGAGGGAAAACAAAGATTAAGCTTGAGGGGAACAGAACCAGAAATGCCAGTATTACATGGAGTTAAAGAGAAAGAACAGAGAGACTTCCCTGGTGATCTAGTGGTTAAGACTCTGTGCTTCCACTGTGAGGGGTGCAGGTTTGATCCCAGGTCAGGGAACTAAGAGCCCATGAGCTGTGCAATGTGGGAAAGACAGAAGTACTCAGTCTAAAACTATTCATAAAGTTCTGAGCAGGCATCAATAAAAAATGCAACAACAAGGACAAAGAGAAATTCTAAAAGTTATGAGAAAAGATGATTCCCCACAAAGGAGTGAGAATCAGAATGGCATCAGGTTTCTCACAGGCAATAATGAATACAAGAAAACAAACACCTTTAAAACGATGAGGGACAATAGTTTTTAATCTAGAATTCTACAACCAAATTATTCACTACCAATCAACGATCAGTTGTCAACTTATAAACAATCTAAGATCAAATTAACAATCAGTAATCAGTGAAATAAAGTTTTCTTCAGAGACAAAATGACAAAAACTTGACCACTCAAAGACTAGAAAAAGAAACTAGTTAAGGGTATACTGAAAAAGAACTAAATAAATGCACGAGAAAGCAATGAGATGCAATAAGCAGTAGTGATGAAATGATCAGTAAAGCTTATTAGTAAATATAAATAAGAATTGACTGAAAAAGAAAAGTTTTATGTACTTACTTATAAAACAGTAAAAAAGTTGTAAAATTATCAAATGAAAAATTCCAGACCGGAGATGTTTGTGGAAGAAGGGAGAGTTACAGGGATGGGATGAGGTTACAGAGTCAGAAAAGACTTCTAAGGAGTCTAAGAAGTTAAGAGTTTTTTAGATTCACGAAGCACCATGAAGCTCAAGCAGAAGAAAGTTACTAATTCCATCAACAGTCAAACTGATGAAAAACCAAGAGAAAATGGTTGAAAACAGACAAGATACATTACCTTCTAAGGGACAAAAATAAGTCTGACAACTGATGTCTCAACAGAATAAATGGAAGCCAGAAGACAGTGGAGAGTTATCTTCAAGAAAGAGTTTCACAATGACAAAAAGGTCAAGTCACTACAAGAGCTAATGATTCTAAAAGTCCGTGTACCTAACCACCAAGCTTCAAAATATGTAATTCCCAAGTTGACAAGAATAGAGAAAATACAGACACCTCCACAGTCACAATGGTAGTGTTATCAGGTCTCTTGTGGTAACAGAATAAGGAGATAAAACTCAGTAAGGCTATAATTTTGAATAAAACCATTAATAAACATGACTTAATTGATATATGTAGAATGCTGTGCCCAACAGCAGAAGACTACATATCACACTCTTCCAAAATTTGCCACAAATTGTTTTCACAAATTTCAAAACATTGAAATGATATAATGTTCTCTGACTACAGTAGAATTAAGGTATAAAATGATGTGATTTTTTTGAAAATTCTGACATACTTGGACACTACACTTGTAAATATACTACAAGTCAAATAATATATCACTATGAAAATTATAATACAACTTAACTGAATGATGAAGGGAAAGATTTCATATTAAGCTTTGTGGAATGAAATTTAAGGCATGCTTTGAGGGAAATTTATAGAGTTAAAATTGTATGTTACAGAAAAATTGGATGAAAAATCACTGATCTAACCATCCATTTCAAAAAGTTAGAAAAAGAAAAGCATATTGGATACAGAGAAAGTACAGAGATGGTAATAATAAAGATGAAGGCAGACATTAATGATATGAGAACTAAATTACATATTCAGTTCAGTTCAGTCTCTCAGTCATGTCCAATTCTTTGTGACCCCATGAATTGCAGCACACCAGGCCTCCCTGTCCATCACCAACTCCCGGAGTTAACTTAGACTCACATCCATTGAGTCAGTGATGCCATCCAGCCATTTCATCCTCTGTCGTCCCCTTCTCCTCCTGCCCCCAATCCCTCCAGTGGCTTATAAAGCCAAACAGTGTTTCTCTGAAAAGTTTAATAAAATTGAAAGCACTCCAACATAAATGATTTAAAAAAAAAAAAAGAGTAGGGACAAATAATCAATGTTAGGAATGAGACTCAACACAGATTCTCTACAGAATGGAAGAAATAAGACAATACTATTTTTAAAAAACCCAAAAAATCTATGTCAATAACTTTCAAAAAGCTAGTTGAAATAGACGGGTTCCTTGAAACAAAACTGACACGTAAGGAAATCAAACATCTGACTGATTAGATAGCAAAAAACTCATACAAACTGTTACAGAATAGAGGAAGTATTTCTCAATGTATTTTATAGTTTATTACAGGAAGGTAAGATCAGAAGGTAAGTTTAACATCCCCAAACCAACGTAGTTCACTATATTAAAACGAAAGAAAGAAAAAAACATAATCACTACTTCTATTGAACATTGTACTAAATGTCCTAAATAATGCAAAAAAGCTCCAATACCTGATGCGAAGAGCCAACTCATTGGAAAAGAACCTGATGATGGGAAAAACTGATGGCAGGAGGAAAAGAGGGTGGCAGAGGATAAGATGGTTAGATAGCATCACTGACCCAGTGGACATGAATCTCAGCAAACTCCAGGAAATAGGGAAGGACAGGGAAGCCTGGCATGCTGCATGCAGTCATGGGGTCTCAAAGAGTAGGACATGACTTAGTGAGTGAACAATAACAACAATGCAAGAAAATTTCTTTAAAGTATACAACAATTGGAAAAGAAGAAACCAAACTCTTTATTTGTGGGTGTCATAACTGTGTATGTACATAATCCAAAAGAATTAACAAACTATTAGTATTAACATGTGAATGCAGTGAGAATATAATGTCAGTATATAGAAACCAATTAGGTTTTCATTCTCCAGCAGAAAACAAACAGAAACAAATTTAAAACATTTACAATAGCATCAAAATAATAGTCAAATATTTGGAAATTAATAAAAGATATGCAAAACATATGCACTGAAAATTATAACCATTATTGACAAGAATTTCAAAATAACTAAATAAAGGGAAGAATATACCATATTTATGGACTGGAAGATGATACTGGAAGGTGAATTTTCTCCAAATTGACCTACAGATTTCAAAGCAATTCAAATCAAAATCAGCAGAATAAAACTTTAGAAGCATATTTCAAAGTTGACACGGAAAGGGAAGGAGGCAAGAATATCAAAGATAGTCTTCAAGGACAAAGCTGAAGAAATTACACTGGCAGATATTGACTTGTTCTAATGTTATAGTAATTAAGTCACAATGGTATTGCTGCATATAGATGAATAGGTCAGAAGAGAATGTAAAAATAGAGCCACACATATATAGTTTGGAATTTAAGATAGATGGGGAAACGATTGTCTTTTCCACCTAATGATTTTGGCTCAACTGGATAGTCATGGGGGAAAAGACTGATTCTACTTCATATACAAGTATCAATTCTAGTATATAGCTTTCAGTGTGAAAGATAAAATAGTAATGTTTCTAGACAAAAATATACAAGAATATTTTTATGATCCAGAATAAAGCAAAGATTTTCTAGCCAGGATACAAATAGCTTACACATAAAGATTAAAATTAACAACCTATAGTACAACAAAATTCAGAACTTCTGTATGGGGACTGATAGCTGTAAATAAATTTAATGGAGAACAAAAGTTGAAAATGAATTAAGAATTTAACTCCAGAAATTAAAAATACAATACCAAGATAAAACCCATGTAAAGAGAAAAGAAACAAAAACTAAAATTACATGAATAGAATTCTTTATAAACACTGAGAGTTAACAAGACTAAAATCTAGTTCTTAGATACCTCAGAGACAAGCCTTTGGATGGTTTGAACAAACAAAAATTAGACAAGGAACCAGAGAACACATTTAGGAATGAAAAGAGACATAGGTACAGGTGCGTTTTTTGTTGTTGCTGTTTTGTTTTGTTTTAGAGATAAAGGAAGGCTATGATTACATTTCAAAAGTTAAATTTGAAAAATTAGATGAATTGAACACTTTTCGAGAAAATAATAAATTGCAAACGTTTCTACTTCTGTGATTCATGGCACACGCTTAAAATGAGATGGAATTCTGACTGAGAGGGATGATGAGATAGGTAAATTTTATTTTCTGTTAGACACTGAACTTTATCCCCCACAAAAAGTTATGTTGAAGTTCAAACTCACAGAACCTCAGAAATGATCTTATTTGGAAATAGGGTTTTTGCAGATCTAGTAAAGCTAAAATGAGGTCATTAGGATGGGCCCAACCCAGTGTGACTGGTGTCCTTATGTTACCAACCAGGGTTCTTGGCCTCCTTGATCAATAGAAATTGATCAGAGGTAAGATAAAAAATTTAGGCTAGCTCCTTCTGCAGCGCTGGGAGAGAGAACTAACAACAGATTCCCCTGCTCCCTGAGGGGGCGAGACGCAATCCTCAATGGGGTGAGGGTAGGGGCGTGTCCAGGGGGTCAGCCTGGAGGGGTGACTTAGGTGCTCTGCCCACCCCTTGGGTAGTGGCAAGTGCGGGGGGCACGCTCAGTACTCTGCCTTGGTTCCCAACACCCAGTTTTGCTCCAGGCTCTTCAAAAGCGGCAGTTGGGCTTTTCGGTCTCTTTGGATCTTTTGTCCAGAATCTGCCCCAACTGTGCGTGCACATAGTTATTTTTAGCCCCATATAATTTATTTGTGTTTTGTCACATGAGAGGTGTATCCAGGTACAATCACTGCAGTGAAAGGTTCCAGGTCCCAGCCTGTCTCACTTATATAAAGTGAGACATTTGGGCACAGATGTGGACATGCACAGAAGCAAAGTGATGTAAAGAAAAGGTAGAAGAGTTGAAGATTTAAGAAGTGAGGAGAGAGGCATGAACAAATTCTTTCATATACCTTTCAAGGAACCAGTCCTGCCCACATCTTCATTTTGGACTTCTAACCTCCAAAACTGTGAGATCNTTGTTGACAGTATAGAGCTTCTCCATCTTTGGCTGCCGAGAATATAATCAATGTGATTTCATTGTTGACCATCTGGTGATGTCCATGTGTAGAGTCTTCTCTTGTGTTGTTGGAAGAGGGTGTTTGCTATGACCAGTGCATTTTCTTGGGGTACATCAAGGCTGTATATTGTCACCCTGTTTATTCAACTTACATGCAAAGCACATCATGTGAAATGCTGGGCTGGATGAAGCACAAGCTGGAATCAAGATTGCCAGGGGAAATATCAATAACGTCAGACATGCAGATGACATCACCCTTATGGCAGAAAGTGAAGAGGAACTGAAGAGTTTCTTGATGAAAGTGAAAGAGGGGAGTGAAAAAGTTGGCTTAAAACTCAATATTCAAAAAACTAAGATCATGGCATCCAGTCCCTTCACTTCATGGCAAATAGATGAAGAAACAGTGGAAACAGTTACAAACTTTTTCTTGGGTTCCAAAATCACTGCAGATGGTAACTGCAGCCATGAAATTAAAAGATGCTTGCTCCCTGGAAGAAAAGCTATGACCAACCTAGACAGCATATAAAAAGCAGAGACATTACTTTGCCAAGAAAGGTCCATGTATCCATGATTTGTCCATTATGCATATATGGATGTGAGAGCTGGACCATGAAGAAAGCTGAGTGCTAAAGAATTGATGTTTTTGAACTGTGGTGTTGGAGAAGACTCCTGAGAGTCCCTTGGACTGCACGATCAAACCAGTCAATCCTAAAGGAAATCAGTCCTGAATATTCACTGGAAAGACTTGATGCTGAAGCTGAAACTCCAATACTTTAGCCACTGATGCAAAGAACGGACTCATTGGAAAAGATCCTGATGCTGGGAAAGACTGAAGGCGGGAGGAGAAGGGGATGACAGAAGCTGAGGTTGTTGGATGGCATCATTGACACAATGTACATGAGTTTGAGCAGACTCTGGGAGTTGGTGACGAACAGGGAAGCCTGACGTACAGCAGTCCATGGGGTCGCAAAGATTCAGACGTGACTGAGCAACTGATCTGAATTGAACTGAACTGTGGGGTAGAGCTGGTCCTCATTTTCTCTCAGGTTGAAGCCAGTTCTTCCTGTTGTTGTTGTTGTTGTTGTTGTTGTTGTTGTTGTTGTTCTTAGTTGATTGGAATGGAAAGAGATACAGTGAAACACAAGGTTGACCATCATTAGGGACCTCACACACATTCTTAACCTCCCACTCAAAGGAGAGCCATTCCTTGATTGCCTCATAGGCCAAGGAGAGATGAATGGAAACAGAGTTTCCAATCTTAGTAACAACACAGGCTGGGTAGTACTACAGTGCTCTGACCAAAAAAAAAAAAAGTAACCCATGGAAAAGGATATTTCCTAGAAACCCACAGAATTTGGACAAGCTTGTAAGTCAGGGAAAACCATCAGAATTATTCTTGCTTCATCACAGCATCTCTGATTTGCCAAATTCTCTCCCACCAAGTATACTGCATTCATGAAAGAAAATGGTTTGGGCATGGAAGTGAGGCTTTATTTATGCATGAGTCAGACAGTTGTGTGTAACACCCTCTTTGATAAATAATATATGTTTAAAAAAAAAAACCTTTCTAGTCAAGAGAGATCAAAAGCTTTCCAGAAATTGCAGTTTAAACCCAGAATTGTTTATTTAATCTGAGAAAACTAGAACTCAAGAGACAGGAAAATAGAAGACTGAGTACAAATTCATACAGTGGAAACATGCTAAAATGTATTCTATTAAGAGGTGAATATAGAATTTGGACATAAAGGTGTAAAGTAATTTTTGAGTGTTGTTTTTTAGTTGCTAAGTTGTGTCTGACTTTTTTTGTGATCCCATGCCCTCCAGGTCCCTCTGTCCATAGGATTTCCCAGGCAAGAATACTGGAAAGGTTTGCCATTTCCTTCTCCAGGGGATCTTCCCAACCCAGGGATTGAACCCATGTCTCCTGCATTGGCAGGTGGATTTTTTTTTTTTCTTTTAATCGCTGAGGCGACCAGGGGAAGCCCAATTTTAACTACACATAATATATGACTGTATTTCTAAGAATTAAATTTTAGAATGTTATAGGTAAAACTAAGATCACTCCCCCAAAACACTGATATCCTCTAAAATAGCCACTATTTTCTCAATGTTTTCAGTTTGGAATATATCCTCTCAAATCTTAAAAATATATATATACACACAGACATACACATATTCATATATGTACATGTGTGTATAAACATACACACTGAAAGTAAATAGTTTATGCATGTATGTGTGTTTATGCATGAGGTCAATAAATACCACATTTTCCATATTAATACCTCCACCAAACACACCGTAAAATTTTAACCTTTGTGGCTCTTTTTCTCATCCCATTACTGTACTGTTTCCGACTCGGTCAGACATCTCTAAATTGACTTGAGAGGAATACAGTTCTTCTGAGTAGGAATGAAAAGAGAATTTTTTAAGAGAGTATGTATGCGGTGTGTGTGTGGGTTTTACTACTTTAGCATCAAATGGGAAAACCTTAAGAGAAGCAGCCCAAGCCCGGAGTGTATGAACAGCAATGGGTCAGAGAGAGTAGAAGGAGAGAGATGACAGTTAGGGCTTCCCCAGAGGACTCTCCCAGCACTGCTGCCAAGGAACAACACTGGGTTGATGCTTCAACGGTCTGACACAAAAGTCACTTCAATGTCTAGGGACGGCAAGTGACGTCCAGGAGTGGCAACGTAAACGTCTACAAATGTCTGTACCTTCAACGTCAGGATCACACGAGGGCCTGGTGTGGACCCTGGCAAGTGAGGACGTGTGCCCTGTGGAGGAGGCAGGTGTGACGCAGCTGCAGCCAGCTACCGCCAGGGCGGAACGCAAGCTGGTGGTCAGACCTTCCCATTTTTAAAGTGAAGCAGGGAAAAAAAAGAATACTGGTATTTTAATGTTAAAATCTCTTGACTTTGACTTTTTTTAAAGGTTGGAAATTTAAAACCCAAAGTTTCAAAACAACAAATCCACCCAGACTGACACTTGGCTGGCCACACTGGAGGCCGACTTTGCAGAGGACAGCAGTCTGCAACTCTCCTCCAACTCCAAATGTCTTTCTCTGCAGGCACAACCAATGCTGTGATGAAACTTTGACAAGCTAATGTAGAACAGCTCTTTAGAAGGCACTAGGTCTTCTCACAGGTAAATATATTCCCGGCAATTGGAGCTCTTGTCTTTCTTCCCTTTCTATTTCGAATGAGTTTCCCAAAAGGGATAGATAGGACAAACCCATCCACTGAAACACACCTTTCTGCGTGTCTTGGGTATTTCCGGTTGTATCAGAAGAATTTCAGGTGTGTCACCTTGAAAAAACACTGGGCACTGCATCTCATGTCCTCTGAGTGAAAGAAGATGCCCGCGATTTACCCAAGAGAGAGGACACAGAGCCCTGGTCACAGGAAAGAAGAGTTCTTGTGAGGGGACCTCGTGACAGGTGTCCAGACAAGTGCTCATGANCACTGCATCTCATGTCCTCTGAGTGAAAGAAGATGCCCGCGATTTACCCAAGAGAGAGGACACAGAGCCCTGGTCACAGGAAAGAAGAGTTCTTGTGAGGGGACCTCGTGACAGGTGTCCAGACAAGTGCTCATGATGAGACGTTACTGAGGAAATGGGAAAGGAAGGTAAGGGAGGGGCCTCTGTCTGCTCTGCTCTGCTTTGCAAGGAGAGCAACAGAAGAGTTGTGGTTTAAGACATGGAGCATTTAACCATGGACCATTCTCACTGAACTCCATCGAGAGGTTTAAAACCGAACACAGCAACCAGAGACTACAAATTCAAAACAATCATTCCCCTATAAGAATGAAGTTTCTTAACTATTAGGATTGAGGAACAGAACCTTGAGAGAGTTGAATAATTTTTAAGAACTGACCGTCAAGGTGAAAATATTAATGACACATGCCCTGTATAATAACAGTCATTGGCTGCCAACCAAACAAACTTGTTCTTTTTCAAATTCAAGATATGCTGGGCCCCTGATGCATGACATTTTATGAAGAGACTTGTCCTACCTTGAAGATGAAATCAGCCATCAGAGGTCCTGGAATCTTAAAGGTTTGCCTCTCTGAGCCCTTCTGAAATTCCACTGTTGTGTTTTCTACAACAAAAACTCCAGGGCTGTTAAAGCTGTGCTCTCCTTTGCTTCCTTGAAGTGTTTTTGATTCAATAACTAAAATGTAAAAATAAAGTTTTAATGGAAGTATCTTAAAAGCATTTCATTTCAAAAGATACTTTAGTACATGTAATTGCATCTGATATCAACACAACATCAGTACATCCACTCAGTTTACAAACACTGATTCAAATTGATGAAATAAATATATAAGCTTTTTGTGCGTACGTGCCAAGTTGCTTCAGTAGTGTCTGACTCTGTGCAGTTCTATGGACTGTAGCCCACAAGGTTCTTTTGTCCATGGGATTCTCTAGGCAAGAATACTGAAGAGCGTTGCCATGCCCTCCTCCAGGGGATTTTTTAGTTGTCTATAAAAAGGAGCAAACAAGATTGCTAGCTCCAGTAAGGTCTACTCAACTCTTTGGAGTCATAAGGGCAAGAAGAAAACTTCTCTCTATATTTTTTCATGATGTAGTTATTACTTAAAGGTATGTTACTAATTTTCTCACCCCTTCAGATCATAAGCCTAGACTTTACTAAACTACAATAAAATTTGAATTTGCTTTGAGATGTTTATTTTGAAATAATTATAGATTCACAGGAAGTTGCAAAAGTAGTGAAGAGGTCCTGTATACCTTTCATTCAGTTTTACCCAATGGAATGATTACATCTTATCCAACGATAATACAGTATAAAAACTAGGAAATAGACATCAGTACAATGTGTGCCTATAGTCCTGTGCTATTTTGTCACACATCACCACAACCAAAACACGGAACTATGACATCAACACAAAGATCTCTCTCATGTGTCACCTCTTTAGTCACAGTGGCTTTTTTTCAAAATTTATTTATTTTTTTCCCCTGTCACAAGGCTTGCAAGATCTTAGGTCCACAACCAGGGACAGAACAGAACCCTGTGACCCGTAGTTCCAGAACCAGGGACAGAGAAATCCCTGTGTTTCTCTGCACTGGAAACACAGAATCTCAACCACTGGATCAACAAGGACATCCCTCACATTGTGTTTTAAATGAACACTAGTTCTCTCCGATCTCTAAAAGAACACTGTTGCTGATTTAACCAAAATAACACTCCTACTTTATTTAAATAATTTCTTTCTTTCCCTTTCCTTTTTTTTTTTCCTTTCATTTTATAAATGTTCCCAAACTTAGTGGAGCTGGTTCACCTGCATTTCTGGCTCCAGCTCTACTCCTAACTCACTGCCTTGGCTTTTTATGGCCTATTTTTAAAATGAGGAGTCAGAGCAGACAATCTCCCAGGTCTTCTTCTCTGAAATCTATGCTTGACTCACTGGTATCCAGCGGTTCTTTAACCATCTCGAACAAAGGACACAACAGAACCACAACTCCATTCAATCCAATAAAAAGCAACAAAATGATTGGCTTTAAGAAGCTGCAACCCACATGCTGCTGTGCATTGGCAGTTTTTTTGTTTGTTTGTTTTTGTTTTTGGCCGATTTCTCTCTGCCACTGGAGCAACTGCAGGAATTCAAGTGCCCTGCACAGACTATTTAACAGGCATTAGGAGACATCCTTGATTACCCCTGACAGGCAGGCTGGGAACTTTTCTGGGAAAATTCAAAGACTGGACACAGGCTCCTTGATCTGCAGGAGTCATTAGTGGTCAAAGAATAATTCTGGCTACTCTCAGGCACACAAAACCCCAATCACTTTGGCCCTGATCTCCGTGACTGCAATAGATTTTTGGAAAGTGTGAGATTAAATTCATTTCCTAGTTCCAGTGAAGATATAAAACTGAATGCTATAAAGCGAGTTGTCAGTAAAAATGAGATGGGAAACTAGAGATGGTAAGGGGCCCTACACTGGATGAATTAGCCCTTGAAATTAAAGGAGGAAAAAAATCATGAGCATTCAGGTAATATCAAAACATGAAATAAAGTTGGGCAAAATCCATCACTGCAAAGAAGAAGGCATACAAAACACCAAGTTTCTAGATGGAGATTGAGCCTGAAGTGACTTGATTAAATTCAAGTAGTGTCCAATGGATTTTACCACTGAGCTGACCTTCTGCATCATAGCTTGC
>SJYV01026204.1:136504-169755 GCA_006410875.1 Neotragus pygmaeus
CTGGGTCGTATGGCAGTTCTATTACCAGTTTTTCAAGGAATCTCCACACTGTTCTCCATAGTGGCTGTACTAGTTTGCATTCCCACCAACAGTATAAGAGGGTTCCCTTTTCTCCACACCCTCTCCAGCATTTATTGCTTGTAGACTTCTGGATAGCAGCCATTCTGACTGGCATGAAATGGTACCTCATTGTGGTTTTGATTTGCATTTCTCTGATAATGAGTGATGTTGAGCATCTTTTCATGTGTTTGTTAGCCGGTGCTATTTTTTCAAATTAAGGTCCAACACCCGGTGAATGTGCTACAGGCTTACACTGTGATGTGCAATCCACAGCTCATGAGAACTGCACTCATAGCCCTTCAATTCTCAGAGCTCTCAAGGACCCTCTGTGTTCCTATAGTAGGACAGCTAGTGCTGGGTAAAGACCCCAGGAAATGTATAAACGCTCCCACACTGCAAAAGGCAGAGGATAACAGCCTTTTTTCCTGCTGCTGCTGCTTCCTTTTTTCTCCTCTTCAGGCTTAAATGACTGGGGTTGCAGAGAAGAGTCAAGGAAGAGATGCTATGCCTAGTCAAATAGATGAAAAAGAAATATCCTATGATATCACTTACATGAAATCTTAAAGAAAGATACAAACAAGCTTTGGCATTTGTTAGCTGGCTTAACAAAGAAATATATTGGAAATCCCCTTATCTTCTGCTGCTTACTCTGAAGAATGAAGTTAGTGTTGTTGGAAGAATAAATAAAATTACATACCAGGAAAAAAAAAAGAGGATCAGAAACCAAGACGCTCTTTTATCCCCAAATCTTCACAACTCAAGTCTACAATAGTACCTTTACATATTTTGATCCATATTAGTTATTTTTAAAAGATTGTTCCTAACTACTTCTAGCTGAAAGGTCTGCCCTGAGAAGTATCAGTCCGGGCTTCTTTCAAAAGAGACAGGGTCATGCTTATTACCACAAGAGGTCTCAAATTTTAAGAAGGCCATCAAGTATTGTTAGGTAAGCATGTAATGAGCATTTAGCATGACTTCCTTGGTTATAAATACATCAAACTTATGCTTCGAGTTGTATTTTATAGTGCATGCACACTTGACTCAGCATCCATTTCCTTTGATGAGTCACTATGCTCATGCTTATATTTATACATCTCTATACAGTGAGTCCCCTAAATATAAACCTTCAACTTGCAAACTTTCAGAGATCAGAATGTGTGCTCGCATGTCCAATCAATAAGTTAGTTCACATGTCCGGCGTACACTGTCACATGTGTGCATCTTCTACAAGTGACCATGCTGTGTGCAAGTAGAGTAGTACAGCATCTTTATTTCAAGCCCAGGATGTCCAGAAGCAAGCATAAAATAGCAGTGATGTAGCTGGTACAGCGCAGTCCATTGTGTTAGCTGGGTACCTAGGGTAACTTTGTTGGACTTACAAAACACTCTTAGGATGGACCTCGTTTGTATGTAAGGAACTTACTGTATATGATCATTGGACAGCATTTAGATGACAACAACAACAAAAAATCAATAATGGAGGTTTTCAGTTTACAGCATCTTGCCTTCTCCAGTTTGCCAGTCAACATATGTCATGTTGAAGTTTTGCTTCAGTAAAATCCCTTTTGCAATAACCCTCTTATTATTTCCATTTTTGAAATTTTAGGGAAATCTGGAGCTGTGTGCTTGATATAATACTGAGGCCAAGCTTGCAAAAGGACTGGAAATTCAGGCTCTAATCACCTCGAGGCAATATGCAAGATGGATATTATGTAATTAAATTCCACAGCAAAGAGACTAACATTATGTTACTGAGTGTCCTCAGTTTTTAATGATGTGCCTTTTTGAGGGTGATCTTAAAAGAGATCTTAAAAAGAATGATTTATTACTGCAAAGTCAGCTTGATTTCAGGACTATGTCTTTGGAATAAAATTGAGAAAACTCTTGTACAAATCAAGAAAATAAAGTCACATCTATATTAAGACGTTAAGAAATGCTAACTAATTCCTTTGTAAATGAAGCCAGTTCATTCTCTTCACTGGCAGAGAAAGGCAACTTTCAGAAACACTTCTGAGCCAGTTTTGAGAATATTCAGATGGAAAAATACTCCAAGCAAGAGATCTTATCACCTTTGGAGAAATGGGAATATTTTGAGCTCTGTTCATGGGACAGTGCCAGTCTTGAGTATTAAAGTTATATTTAATATGCCAGAACAGGTATGTATGTAAATGAGTATTTTACCTCAAAGTATTCGTCTTTACTAAACCTGTTTACTGCCTACTTATTCTGCTTTTGGGGCTTCTTAAGCTCTCTTTAGAGATTAATTTTAAATAACTGTCTTTAGTATCATGAGAAAATCAGGCCCAGTCATTGCATATTTTTATTTTCTAAAATATCTTTTTGATATGCTGTAAAATTCACATGCCATAAAATTCACTCATTTAAAATATAGTTTTGTGGTTTCAGCATATTCATAGAATTGTGAAACCATCACCACAATCTAAGTTTAGAACATTTTTGTTACCACTCCTCCAAAGAAACCCCATATCCATTAACAGTCCCCAGACCTGCCACCAACCCAACTCACTCTTGCCCTATGTAAGTACTAACCAGCTTTCTGTCTCCTTAGATTTGCTTACACTGGACACTTTATATAAAGACAATCATATATTAATAATATGTGACCTTTTTGTGACTCACTTCTTTCACTTAGCACAACGTTTTCAAAGATCTTATCTATTGTAGCAGGCTTCCTGTAGCACTAGTCATAAAGAAAATGCCTGCCAATGCAGGAGATATGAGACTTGGGTTACATTTTTAAGTAGGGAAGATCCCCTGGAGTAGGAAATGGTAACCCACTCCAGTATTTTTGCCTGGAGAATCTCATGCACAGAGAAGCCTGACAGGCTACAGTCCACAGGGTCACAAAGACTAGAACATGACTGAGCACAGAGAATCTATTGTAGCACATGTCAGGGACTTCATTCTTTGTTATAGTCTAATAGTATTCTACATATGCCACATTTTATTTACCCATTCATCTGTTAATGGACATTTGGGCTGTTTTCACATCTTGGCTATCATGAATTATACCACTACGAATATCTAAGCCAGGCTTCAGCAATACATGAACCGTGAACTTCCAGATGTTCAAGCTGGTTTCAGAAAAGGCAGAGGAACCAGAGATCAAATTGCCAACATCCACTGGATCATGGAAAAAGCAAGAGAGTTCCAGAAAAACATCTATTTCTGCTTTATTGACTATGCCAAAGTCTTTGACTGTGTGGATCACAAGAAACTGTGAAAAATTCTGAAAGAGATGGGAATACCAGACCATCTATCTGTCCTGCCTCTTGAGAAATCTGTATGCAGGTCAGGAAGCAACAGTTAGAACTGGACATGGAACAACAGACTGGTTCCAAATAGGAAAAGGAGTCCGTCAAGGCTGTATATTGTCACCCTGCTTATTTAACTCCTATGCAGAGTACANTCATTGTCACTTATGACCTATCCACAAACACCATACCAGACATCAATTTACGCATCAAAACTACAGAGACATTTCCAACTCAATTTATTTACAGCTGAAGCTTCCACAAATGTATTCAAAGTCAGTTGCTTTGAATCTTCTATCTCTGTGAACTAGCCTCACTACCCACCTGTTCATAGTATCTATAACTCCCTCAAAGCACCTTCAAACTCACACCAAATTAGTTTTATCCCCTCCAAAACCCTGAAGCTAGTCACCCCTAAGCCACCAATGACCTGCAAGGAAGTACACCTAGCTGACTCTCAGTCTTCTCTTATCTGTGACCACCTCACAGCATGCACTACAGACCCTCTCCCCTCCTTTAGCTATGCTCCCCTCCCCTAACTCCTGGGACACCGCACTCTTTGCTACTCCTCCTGGTTCTCTGAATGCCCCTTCTCACTCTTTGCTGGCTCATTTTCTTCTCCTATATCTTTAAAATAAAGTTTCATATCCTCCAAGGCTCCATCTTGAGTCTTCTCGTTTGATTCCTATATGTTTTCACTCAATAATCACATCCCATTCTATGGCTTCAATTATGATCTAACATTTTGTCAACTCTTCCTAAATCTACTCATGTGTGTTCTCTTGAAGTCCTGATTTGTATATCCAACTGTGTCCTAAACATCTTCACTTGGATGACTCTCTCTGAGCCTCTTCAACATGTCTGAAACTAAACTCATCCTGATCCTCTGAACTCCAGCAAACAACTCTGTTGTTCCCTATTGTATCAAGTAATAAATCCTGACCAGCTGAGATCCTGGCTCCCTTACTTAGCCACCCAAAATGTTTGCTACTTCATGTTGTTCAGAGCCAATGAGCATAATTCAATTCCTGTATTGAACCAGTTGATTTTGTAGGAGAACGTTAAGATGATTAATATCTTTGTAGACCATACTATGGTGGAGAGTAGATTTGATGTAATCCTGAGGCAAAACTGTGATGATGTACTCCTGACCCTGGCATTTAAGAAGTAAACTGCTTCTGCTACTGCTAAGTCGCTTCAGTTGTGTCTGACTCTGTGCGACCCCATAGACGGCAGCCCACCAGGCTCNACTCCTTGCATGAGGTGGCCAAAGTACTGGAGTTTCAGCTTTAGCATCATTCCTTCCAAAGAAATCCCAAATAGCATAGATTAGTAAAGTTAATTTAGTAAGACTTATCTTTTAAGGAAAAAACTTTGGGGGGCAACGTAGAAAGTATTAGTCACTGCCTATAAAATTTTCTCCATGGTTTACAAATGTTTTATTTGTGTGTGATGATAACAGTTGCTGAAGAATATTTATCTAAGTAGATTATACCACATATAAAAAGCAGTCCACTCTGATGTACTTTATGATGATTTACTCTGTTGTTAAAAGAAGATAGGCATTAACTCTTTTTTTTTTTTTTTTTTTTAGGGAATATTTTTGGATAGAGTGATAGTCTCCCATATTCTATTTAATAGTGTCATTCCCAGATTCTTAGTAGTCAGAGTTTAGTAAATAGTAGAGCAGGATTCTAGTCAGGCAGTATGGATCCTAAGTTCAGACTTCTGAACATTTCACCATAATGCTGTGAGAAGGAGAATGACTATGAACAATTACCAATGGCTTTGACAAAAAAACGAATAAAAGAACTTTTGGAAATGAAAAATACAAATACAAATTTTAAATTCAATAGATAAGTTTAACAATAGATTAGGGAATTTGTGAGCTGGAAGACAACCTGAAGAATAAACAAAAGGCAGAGACACAGATGGACCATATGTAAAAGAAGAAAAGAGCATTTGAAAATTGGGGCAGAGATTGCTAAATTCCCTTGATTTCTTTTTCCATCTGAGCAATCACTGTATTAGTCGGAAGCTTTGCTCTCCAGCTATAGCTTCCATCTCAGTGTCTTTCTGATAGGAGAATCCCAGGGATGGGGGAGCCTGGTGGGCTGCCATCTCTGGGGTTGCACAGAGTCGGACACGACTGAAGCGATGCAGCAGCAACAGCTGATAGTGAGGTTTGACTGCGTGTCAGTTTCAGCAATTTGGATGCAAGTNCCCAGGGATGGGGGAGCCTGGTGGGCTGCCATCTCTGGGGTTGCACAGAGTCGGACACGACTGAAGCGATGCAGCAGCAACAGCTGATAGTGAGGTTTGACTGCGTGTCAGTTTCAGCAATTTGGATGCAAGTGGAAGTTATGTGTGCATAGGTTTTAGCTTTATGGTTTATGCCTACAAGAAGAAAGATACGCCATCTCCTTCCTTCTTCCCATAGACTGGAATGTGGGCATGGTGGTGGACTATTTTTAGCTATGTGGCACAGGGCAATACTCTTTAGGGTGACAGAGCAATAAGATATGAGCTTAGCTCTCAGACTGCTGAGCTACCAAACCAATCCTGAACTATCCCTTTCTACTGTCATGTGAGAGAGGAAAAAACCTTGAATTTTGTTTAAGCCACAGTAGAATCTCTTACTGTATCAGCCCAGTCTTGTATTAACCTTAACCAATACAAGAAAACCATAAGAAGATCTCACAGTTATCAAAGGAGAATACAGATGTGAAGAAAAGTCAAGTAGAAATAATATTTGAAGAGTTTATAATTGGGAATTTCTAAAATTGCAAAAAGGCATAAATCCAAGAACTGTATCCTAAACAGGAGAGGAAAAAACAATACCTAAACATGTCATAGTTAAATCTGCACGTAATCAGGAATCTTAAAAATAGTCTGAAGAAGACAGATTACCTTCAAAAGATCTACTATTAGACTAGTTTATTAAAAGGAAAAATTGAAACTGAAACCAAAAGAAAAGAATAACTGGTGTGCTGAGAATAAATAACTATTAAAGCTAAAATATCTTTTAAGAGTGTAGGTACATAAAGTTTTCAGAAAAATTAAAACGTTTTACCACCAGTAGAATATCATTAAGAGAAATTCTAAAAGATACACTTTAGGTAGAAGAAAGAGATCCCCTGATGGAGGCTTTGAGATACTCATTGGAAAAGAAGACAGGCGGAAAATGAAAGAGCCAGGCATTCAATATAAATTAGAAAAAGGACAGAATAAAGAAAAGAAGGAAATAATAGACATAAAAGTAAATACTAAAGAAATATAAAAGAAGCCAACAGTAGTGAAGGGTCAACAGAGCCAAAGTTGATTTTTAGAAAAAGACTGATAGAATTAACAGATCTACTAGGATGGATCAGAAGAGAGACCATAATAAAAGAGATGAAACTACAGATGCTACAAAGATTATTATAAATGAAACATGTATACTTACTAAGACATTTTTTTAAGGAATAACTTCAAATGGTAGATTATTGAATTTGTTGCATACTCGTATTAAGCCTTTCAGTGAGACCACTGGTCAAACCTGCCAGAAATTTTGCTCCTGAAAAAGTAATATGGTTGGATGAAACATTTTAATCCTTTACCTGAATTTGTAGAGAATATCAAGGGTACAACGAATGGAATAATTGTCTCAGTCATAGTTTATTAAAAGTTTTAGTAAAAACTTGTTCGGGGATAATTGATGGATGAGTTTCTTTTAGAATGGTAGTATTTGTGATCCTTTTTAATATATAAAAAAAAAAAGAAGTGTCATTTAGTAAAGAAATGTACTGTGCCAAGTCGCTTCAGTCATGTCCGACTCTTCGTGACCCTGTGAGCTGTAGCCACCAGACCCCTCTGTCCATGGGACTCTCCAGGCAAAAATACTGGAGTGGATTGGCATGCCCTCCTCCAAGGGGTCTTCCTGACCCAGGGATCTAACCCATGTCTCTTATGTCTCTTGTATTGGCAGGCAGATTCTTTGCCACTAGCACCACCTGGGAAGCCCTCAAAGAAATGTAAGAACCTGAGAAGCAGTGGAGACATTGTGCTTTTAAAAGTTTTTCTTCTTTTAAGTTTTTGATGCCAGTTCTAAAAAGTGATGGCACAGTACTGAAAATGATCTATAATTTAGTGTTTTCTTTCTTTCTCTTTAAAAAAATATTGTCACCAGCCCTGTAGTTCATATTCACACTGTTCAGTTGATTTAGACAGTGTACTTAAAGAAGATGCTGACTTATATGGACAAATTGCTTAATTTCTGGAGGAGCAGTAGAAATAGTAGTGGTCAGGGAGCTCACCTCAGTGCTCTGTGATGACCTAGAAGGGGTAGGAGGCTCAGGAGGGAGGGAATATATGTTAGCATATAGCTGATTCTTATTGTTCTACAGCAGAAACCAACACTGCAGAAACCAATACTTGCATTGTAAAGCAAGTATACTCCAATGTAAAATATATATACATATATATTTATATATATGTGTGTAAACACACACACAAATAATTTGAGTTTAATTCCCAGCTTAAAGCAAACTGGAAGCTTTCCCAAACGTTAGAATTCTAGCTTCTCTTGAAAATTTGTGAGATATGATAATATTGGGACTGCATTCCTTTGTGGTGTTGGGGAAAATAAAATCATAGACAAAAGAAAAAAATTAGTAGTGGTAACCTCTGTAGATAGGCACTTTGAAGCACACCAACACATAACAAAGTCCTAGATTGATAGACATCTGCAGGCCTAGACAGCAGCTGGTACAGATTACAGCAAGCTCCAGGAAGGATTTTGACGGAAGCAGGGGAGAGAAGGGTATGATATTGATAGATTATCTGGCAAGTTTGGGTAGAAAATGTTGGTAGACAATTCCAGAATAAACACACATTATATGAAAAAGGTAATGTAATCTTAGTATATTATTTTGCTGTGTGTTAAGAGAGCTAGAATTCTCACCTACCATAAGAGCAATATCTAAAACTAAAAATCAACAGATAGGAGTATAAATATCTTATTCAGAAGTATGGAGAACACTCAGAGAAAGAACTAGAAGTTGGAAGTAGGTTAAGGTTTAGGGCTTTCCTGATGGCTCAGATGGTAAAGAGTCTGCCTGCAATGTGAGAGACCCAGGTTCTANTAGGAGTATAAATATCTTATTCAGAAGTATGGAGAACACTCAGAGAAAGAACTAGAAGTTGGAAGTAGGTTAAGGTTTAGGGCTTTCCTGATGGCTCAGATGGTAAAGAGTCTGCCTGCAATGTGAGAGACCCAGGTTCTATCCCTGGGTTGGGAAGATCTCCTAGAGAAGGAAATGGCAACCCACTCCAGTATTCTTGCCTGGAAAATCAAATGGACAGAGGAGCCTGGCAGGCTCCAGTCCGTGGGATCACAAAGACTTCGACATGACTGAACGACTAATACATGCACATGCACACACACACACATGCACTCTCTCGAGGAGATACAGTGACTGCTCTTTTTATTATAAGCCTTTTCATAATGCCTGCTAATAGTACTAATTAGCATATGTTACTTTTAAGAGAGTGTAAGACCTAAAACCGGGAGAAATATCAGTAACCTCAGATATGCAGATTACACCACCCTTATGGCAGAAAGTGAAGAGGAACTATAAAATATATATATAAAAAAAGCCTCTTGATAAAAGTGAAAGAGGAGAGTGAAAAAGTTGGCTTTAAGCTCAACATTCAGAAAACGAAGATCATGGCATCTGGTCCCATCACTTCGTGGGAAATAGATGGGGAAACAGTGGAAACAGTGTCAGACTTTATTTTGGGGGGCTCCAAAATCACTGCAGATGGTGACTGCAGCCATGAAATTAAAAGACGCTTCCTCCTTGGAAGAAAAGCTATGACCAACCTAGATAGCATATTCAAAAGCAGAGACATTACTTTGTCAAAAAAGGTCCGTCTAGTCAAGGCTATGGTTTTTCCTGTGGTCATGTATGGATGTGAGAGTTGGACTGTGAAGAAAGCTGAGTGCCGAAGAGTTGATGCTTTTGAGCTATGGTGTTGGAGAAGAGGCTTGAGAGTCCCTTGGACTGCAAGGAGATCCAACCAGCCCATTCTAAAGGAGATCAGTCCTGAGTGTTCATTGGAAGGACTGATGCTAAAGCTGAAACTCCAATACTTTAGCCACCTGATGCGAAGAGTTGACTCATTGGAAAAGACTCTGATGCTGGGAGGGATTGGGGGCAGGAGGAGAAGGGGACNAAAAGTTATGACCAACCTAGATAGCATATTCAAAAGCAGAGACATTACTCTGCCAACAAAGGTCCATCTAGTCAAGGCTATGGTTTTTTCAGTGGTCATGTATGAATATGAAAGTTGGACTGTGAAGAAAGCTGAGCGCCAAAGAATTGATGCTCTTGAACTGTGGTGTTGGAGAAGACTCTTGAGAGTCCCTTGGACTGCAAGGAGATCCAACCAGTCCATCCTAAAGGAGATCAGTCCTGGGTATTCTTTGGAAGGACTGATGCTAAAACTGAAACTCCAATACTTTGGCCACCTCATGTGAAGAGCTGACTCATTGGAAAAGACTCTGATGCTGAGAGGAATTGGGGGCAGGAGGAGAAGGGGACGACAGAGGATGAGATGGCTGGATGGCATCACTGACTCGATGGACATGAGTTTGGGTGAACTCCAGGAGCTGGTGGTGGACAGGGAGGCCTGGTGTGCTGTGATTCATGGGGTCACAAAGAGTCGGACAATGACTGAGTGAGTGAACTGAACTGAATATTCAGTACTTCATAGTTTTGAACCAAAATGTTATTTTACAATGTGATCATTCAAATCATTCACAGATCTAAATGATTTTCACCTGTTTTCAAACATCAAGTTGGCATTTACAAGGATGAGGATTTATTCTCATCGAGTTGTGGGCTGGGACTCCCCTGGTGGCCCAGTGGCTAAGACTCTGTGCTCCCAATGCAGGGGCCCGGGTTCCATCCCTGGTCAGGGAACTAGATCCCACATGCCACAACTAAAGATCCTACGTGCCACAACTAAGACCTGGCACAGCCAAATAAATAAAATTTTAAAAAGAAAGAGCTCTGGTGGGCTTTAAGCCATTTTAAGAAGAAGCCTTAAAAAATGTTTTGATGCATCATTCCAGAGAAAGCCTTGTGAACTGACCATTATATGGTTGTAAACATTTTAATATTTTAAATCAGTCACACTCTTTTAGTCATAATTCATTCAATAAAGTAGGATTAAAAAAAGTCTTTCCAATAATGACTCACTCTCATTGTCCTAAACATATTCTCTTCCTTCCCTAATTTAGGCCCTAATGTACTATGGAATTTCTTTCTCTCTCTCTTCTTTAAGATTTTTAATATATATCCTTGGTGACAAACACATTTTGATATAAACATTCCTCAAAGGACATCGCTGGTTAGAATATCAGTACTGAATCTAAAATATACAAACACATACACACACATGCACATACACACTTGAAAGCTACAGAAAATGTACAATGCTGTGGCCCTGAGAAATTCTTACAACTTGAAAAACTAAGATGGTGGCTCAGGAGAAACAAAAAGGCAAAATATGCAGCATTTTAATCCAGTGGACCTTGATTTGTGCAGTTTTAAAATAGCTATATTTATAACTACTTCGTGTTTTGTACTTTTTACAGATAGAGCTAAACACAGTGAGCTTCTTCAAGGCCAGGGACCCAGTCTTGGCAGAGACTCAACTCCCCCAGAAAAAGACTAAGAAAGTGCTTCGCATGGCCACAGGAAACCCTGGGAGAGAAATACACAAACTTCGGTATTACCAGTTTCTTTGGGTCCTAAGAGACCAGAAAGGGCTTCCCTATACCTCAGTTGGTAAATCATCTGCCTGCAATGCAGGAGACACAGGTTTGATTCCTGGGTTGAGAAGATCCCCTGGAGAAGGAAATGGCAACCCACTCAAGTATTCCTGCCTGGAGAATCCCATGGACAGAGGAGCCTGGTGGGCTACAGTCCATGGGGTCGCAAGAGTTGGACACAACTCTTCAACTAAACCACCATGGAGAGACCAGAAAAGCTAAGACGGAGGAGATGCCATGTGACTTTGACCAAAGAAACATACAATCCCAACCCTTTATTGTTTCAAACGCTTAGGATTCTGGGAAACCAGCGTTTCCTTTCAGTGCCCCCGAGATCTAGGCTATGATGTGCTATCAACAGAGCTTGTACTTGTCAGCTTTGTTCACTGATGCAGCTCTGTGTTTTAAATTTGGTTTTGCTATTTTTTTATCCCAAACTGTTGAGATCTCCAGATGACTCTTGAATCTAAGTTTACTCTCCACATAAAAAATAGTTCATTTCACATATAACTTGATTTCTTCTCCTGTGAGAGGATTAATCCCAAACTGGTATGCTTCCCACTAGGACATGAGAACCGAAAGAATCAGGGTCATAGATCAGTCCCTGGAGAGGCAGACTATTTCAGTGGGCGTGCTCGGTTGTGTCTGACTCTTTTGTGACCCCACGGACTGTAGCCCACCAGGCTCCTCTGTCCAGGGGATTTCTCTGGCAAGAATACTGGAGTGGATTGCCATTCCCTTCTCCAGGGGATATTCCTGACCCAAGGATCAAATTCACATCTCCTGAGGCTCCTGCATTGGCAGGTGGATTTTTTACCACTGATCCACCTGGGAAAACCTAGACTATTTCAAAATGGTTTTGATAAGCAAAACCATTAAGGTGTTGACCTATTCACTAATACAAAGAAGTGTGTATATATATACATACATACATTTTCTTAACTAAATAAGCTTACAGAAAAGAAGAAAAATGTTAAGATTAAATCTTGCTTACAGAGATGTGCAGGTCCTTTCACTGTAATTCTCACACTTCGACTTCCCAAAGGAACAGCAATTACATTTTCTTCCCCTAGGAAAGAACACAAGACAAATGTAATAAAACTTCTGCACTAAAGGCCCATTGAAATAAGCAACTCAGTCCAAACTAAGGGCATGTTTGAAGTGTTCTTAATTGTATTTCATTTCCATCTTCAGTCAGGAAATCTTCAGAAAATGGCTATTGTGTCTAAGGCATATTAATATATGCACATAATTTCATATAAATATTGGGTTGGCCGAAACATTCATTTTTTATGTAAGATGGCTCTAGTAGTGCTTACTTGTCTTTAACTTCCTTAGAAACTATTTTTTTAGACTATATTAAGACAGCTGTCATATCAGTGTGCATTTAAAAAAATACTTACAAAACTGATGAATTTTTGTGTAGCCATGTTAATAATATAGATGGAAGAAAAAAAGCAACATTTTCAGCATATCGTGCTTTATATATTATTTCAAGAAAGGTAAAAAAAACAACTGAGAAGCAAAAAAAGATTTGTGCAGTGTATGGAGAAGGTGCTGTGATTAACTGAATGTGTCAAAAGTGGTTTGTGAAGTTTCGTGCTCAAATTTCTAGCTGGACAATGTTCCATGATCCAGTAGATCAGCTAAAGTCGATAGCAATCAAACAGAATTATTGAGAACAATCTATGTTATACCACGCAGAGATAACCAACATACACAAATATCCAAATCAAGTGTTGAAAATCATTTGCACCAGCTTAGTTATGCTAACCATTTTGATGTTTGGGTTCCACATAAGTTAAGCAAAAAAGAATCTTCTTGACTATGCATGTGATTCTCTTCTTAAATGTAACAAAAAGTCCCATTTTAAAAAACAAATTGTGATAGGCAATAAATAGGGGATTCTGTACAATAATGTGGAACAGAAGAGATCATAGGGCAAGGGAAAAGAACCCATCAACAACACCAAAGGCCGATCTTCATCCAAAGAAGGTGATATTGGGTGATACGGTGGAATGGGAAGGGAGTCCTCTATAATGAGCTTCTTTTAAAAAACCAAATGATTAATTCCAACAAGTAATGCTGGAGCATTAGACCAGCATTACAGTAATGCTCCCATTAGACTAAATGAAGACAACACTCGATGAAAAGTGTCCTGAATTAGTCAACAGAAAACCTATAATCTTCCATCAGGATAAGGTAAGAGTGCATGTTTCTTTGATGACTAAGGCAAAAACTGTTACATCTTAGCTGGGAAGTTCTGACTCATCTACCATATTCACCAGACACTGCTGTTTCAGATGTCCCTTCAATTTGGTCTTTACGATACTAGCTTCAGGGAAAATTTTTCAATCCCCTGGAAGACTGTAAAAAGCACCTAGAACAGTTCTCTGCTGAAAAAATTAGAAGTTTTGAGAATATGGTATTATGAAGTTGCCTGAAAAATGGAAGAAAATAATGAAACAAAATGGTGGATACATTATTTAATAAACTTCCTGATGAAAATGAGAAATGTTTCTTTTACTTTAAAAAAACTGAAGGAATTCTTTGGCCAATCTGTTTTTTAAAAATATTAAATAAAAATTTAAATAAATGCACTGATCAACTTGAGTGAGTCCACAAACTAGGGCCCTAAGGTCATAGTCATTCATTTGAGGTCGCTTGTGCCCTACAAAGGCAGAGTTAACTGTGACAAAGACAATACGGCTCACAAAGACTAACACACTTACCACATGGTTCTCTGCCAAAATGTCTTGACAATACCTGGCCAAGACAATTATTTAATGGAAATCAGGGGGCCCTGGCCCCCGGAAAAAAACAGATTTTTTTTTTCATGCTGTTATACATTCTGAAATTAATTTTCATGACCACATAATAATCCAGGGGTATATGAAATTCTATCCCCCAGTCTCCTATTTGATCATCAAGTCTATGACTAAATGATATTAGTACATCATCAACAATATGAATTACTTCAAGCAGATGTTGTGTTTTGTTTGTTTAACTTACAGAGAAGAGTTTTTGATAGCCTCTGAGTGAAGTTCTTGAATCAAAGGATGTCACTATGTTTACTGACTTGTTTATAAGTTTTATCAAATAAAACTACTTTTATTATCAAAATTAGAAAATTCAAAAAGCATTCCAGACAAAATAAAGCTATTTCCAATCCAACTGCCCCGAGATCACTTCTAGCACTGTGATAAATATCCTTTCCTGATTTTATATTTGTTTGTTTTTGACACACACACATGTAAAAAAATGAACACTATTTAAATGCTCGCTATTTTAGGAGGCGTTAGATAAACAGTGATATGTTAGACACAGTGAGCCTGTGTCTCTTGCATCTCCTGTATTGACAGGTGAATTCTTTACCATTAGCATCACCTAGGAAGCCCTGAAGGAATACTCTGCAACTGATAAAAGTAACAATAGGAGGCCGCATTACTTGATGTGGAAAGACTGCTAACATATATACTGATTCATGAAAAAAGCAAGTTAATACATGTTTTTACGCAGTGTTATCTTAGATAAGTACAATCCTTTGTTTTCCTGGTAGTTGGATCACTTGTGAATGCATCCTCAAGCAGCATATTGCTTAATTTTGCTTGTTTGGGACCTTGGTTAAAATAGAAAGAAACTACATACATATGTATATATTCTTATGTGATTTGCTTTTCTTTGAACAATGCTGTTTATTTGAAATAGAGTCATGTTGATGAGCCTAATTGTCTTTCATTCACTTTCACAATTAGTTAAATTAAACATCTTTGAATCTCCTTTTCCAGGAAAAAAAAAGAAAAGAAAAGAGAAAAGCAAGTTAAAAAATAATTACATGGCCAACTATTTCTTGAATATGATACAGATGAAAAACATAAACTTGACTCCATCAAAATTAAACTTTTCCACATCAAAGGGTACTATCAATAGAGTGAAAAGGCAAGGCATGCAGTGGGAGAAAATATCTGTAAATCATGTACCAAATAAGGGGTTAATATTCAGAACAGATACAGAGTTTCTACACCCTACAACAATGACAACAAAAATCACCCCAATTCAAAAAGTGGGCAAAGGACTTGAATACACATTTTTCCAAAAAGGATATGCAAATGTCAATAAGCACAAAGAAACAGGTTCAACATGACTAATCATTATGGAAATGCAAATCAACCCACAAAGAGATATCACTTCACACTCATTGCTGCTGCTAAGTCTCTTCAGTCATGTCCGACTCTGTGCAACCCCATAGACGGCAGCCCACCAGGCTCCCCCATCCCTGGGATTCTCCAGGCAAGAACACTGGAGTGGACTGCCATTTCCTTCTCCAATGCAGGAAAGTGAAAAGTGAAAGTGAAGTCACTCAGTCGTGTCCGACTCTTCGCGACCCCGTGGACTGTAGCCTACCAGGCTCCTCCGTCCCTGGGGTGCCACTGCCTTCTCCGTCACACTCACTAGGATGGCCATTATTAAAACAAACAAACAAAATAACAAGTGTTGGTCACGATGTGAAGATATTAGAACCCTTGTGAACAGCTGATGGAAATATAAAATAATTTTTCAATCACTACGGAAAACAGTTACTCAAAACATTAAATATAGAGTTACAACATGATTCAGCAATTCTACTTCTAGGTATACCCCAAAGAACTGAAATCAGGGACTCATACACATTCACAGCTGCCTTATTTCAGCCAAAGATGAAATCAACCTATTTGTCCATTCACTGATGAGTGGAAAGCTATCACGTGGTAAATATATACAATGGGATATTTTTCAACCTTAAAAAGTAAGGCAATTCTAGGACTTCTGTTGTGGTCCAGTGGTTAAGAATCTGCCTTACAATGCAGGGGATGCAGATTCAGTCCCTGGTGGAGGAACTAAGATCCCACATGCCTCAAGTCAACTAAGTCAGCACACTGCAACTACTGAGTCCATGTGCTCTAGGGCTGATGCGCTACAACAAGAGAAACCCACATACCACATACTGCAACTAGAGAAAGCCTGCATGCTGCAACAAAGGTCTAGGGTGGCCAAAATGGAAAAAAAATTTAAGTATTTTTTTTAAAGTAAGACAATTCTGACACATGCTATGACACATAGATAAACCACAAAGATACTATGCTAAGTGAAATACACCAGTCACAAAGGGATATGTATGATTCCATTTATATGAGGTATGTTAAGTTTATAGAGACAGAAAGTAGGATGGCTTTTGGCAGGGGATGGAGTAAGACATATTATCACAATCTCTCTCTAGAACTTTTCTCATTTTGCAAAACTGAAAGTCTGAGCCCACTAAATAATAACTCTCCATTCTCTCTCATCAAACCATTGACAGTGGTTTCCTCCTAGGAAAGAAAAGAATTCTGGGAGTGCCTGAATGAAAACAGTTCTATATTTTTTGAGTTTTCTATAATAAAAATGCACCAATGAGTTACTTTTAAAATACAATTTTTTAAAAAGCTAAAAACATTATTTACAGAGGAAAAAAAGAAAATAAAGGACCAGGGCCAAAATGTTTTGCTGGATGAGTTTTGCAAAACCTTAAGCAAACAAGCAAGTTGCAGATAATAGGAAATTGAAAGCTTCCCAGTTAGTGAATACCAGCTAAAATAACTGATACCCAAACCAAACACAGAGATCACATAAATAAATATATAAAAATTAATTATCACTATGGGTGTAAAAATAATACAACAAAGCAAATAAATTTCAAAACTCTATCTTAAGGATCACACATCATGACTAAATACGGTATATTATAAAAATGAATGATTGATTCAGCATCAGAAAAAGTATTAATATAATTGGTTATATTAACAAATCAAGTGAGTTAAATATTATGAACATTTTAATAAATATAAAAAGGTATCTGACAAAATTCAGCATGCATTACAATAAGATTCCTTTTAAAACCAAGGACAGAAAGAAAGACCCTCAGTTTAATAAAGAATCAGAAGCCATGAGCAGATTTAATGGTGAAATATTAGAATTATTTCCACCATGGTTAGGAACAAAACAAAAATTATCATAATTTTCCCCCACACTATTATCTTTGTCAGTGTAAGTAGAAAATAAATTAGAGGAGTATATATTGGAAATAAAAAAATTTAAAACCTTAGTTGTAGATAATATAACTACTTAAAATTCAAGAAGAAAAAATTACTAGAGACCAATATTCCTAATGAATATAGATGCAACAAGTCTCAATAAAATACTGGAAAACCAACTTCAGCAGCACTTTAAAATGATCATACACCATGATCAAGTGGGCTTTACTCCTGGGATATAAGGAGATGGGACAGTTCATCAAATATGAATCAATCAATATAATACATCATGTTAATAGAATAAAAGAAAAATCCTATTATCATCTCAATGGATACAGAAAAACCATTTGACAAAATTCAATAATGATAAGAATAAGAACGCAACAAATTAGGCATAGAAAGAACATATCTCAAAATAACAAAGGGTGTATATGACATACCCACAGCCAACATCATATATAATGTGCCTTTTATTCTTTGTTCTGTATTTTCTAATTTTATATAATAAAAATATATTTTTTCTTATGATTTTTTTCAATTATTTAGGAAATTTTCCAATGGCTTCAGATTTTATGATGGCATCTCCAGTAATAGAGAGTGACAAGGATCTCCAAATGGAGTCAGAAGAATAACAATTCTTAATAAGCTGAGGCTGGCCAAAATCCAAAGGACAATAACCAAAAACCTGTATACTTCATTGTGTCATTATTTAAGGTAGAAGAGTCAATAATATTTTGTTGATGAATATACAGTACAATTTAACTTTTTATTTGGTGACTTCCATGAGAAATATCTCTATTTTAAAATGATAAAAACAAGGAAATCATAAAATAAGCTTTAAATAGGTCCACAGATACATGGTCTTCATTTTTCTTTCTTCTATAGTTTCAAAGTTCTCTGCAATGAAAAGGGCTTGGAAGCAAAGATTCCCCAGTGACAATAAATATTGCCTATGTCTTGGACTCTAAATACCATTCCCCACTAAAAAGAATCAAGACTTCATGAAACACACACACACACACACACACACACACACACACACACACAGACAATTCTAAGTCTGGAGAAGGAAAAAAAATTCAAAGTGAGCCTAGAACACCCTGTTGTCTCAGAATGCAAAGCAATGTTTAAACTCCAAAGGAATTATGTCAAAAGGGTTCAGCTGGAACTGCTCCCGCTGGCCACATTTTGGACAATATGCAGCCCCACATGAATAGTGTCTATAATATGACAAAACATAAAAAATCTCTGAATACAGAGTGAGAAATGAAAAACAAAAAAGACTGGGGAGCTTCTTTACAGAAGAATATCAGAAAGTAAATATGGAGGTAAGGAAAGAATTAGAACATTGCCATTTGTAACCAAACCCCAGAATAAGCACTATTTCAAGCAAGGGTCAACAATAGATGCTAAACCCCATGTGAGAAGCTATTGCAAAACAGAATATTTAACACCTTGAGATAACATTCTGTAGGTTTCTTACAAGGAAACACAGATCTGCATAAGATAGTGATCTGTTTCCCCACCTTAGACCACTGATCAAACTCAACACTGCTATGCCACAGACTTCCTGATGTGAGGCAACATAAAGCACTTTGTACCACGGTTGATGCACTCCTACCTGAACAGATAATCAGTCCAGTTCCAACCAAGCCTTGGATCTCAGTGCTCTGTTTGTAGGAAATATTGAGAGAGATCCACAAATAAAGTGGCAATCAGATAAACCCAGAAGATGGGAAATTCTATAAGACAAATGGGATGAACACTTTACAAAGTCAATACTATGAAAAAATAAATGGTCTGAATAAGAGACACATCTGTTGAGAAGGAATGTTATGGAGGCTTTTTCCCAGAATAGCTACACTGGCCAGGGCTTCCTTGGTGGCTCAGTGGTAAAGAATCCACCTGCCGACGCAGAAGACCTGGGTTCAATCCCTGGGTCAGGAAGAACCCCTGGAGAAGGAAATGTCAATCCACTCCAGTACTCTTGTTTGAGAAAAGCCCATGCCCAGAAGAGCCTGGCATGCTATAGTCCATGCGGTTGTAAAGAGTCAAACATGACTGAGTGATTAAACAATTACAACAACAAGAGAGACATCTGTGTAACGAAAATTGTTTTGAAAATAATAAATAAGAAGTCTTTTCTAAGAAATCCTCTTTGGGTCGATCAACTGGGCTAAGTAACTCTCTTAGAAAATCTTTGTGAACTTAAACTGTGGTATCGTTGAGGAGCATTTATCCTGTGTGTGTGTGTGTGTGTTTGTGTGTGTGTGTGTGCACACATTCCAACTGCCATTCACTGACAGTTGAACATTCAAGTGAAACCTCTCAGACTAGAAACCCTGGCACTTTTAGTCAGATGGTTCACACTTGTGGGAAATACATGGCTGTGTAGAGGGAAGTGAGCCCCCAGTTGCTTACAATACTACCTTGTCGGAAAACGCATATTGCAGGGCAGCTGGGCAAGGCTAGGAAGGCAGCAATCTGTAAGAGTCCTCACCTAAGGATTTAATATCCTTAGATTACAGAAAACTTATCTCCACTGTACAGTTTTAAATGTCATCTCTCCTAAACTGCAATTCCCGTCTGTTTCTGTAACTCTCCATAGTATATTAATATTTGATACATCTCATGTCCTTGTGGTACTTTTACAGAGCAGCACCTCCCAGAATTACCTTGCTGCTACTGCTGCTAAGTCGCTTCAGTCGTGTCTGACTCTGTGCGAACCCATAAATGGCAGCCCACTTGGCTCTCCCGTCCCTGGGATTCTCCAGGCAAGAATACTGGAATGGGTTGCCATTTCCTTCTCCAACACATGAAAGTGAAGTCATGTCCGACTCCTAGCAATCCCATGGACTGCAGCCTACCAGGCTCCTCCATCCATGGGACCTTCCCGGCAAGAGCACTGGAGTGGGTTGCCATTGCCTTCTCCATCCAGTTGCCAACTCAGCTTGAGAACTTATTAAAACACAGATTCCTGCTCCTCCCACAGAAATCCTATCCCACAAGCTTAGGATGGAGCGCAAGAATGTGTCTATCCAGCAGCTTCTGTGAGATGCTGCTATTGAGCACCTGTGAGCTGTGTTTCCAACAGCATTGAACCAGGGCAGAATAAGGGAAAACTCCAGGTCTTTAGGACAGGAAGCAGGGTGATTCTACAGTCACAACTTTTCAGGATTTCTCCACCATTCTGCAGAAAGCACAATTCTAGGTCTGACCAGAAATAGAAGGAGAACCCTGATGAGAAACAGAATTTTAAAGAGGGAGGGGCGAGCAGCACTAAATGGTCCTCCACTGGGGCTTCAAGTGCCTTTTGGATGAAGCAGTAAAAACCTTGCTAATGGGACTCATAAAGACAGCATCTATGTATGGCAAAGCCAATAGAGTATTATAAAGTAAAATAAAGTAAAAATAAAAAGAAAAGAAAACGAAAAAGAAAAAAAAAAAGAAAATTTAGGGCCTTAAACAGAAAAAAAAAAAAGACAGCATCAACTGGGCAATCAGCACAGGAGGCTGCTATCTGAGGAATAAATGACAAAAAAGGAGACACAGGAAATGTAAACAGTTTTTTCAAAAGTTGTCAATAAAGCTAAGTGAAAGATTAGGGTGGCAGCTGGAGATGTGGAGAGTTTAAAAGATCTATATACATATACACATGTATTATGTATACAATTATGTAAAATATATATGTTGTTGGGTTGCTAAGTCGTGTGCAACTCTCTTACAACCCCATGGGCTATAGCCTGTCAGGCTCCTCTGTCCATGGGATTTTCCAGGCAAGAATACTGGAGTGGGTTGCCATTTCCTTTTCCAGGGGATTTTCTCAACCTAGGGGTTGTACCTGCATCTCCTGCATTGGCAGATGGATTCTTTACTGTTGAGCCACCAGGGAAGATATATATATCTTATCCATACACACATATATATACACACATATATTTTGCAAATTATACTTCCATTGAAGATGGAAGAGATCTGGTCACATTTAACCCTGATGGGAAAAGGAGACAGAGAGAGAGGATAAAGGAGAGAGAGGATAGGTGGGGTGAGATCTCTGAGGAAGCAGAGGGGGCTGGAATCCAGGACGCAGATGGAGGGATTAGTTAGCCTTGGAAAGGAAGACGGACACTTGTTCCTCTGTAATGGGAGGGAGCAAAGAATGGACGGGTGCAGCTGCAGGGCGAGGTCTCTACTAATGGTTTCTGTTTTACTGAGCTTTGGGGGTTTTTACAATCTTCTTTGGAGTCTAGCACAGAATCAGTTTTTGGAAATGGTCCATAAACGTTTGAAAAGACAGTACGTTCCCTCAAAATGCAATGCTCAATAATACTTGTTAATGTAACATGACTTAGTTCCTACTAAGTGTAGGAACACAAGTCTTCATAACAGTTTTATTTGCTTCAATTTCTTCTTACAGACCTATAGGGCTATTGTTTTCTTTGTACATTTTTAAATATTTATTTTTGGGGCTTTCCAGGTGGTGCTGGTGGTAAAGAAAATGTCTCCCAAGCAGGAGACATGGGTTCCATCCCTGGATAGGGAAGATCCCCTAGAGAAGGAAATGCTTACCCAGTCCAGTATTCTTGCCTGGCAAATCCCATGGACAGAGGAGCCTGGTGAGCTACAGTCCATGGGGTCACAAAAGAGTCAGATCTTAGTGACTGAGCATGCATGCATGCAAGATTCTACTAGCTTTGATATTAACACTGCTAACACGCTTTCTCGTCTCCCCTGTTAAATATACTGGGATACTTAAACCCCAGACAAATGGCCTCCAGGTAAATCCCCCTCAGTTTGGAGCTAACAGGAGCAAGCTGTATCTTGTGTTTCAGGACAGGTGAAGTAGACACCACTTAAAACCTCCTCTCACAAGTTTGCTTATGAGGCCACCAATCAGGTCTTATTTTGGGGCCTCTTTAAAATATTATACTCTCTAATGGTATATAATCCAATGGTTGAGAACATGGTAGACAACAGAAGGTTTCTTCTCTACCCCATCTAAACAATGTTCATAACAGCAGGTCCACAACTGGGAATCTAGATTTGGTGGTGGTATTGGGAACTGGTTCCTGTTGAACACCTTCATTGTTCGGAACTACTTCAAAATATTTCCATTGAAATTTGAGGTGAGAGATCCTTGATACTGCTACTTACTATGTCTTCCAGGGTTTCTTCTCAACATACTCTGCTTTTTTTTTTTTATTCTACAGACTACTGGGAGAGGAAATATGGAATCATGGCTAAGATCACAGACCACAGAGTCAGGCAACCTGGGCTGGAATGCCAGCTTCACCTCTTGCAACCACTGTGTGACTTTGGGCAAGTTTCCTACCTTCTCTGTGCCTCAGTTACATGTGTAAAATAAGGATAATAATACTTGTTTCAAGGAGTTGTTGAGAGGATTTGATAACATAATACATGCAAAGGATGTAGAAGAAAACTTAACCAGCAGTTGGGCTGGGTAAGCGCAATTTATATGATGCCCCCAGGCACAATCCTGAGTAACTTGAGAAAACTGCCTCCTTTGTTCTAATAAAAAGCCATTCCTACACTTAAGAAAACTGAACTTGTGCAAGTTTAAGTGACTTGTCCAAGATCACAGACTTCCCAAGCAGCAGGGCTGGGGTCAGAACCAAACACTGCACTCTTAACCCTTCTACTGTTGAGACCCAGTTGTCACTGTATAAACTCCCACTCTCCCATCACAAGTACACTCATTACACTTTGATTTTACGGACTTCACTTGTGTGATTTTGCAATCACTGGGCTGACCTAAGGATATATTAAGTTTGCTTCCACTGACTTCCCTCCCACACATAAATGCTCAAGTCCAGCTGTTCCATCATATTTTTTCTATGTCTCATTTCCTGCCACAGAGATCACTGCTTTGCTAAGTAGCAAAATGTACAGGAAATAAACTGTCCACACAATATTAACTAATCAATAAACATCAGTTTCAGCCCAGGAGGACTTTAATTTTTACCAGATCATTTATTTGTACTATAAAGTCAAGTTAGAACTGCACCCACCCAAATACATACATTCCAATGTAACACGAGAAAAGAGATGAACTCTTCTATTACCCTCACTTTGACAATCTCATTCCCACTTTTCCATCTCTGGTTTTTTTATTTATTTATTTTTTAATTTGGTCGGGTATTTTGCTGAACAAAACTTTTGGTCATGTATATTTCATGTTATTTTTTGACCCTGCATTTTTTATTCTTCTCCTCTTTTAGGCTCAAACACACACACATACACACACACACACACCACCCTCCATCTTCTCTCCATTCCCAAAGAATAGAGGAGTTTTTTTAAAGAAGAAAAGTATCAAATATATGCTAATGCTAATAATAATTCTATGAAAAAACTGAAAATAATACTTATCTTCCTTTTTTATTCTATTTATTTTTTTTTATTTTTTAAATCTTCCTTTAAAATGAGATAATGAATGTGAAAGTATTTCGTAAATTGAAAAACATATAAACACAAAAATGGTGTTTATTAATACTCTTACACACATATAACCACTTGGCATCATTTAACCTAAAACAACATTGTATAGAACAGTGGTTGATAGCTTTCCAAATTAGGGTAGTCAAGTTTTGTTCTGTTTTGTTTTTACTTCTTGGTCTTGCACCTTGGTATGTGGGATCTTAGTCTCCTGACCAGGAATAGAACCTGCACTTCCTGCATCAGAAGCATGGAGTCCTAACCACTGGACCACCAGGGAAGTCCGTAGGATAGTCAAGTTTGATTATCTGTGTCTTTGCGGGTGCGGTGGAGGACTGGTAGATGAAAGAAGAGATAGCCAGTGTGTGGCTACATGGATTCTGAAAATGCAGGGCTGATTGTATACTTCCTTTCGAGACAGAGGTGGGACCGATGAAATGTGCCAAGGAACAAAGTTGGGCAAAATAAAAATCAGAAATTAACAACCATCCTTTAAAAGCAGACAGGGGACTCGGCAGGGATTGGATTTGGTGAGAGAAACTGCTGCAAGATGAAACCCAATTTCTACACGTCTGCTATAATTACATCACTGCCCTGAGCTGCTCATGTGCTACATCATGTATGGTGTTTATTGCTGCATCTGCAAATGAGTGTCCTTAGCTATTAGTCTTGGTATCTATGTAGAAACATCTGCTCCCAATCTGGAAGTGTAGACCTTTAATGGCTTAAAATGCCTTTACCCCAAAAGAATATGTAACAGACAGAGTGTCTAACAGTACATGCTACTATGCTGGTTTCCAGGACTAGTTTTGAATAGCAAGTGGCAGAGGGAAATGTGGCCTTCCCTGGTGGCTCAGCAGTGAAGAATCTGCCTGCCAATGCAGGAGACACGGGTTTGATCCCTGGGTTGGGAAGATCCTCTGGAGGAGGAAATGGCAACCGACTCTAGTATCCTTGACTGGAAAATCCCATGGACAGCAGAGCCTAGTGGGCTACAGTCCATGGGATCTCGAAAGAGTCAGACACAATTTAGCTACTAAACAAGAGAAGGTTCTATTTTACATACAGCACATGACAACATTGTTGTGTCCAATGTTTCCCAGAATCAGAGTATAACCCTTCTTCCCTGCCCTTTACACTACAGCTAAGAAATCCAGAGCCTGGTAAGGACTAAACGGCCACTTGCCTCTGACTCTGTAATGGGATACCCCCTAATATGCTATTTTGGCACATCGATTACTGGCATACAGCCAGCAGTGGCTGCGTTTCTCTAGACCGGCCTTGAGAAGGTACCCCACGTCCAAGGTCAGAAAAACCCCAGTAAGACAGTAGACGCTGGAGGAACTGTGAGGAGATACCCTGCATCCAAGGGCAAAGGAGAAGCCCCAGCAAGATGGTAGGAGAGGCGAATTCATGTTTAGAAGCAAATCCCATTTCCGCCAGAGATGCTAAGAGGGCTCAAACAAACCTTGTGCACACCAGGACCCAGGGACTCCACAGAGACTGAGATAGAACTGTGTCTGAGCATCTTCTGTGGAGGTACAGGTCAGCAGTGGACTGCCACAGGGACAGGGGCTCTAGGTGGAGCAGACTTGGGTATGGCATAAACCCTCTTGGAAGAGGTTGCCATTAACTCCACCATAGAGCTGCGAGAACTTACACAGGACTGGGAAAAAGACTCTTGGACGCCTCAAACAGTACCTCGTGCACCTGGACCCAGGAGAAAGGAGCAGTGACCCCGTGGGAGACTGACCCAGACTTGCCTGCGAGTGTCCAGAAGTCTCCAGCAGAGGCATGAGTTGGTAGTGGCCTGCTGCAGGGTTGGGGGCACTGAATGTAGTAGTACATGCATGGGATCTTTTGAAGGAGGTCACCATTATCTTCATTACCTCCACCATAGTTTGGACCCAGGTAAACAGCAGGGAGGGAACACAGCTCTACCCATCAACAAAAATTGGATTACAAATTTACTGAGCATGGCCCCACCCATCAGAACAAAACCCAGTTTCCCTCTCAGTCTTTCCCATCAGGAAGCTTCCATAAGCCTCTTATTCTTCTCCGTCAGAGGGTAGACAGGCTGAAAACCACAATCACAGAAAACTAACCAATCTAATCACATGGACCAAAGCCTTGTCTAGCTCAAAGAAACTATGAGCCATGCCTTGTAGGGCCACCCAAGACAGATGGGTCATGGTGGAGAGTTCTGACAGAATATGGTCCACTGGAGAAGGGAATGGCAAACCACTTCAGTATTCTTGCCTTGAGAACCCCAAGAACAGTATGAAAAGGCAAAAAGATAGGACACTGAAAGATGAACTCCCCAGGTCGGTAGGTGTCCAATATGTTACTGGAGATCAGTGGAGAAATAATTCCAGAAACAATGAAGAGATGGAGCCAAAGCAAAACCAACACCCAGCTGTGGATGGGACTGGTGATGGAAGCAAGGTCTGATGGTGTAAAGAGCAATATTGCATAGAAACCTGGAATGTTAGGTCTATGAATCAAGGCAAATTGGAAGTGGACAAACAGGAGATGGCAAGAGTGAATATTGACATTTTAGGACCCAGCAAACCTAAATGGACTTGAATGGGTGAATTTAACTCAGATGACTCATTATAATCTCATATATGAGACTTATATAGGAGAGATAAGTTAAATTCATTATATATAATGATTTATGACTCATTATATTTACTACTATATTATATTATGACTCATTATATTTACTACTGTGGACAAGAATCCCTTAGAAGGAATGAAGTAGCCATCACAGTCAACAAAACAGTCTGAAACGCAGTACTTGGATGCAAAGTCAAAAACAACAGAATGATCTCTGTTCGTTTCCAAGGCAAACTATTCAATATCACAGGAATCCAAGTCTATGCCCTGACCAGTAATGCTGAAGAAGCTGAAGTTGAATGGTTCTATGAAGACCTACAAGACCTTTTAGAACTAACTCCTCCCAAATATGTCCTTTTCATTATAGGGGACTGGAATGCAAAAGTAGGAAGTCAAGAAACACCTGGAGTAACAGGCAAATTTGGCCTTGGAGTACAGAATGAAGCAAGGCAAAGGATAATAGAGTTTTGCCAAGAGAATGAACTGGTTATAGCAAACACCGTCTTCCAACAACACAAGAAAAGACTCTACACATGGACATCACCAGATGGTCAACACCAAAATCAGATTGATTATATTCTTTGCAGCCAAAGATGGAGAAGCTCTATACAGTCAGCAAAAACAAGACCAGGAGCTGACTGTGGCTCAGATCATGAACTCCTTATTACCAAATTCAGACTTAAATTGAAGAAAGTAGGGAAAACCACTAGACCATTCAGGTATGACCTAAATCAAATCCCTTATGATTATACAGTGGAAGTGAGAAATAGATTTAAGGGCCTAGATCTGATAGATAGAGTGCCTGATGAACTATGGAATGAGGTTCGTGACATTGTACAGGAGACAGGGATCAAGACCATCCCCATGGAAAAGAAATGCAAAAAAGCAAAATGGCTGTCTGGGGAGGCCTTACAAATAGCTGTGAAAAGAAGAGAGGCGAAAAGCAAAGGAGAAAAGGAAAGATATAAGCATCTGAATGCAGAGTTCCAAAGAATAGCAAGAAGAGATAAGAAAGCCTTCTTCAGCGATCAATGCAAAGAAATAGAGGAAAAGAACAGAATGGGAAAGACTAGAGATCTCTTCAAGAAAATTAGAGATACCAAGGGAACATTTCATGCAAAGATGGGCTCGATAAAGGACAGAAATGGTATGGACCTAACAGAAGCAGAAGATATTAAGAAGAGGTGGCAAGAATACACAGAAGAACTGTACAAAAAAGATCTTCATGACCCAGATAATCATGATGATGTGATCACTAATCTAGAGCCAGACATCTTGGAATGTGAAGTCAAGTGGGCCTTAGAAAGCATCACTACGAACAAAGCTAGTGGAGGTGATGGAATTCCAGTTGAGCTGTTTCAAATCCTGAAAGATGATGCTGTGAAAGTGCTGCACTCAATATGCCAGCAAATTTGGAAAACTCAGCAGTGGCCACAGGACTGGAAAAGGTCAGTTTTCATTCCAATCCCAAAGAAAGGCAATGCCAAAGAATGCTCAAACTACCGCACAATTGCACTCATCTCACATGCTAGTAAAGTAATGCTCAAAATTCTCCAAGCCAGGCTTCAGCAATACGTGAACCGTGAACTCCCTGATGTTCAAGCTGGTTTTAGAAAAGGCAGAGGAACCAGAGATCAAATTGCCAACATCCGCTGGATCATGGAAAAAGCAAGAGAGTTCCAGAAAAACATCTATTTCTGCTTTATTGACTATGCCAAAGCCTTTGACTGTGTGGATCACAATAAACTGTGGAAAATTCTGAAAGAGATGGGAATACCAGACCACCTAACCTGCCTCTTGAGAAATCTGTATGCAGGTCAGGAAGCAACAGTTAGAACTGGACCTGGAACAACAGACTGGTTCCAAATAGGAAAAGGAGTACATCAAGGCTGTATATTGTCACCCCGCTTATTTAATTTATATGCAGAGTACATCATGAGAAACGCTGGACTGGATGAGGCACAAGCTGGAATCAAGATTGCTGGGAGAAATATCAATAACCTCAGATATACAAATGACACCACCTTTATGGCAGAAAGTGAATAATAACTAAACAGCCTCTTGATGAAAGTGAAAGAGCAGAGTGAAAACATTGGNAGTACATCATGAGAAACGCTGGACTGGATGAGGCACAAGCTGGAATCAAGATTGCTGGGAGAAATATCAATAACCTCAGATATACAAATGACACCACCTTTATGGCAGAAAGTGAATAATAACTAAACAGCCTCTTGATGAAAGTGAAAGAGCAGAGTGAAAACATTGGCTTAAAGCTCAACATTCAGAAAACTAAGATCATGGCATCCAGTCCCATCACTTCATGGCAAATAGATGGGGAAACAGTGGAAATTGCAGCTGACTTTCTTTTTCTGGGCTCCAAAATCACTGCAGATGGTGACTGCAGCCATGAAATAAAAAGAAGCTTACTCCTTGGAAGAAAAGTTATGATCAACCTAGATAGCCTATTCAAAAGCAGAGCCATTACTTTGCCAACAAAGGTCCATCTATTTAAGACTGGTTTTTCCAGTAGTCATGTATGGATGTGAGTTGGCTTATAAAGAAAGCTGAGCACTGAAGAATTAATGCTTTTGAACTGTGGTGTCAGAGAAGACTCTTGAGAGTCCCTTGGACTGCATGGAGATCTAACCACTCCATCCTAAAGGAAATCAGTCCTGAATGTTCATTGGAAGGACTGATGTTGAAGCTGAAACTCTAATACTTTGGCCACCTGATGTGAAGAACCGACTCGTTTGAAAAGACCCTGATGCTGGGAAAGATTGAAGGCAGGAGGAGAAGGGGACAATAAACTATGAGATGGTTGGGTGGCATCATCAGCTCAATGGACATGAGTTTGAGTCAATCCGGGAGCTGGTGATGGACAGGGAGGCCTAGCCTACTGCAGTCCATGGGTTCGCAAAGAGTCAGACACAACTGAACAACTGAACTGAAGATTTTTATGACCACGTTTATGGAAAAATTTGCCAGTAACTAGCTGTTACGGCAATATCTTTGTCATGTTTTGTTGCAGGGTGATTTCAGTCTCTGAAGCAAGTTTACATATGATTTTCTCCTTTACTTGAAATTGTTTTGAATAATATCTGAAGTTATTTTTCCTTTAAAGATTGGTCATTTTATCAATTAGGACATCTTGATATGTGGATACGATTTGTTGGGGGTATTTTAATAAATGCTCAATTGTAATAGATATAGAATAATTCAGATTTAAAATTGTCTTATACCAATTTGTATATGTTATATTTTCGTGGTCATTTTCCTATTTCATTTGTATTACCAGATATACTTTTCTAAAGGAGTTTACAATATGATTTTATAACCACTTTCATATTGGTAAAATTTCTATTAATCTGTACTTTATCAGTTATTGGGATTTTAATATCTTGATGTGTTTCACCACAGGTTTATTACATTCATTAATTATTATAAAATATATTTCTTATATGATTAAAATTTTTATCATGATCATTTTTATGTTATTATTTCTTTAATTTTATAATGAAAGAAATGTTGAAACATTCATTTCCTTACCTCTCTTTTCTTCAATAGGTACTAGGTGTATAACTTTATTCTTACCACAAATAGAATTTCTAGCACTTGATTTAAAAATTTTTCTAACTGTCTTGCAATTTTTTGATCCCAGGAGTTGAGTATGTAGTATTCTGCCTTCTGGTTTCCTAATTTAATTGAAGTTTGATAATTATGTTTTTTAATATTAACTTTTAAGTTAATCCCACAATAATTGGATAATATACTGTTTATAGTAAGCCTTTGATATTTCTTGTGACTTTCTATGGGACTCAGTATATCGAAAGTTTAGTTAATCTTCTATCATGCATACTTACATAGAATGTATTATATTGACATTGTAGTGTTCAGGTAAAATTTATTAATAAAGTGGTCCATATATTGATATTATAAAAAACTTACTTTTTAATTTGTTTTTTAATTTTTGGCATGTTTTATCAGCTACTGAGAAAACTGTTTAAATATCCCAAAACATGGTTTTGCATTTTATATTGAAAAAAATACAAATATATGTATCAATGGATTTGCAGTTAAAACTCATGTTGTTCAGGGCCAACTATACTTGGGATGGGAAACTTATCACAGAAAGAATTTACATTTTATCATAAGTTTACTGTATCTAGTATGTTGAAACATAGCTAAGAATATATTTGGAATATGTATGTTTTTAGTAATTCACATAACTTTTAAATTTTGCATAGGAAAGAAAGAAAGAAAGGAAGAAAGAGAAGTCACTCAGTCCTGTCCAACTCTTTATGACCTCATGGACTGTAGCNAAAATGGCAACCCACTCCAGGATTCTTGTCTGGAAAATCCCATGGATGGTGGAACCTGGTAGGCGACAGTCCATGGGGTCGCAAAGAGTTGGACATGACTGAGCAACTTCACTTTCACTCCTTGGAAGGATATGACCAGCCTAGACAGCATATTAAAAAGCAGAGACATTACTCTGCAACAAAGGTCTGTCTAGTTAAGGCTATGGTTTTCCCAGTAGTCATGTATGGATGTGAGAGTTGGAGTATAAAGAAAGCTGAGCACCAAAGAATTGATGTTTTTGAACTGTGGTGTTGGAGAAGACTCTTGAGATTCCCTTGGACTGGAAGGAGATCCAACTAGTCCATCCTAAAGGAGATCATTCTTGAGTGTTCATTGGAAGGACTGATGTTGAAGCAGAAACTCCAATACTTTGGCCACCTGATGCAAAGAACTGACTCATTTGAAAAGATTCTGATGCTGAGAAAGATTGACAGCGGAAGAAGAAGGGGATGACAGAGGATGAGATGGTTGGATAGCATCACAGACTCAATGGAGATGAGTTTGAGTAAACTCCAGGAGTTGGTGATGGACAGGAAGGCCTGGCATGCTGCAGTCCATGGGGTCACAAAGAGTCAGACACAACTGAGTACTGAACTGAACTGAACTGATTATTTTGAATTAAAGGTACAAAGAAACAGCCATTGCGAGGACACGGTGTCCCTCCACTGAACGAAAGCAGGGGTAAAGCTTCCAGGGGAAGGTATCTCCCTGTACTGAGGGGTAGAAGGCATCCTTATCACCAAAGACAGGGAATTTCGATTTGAGAAGCCCATGTAAACCAATATAAACATGTAAAATTTCCTGGGCTCTTTAGGAAGACAAGCCATCTCTGTGGAACCTTTTCATTAGAGCTTTGGAAAATTCTTCCTATGAGATCCTAGGACTAACTTCTCTGACCTCCATTCCATCTCAAGGTCTGTGCTTTTTAAAATAAGGAATAAAGTACAAATATATTTAATAGATTTTCAGAACTAAAAGATGTCTTAGACATGATCTGTGCTAACACATTCAGGACACAGATGAAAAAGTGCAAGTTCCTGTGATCTTGCCTAAGATCACAGACAGTGGCCAAGAAGAGGTTATTACCCCAGGCCAAAAATTCCAGTCCCAAAATTCTGTTGCACAATATTTAGTCTCACTGAAAACATAACGGGAAGCAGAGCTATTTCCAGTGAAGAACCTGTATTCATTCATGCAACATTATTGAGCTCCTCTGACATACTCGGTACCCTACAAGCTCCAGGAATAAAATGATGAAAATGATAGATACAGAGTCCACTTTTGCAACATATGACCAGCAGGAGAGACAAATTAAGCAAACAAATATAGCTCTCTCTTGAACAACACAGGGGTTAAGGGCACTAACCCTACATGCAGTTGAAAATCTGGGTATAATTTATAGTTATCTCTCTGTACCTGTATCTAAGTTTCCACATTTGGGGATTCACCCAGCTGAGGATCATGTCAGTACTGTAGTATGTACCAATGACAAAAGTTTGCATATAAGTGAACCTGTGCACTTCAAACCCATGTTATTTAAGAGTCAACTGTAAATGAAGCAATTACTTCTTGCAATAAAGATTAAGAAGGAAATAGAAAACAGAAGGGCTGACTTTAGGCAGATTGGTCAAGGACAATATCTCTGAGGAGGTGATGCTTAAGCTCAAGGTTGAGGGAAAGAGACAGCCAAGTTCAGAGCTAGGGGAAGTGTATTCTAGGCTCAGGGATTGGTCAGTGCAAAGGCCATGGAGGAAAAGGTCCCTGGGAAGTAAAAAATCTTCCAGAAAATCAAGATGACTACAGACTAGTGAATGAGAGCAAGACAGCACACATGGCATGACATAAAAGCCAGATACATACGACACTGAAAGCTATGAGAAGGGGTATGGATTTTAAAATAAGTGTCAACATGAAGGCAATTTACTAAAAGGTATTAAGCCAGGAGTTCCTGGCCAGTGTGGCTACTCTGTGAAAAACAGCCTCCATAACATTGTCCTCTTGTTTGTTTGTATTTTTTTTTGCAGAGGACACAGAAGATGCACAAAAACATGTGGAAGAGCAAGGCAAGGGTGAAAGCAAGGGCCCTACATTTTCAATCTTGAGCTCTCCTTCCATGCCATGCTCTCTCTTATGAATTAAATATCCCATGAAAATGAATGGAGTCTGGGAATTCCCTGGTGGTCCAGTGACTAAAAATCTGCCTGCCAATTCAGGGGGCAAGGATTCTATTCCTGGTTGGGGAACTAAGATCTCCACAAGCTGTGCAGTGGGGCCAAGAATATTTTCTTAATGTAAAAAGTAGATAAAATAAACAGGGTGCTTGGTTTGAATATTCTTTTGTCAGACACAGTTCTGGCATACAGCACTATCAATCAGAATCTCACCCTACAAAGACGAAGGCAGGGAGGCAGAAAGAGATGAGGTCAAAAGGCAGAAGGAAGGGAGAGCTATCTGTTTACCACCTCAGCAAGCCCGTTATAGTCAATAACAGTCTTTGTCATGGAATAAGTTAAGTATATAGATGGTTTTTGGAAATAACAGTCAAAACAGAAATGAAGAGCATATGAAAAGGAAAAAAAAAGTGTATGAAGAGAGAACATTGTAAGAACTGCC
>SJYV01026204.1:173232-197711 GCA_006410875.1 Neotragus pygmaeus
ATTTCTTTGGAAGGAATGATGCTGAAGCTGAAACTCCAGTACTTTGGCCACCTCATGTGAAGAGCTGACTCATTGGAAAAGACTCTGATGCTGGGAGGGATTGGGGGCAGGAGGAGAAGGGGACGACCGAGGATGTGATGGCTGGATGGCATCACGGACTCGATGGACGTGAGTCTGAGTGAACTCCGGGAGTTGGTGGTGGACAGGGAGGCCTGGAGTGCTGCGATTCATGGAGTCGCAAAGAGTTGGACATGACTGAGCGACTGAACTGAACTGAACTGAAAGGTATCACAAAAGTAACAAAGCACCGAATACTTATGGGGTCACATTTCTGGAAAGAAGAAAACCCAAGGAGGTGAACCCTTATTTTTGGTATGCATCTCCTCTCCATGCATTCCTTCCCCAGATGGACAGAAAAGAAATCCACCCAACTGCTCAGGCTGGGAAATCTGCATCATTCTAGCTTCCTCTTCTCTCTTACAGTTTTCACTCTATGAATTAGCAAACTCTGCTGACTCTCTCTCCTAAATCTCTCTGCCCTCTCTGCTCCTTTACCTCTCCCACCTCGCTACAACCCCGATGAAGAGAACTGTGGCATCATAGTTGGACTCCTTGCTTCCAGGCTCACCTCCACAAGTTGCCAGAATCACTTCATTAAAATGCAAATCTGATCAAGTCCCTCCACTGCCTAAATTGCTGTAATGACTTCACTTAACCTGAAACATGACTCGCAACAATGAATGCCTTTATGATCCCTGCTGAATGCCAGTGTCTTTCCTCCCACCCTAACCGATGTGCAACCGTAGATTACTCAAGAAAGTCCAGGCTTCAGTCTAGTGTCACGCCATGAACTTTGTGTTTCCTCTGCTTGGAAAACCCTCTCCACCCTCCACTCCTCCTCTAAGTTTCTCCCCATTTTGGGAGAATGAGTAAAATCCCCATTTCATAGACTTCCCTAGGAGTCCAGTGGTTCGGACTCTGTGCTCCCAATGCAAGGGGCACAGGTTCAACCCCTGGTGGGGAACTATGATCCCACAAGCCAATCAGTGTGGCCAAAAAAATACATAAACTTTTGGCTTCCCTGATAGCTCAGTTGGTAAAGAATCTCTCGGCAATGCAGGAGACCCTGGTTTGATTCCTGGGTCAGGAATATCCCCTGGAGACAGGAACAGCTACCAACTCCAGTATTCTGGCCTGGAGAATCCCATTGACCAGTCCATGGGGTTGCAAAGGGTCAAACAGGACTGAGCAACTTTCACTTTCTGTTTCATAAGTTAAATCCAAATAAACTCAAAGGAATAAGATTTTAAAGTAGGAACACACATACAAAAAAGCACTGGCAGAAGGCATACATGTATAATTTTTTTCTCTTTAAGGCAGGGGGTAGGCAAACTATACCCTGAGGGTCAAATTTAGCCTGCAGGCTAGTTTTGTAAATAAAACTTCACTGGAACACAGTTCTTCCCATTGGTTCACTGGTTGCCTGTGGCTGCTTTTCATCTGCAGCAGCAGTGCTGAGTAGCTAAGACAGAAACTATATAGGCTAAAAAGCCCTTAAATATTTCCTCTCTACCCCTTTACAGAAAAAGTTGACTGACCCCTAATTAAAAAAAAAAAAAAAATTAAGCAGCCATTACCAAACTTAAAAGGTGGAGAATCTTGCGTATCTATAATTTAGAAACCACCGATTCTACAAACAATACTGGAAGTCAAATGACAAATTAAAAAACAGTTACAACAAATAGTATACATTCATGATACAAGTGAGGAAAAGATCATCATCCAAATAGGGAAAAGAGTAAATGACTCCAGCAGCTAATTGAAAGATAAAAAAGTATAAATGGACAATAAATGCAGGACAATATTTCAATAAATACAGGATGATATTTTCTACCTTGTTAGCAATCAAAAGGGGGGAAAAGATATAATGACTCCTAGTTTACCTTAAAAAAAAATCAACAAATCAGAAAAAAAAAATAGTTGTACTCGGTATTGGCAAAAGTTCAAAGAAACAGGTAATCTAAGAAGAGGTAATGGGAATAAAAATTTGATCTATTACACTTTTGGGGAGAAATGTGTCTTTTAGAACACCAGTCAAAAGTTCTTATTACCTAAAAACCTTAGCAATGGGAAAATGTTATTTTACTATCAGACGGTCTAAAGCACATGCTGTTGTATGGTAATGTTAAAACCTACTTTTTTCAGGAGACACGTGTGACTTTGACTGTCCCCGCACCAGCCTGCAGGTGGCGCCATCACCAGCACAGACACCACAGTTGTCCTCCTTGGCGTTGCTCCCTAGTTGCCGGTCGCAGCCCACTGCCTGCAGACAGAAGATGGCGGTCAGGAGTGGGTAGAGATATGGGCATATCAGACCTTATGTATTTCAGAAATCATACTGATGGTGTTATCCTTCTTAAATGTACGAGTTGGCTCTCTTTGATGAGAACATAGATTTTAAAATATATAGTAATAAATAAAGAGATTTCCCTGGGGATCCTGGGGTTAGGACCTCTGGATTTGCCTCCCAATGCCCAGGACGTGTGAGTTTGATTCCTGGTTAGGAAGATAAGATCCCACATGCCTCATGGCCAAAAAAAAAAAAAATCCCAAAACATAAAACAGAAGTAATATTGTAACAAATTCAATAAAGAATTTGAAAATGGTCAAATCAAAAAAACATCTTAAAAATAACAACATATAAAGCATTACAGCACCATGTCNATAAGATCCCACATGCCTCATGGCCAAAAAAAAAAAAATCCCAAAACATAAAACAGAAGTAATATTGTAACAAATTCAATAAAGAATTTGAAAATGGTCAAATCAAAAAAAACATCTTAAAAATAACAACATATAAAGCATTACAGCACCATGTCATTTATATATAAGATTCTATCCAAAGACCAAAGAATTAAAGATGAGTGGAGGCTGCCCCTTGACACTCTCACCCTTAGTTTTTTATTTACACTTCTATTCAGCTATTTTATGTACATAACATGAAAGGAACATTACAAATACTTCCTCTCTCCTCTTCCCCCAACCCCTTCCCTCTCTTTCTATCCCTACCCTAGTCCTGTTCTCTCATTTCTTCCCCCAGATAACCACTATCCATAGTTTAATTTAATTTTGTTCTGTTTTATTCTCAATCTATACCTACATCCCTGGTCTTCAGATCATAAAGAATCTGCCTGCAATGCAGGAGACCTGGGTTCAATCCCTGGGTTGGGAAGATCCCCTGGAGAAGAGAATGGCAACCTACTCCAAGATTCTTGCCTGGAGAATCCCATGGACAGAGGAGCTTGGTGGGCTACAGTCCATGGGGTCGCAAAGAGTCAGACACAACTANCAAGAATACTGGAGTGGGGAGCCTATCCCTTCTCCAGCAGATCTTCCCAACCCAGGAATCGAACTGGGGTCTCCTGCATTGCAGGCAGATTCTGTACCAACTGAGCTATCAGGGAAGCCCCAAGGAGCTCTCAAACTAAAGGTAAAGAGTGTTTGTACAAGTTTTGATGACTCAAGGATCTTATTTAATTACTAACCAATCTCATCAGACATTTCCAAAGCAAGATGCTGAATGACAAAAACGCTACTTTACTCTTCAAAACTGAGCACAGACTTCCCAATTAATGGGAATGAATTCACTTTTTAATTAAATAAAATAGATTCAGAGAGGTGATTTTTTTTTCGTATTGCAAAAGAAATAAATGTTCATTGTAAAAACTCTGCGAATAGTTTCTATTCAAAAGAAGAATAAATAACAAAGATTCTTATACACAAATCTTTGACCAAATTTTATTATTTCCCAAGGACAAACTTCTGGAAATAAAATTTCTGAGAAAAAGGGTATGTTTCATGAGCATTTCAAACTATTGCTTCATTGCCCTCCAGAAAGGTCTCCTTATTATCATCAGGATACATAAGTTCCCTTTTCTCAGTATCTCTTCTCAGTTTGGATATAATTTTCCAAATATTTTTCTAATCATAAGTGTTAAATAGAATTTCAACATTTTTTTTTAATTTCAATGTTTTAATTTGCATTTCTTTTCATTATTTAGGTTTAGTATCTTTTCATGTATACTTGCTTCTTGCATCAATTCTTCAAAAATTTGTTTTTTGTCCTTCATTTATCTATGGAATGTTTGTGTTTTTATTATTTTAACAGATAAAGCTATTAAATTTCATAGTGAAGCTGTCAACTCCTTGTTGTTTGTATTGAAAATATTTTTCTCATTTAACTTTGTTTCTGGTGCTTTGTGAAGTCAAGAAGTTTTAAATTTTTATGTAGTCATATTCATATTTCCTTTCAAAGTTTCTTTACTAATGAGATACGCTTTTCCCACCATGCCATGAAAAAAGATAAACACTAAAATGTATTTTTCTAGTTCTTTTATAGTTTAGCAATTATGCTCAACTCTTTATTGCATTTGGAATTTATTCTGATCTGTGGGGTAAGGTAGAACTCTAACTTTATTTTTCTGCAAATAGTTATTAACAGACTACCAGCCAGAATTTTAAAATATAATTTATTCTATTTATCCTCTTTTCACTACTTGATTTTTATATTTTACTGTGTTTATGCTTTAGGCCTTTATAAAATGCCTCAAAACCTTTTTGAATATAGTACTGTCCATGGAATTCTCCAGGCCAGAATGCTGGATTGGGTAGCTTTTTCCTCCTCCAGGGGATCTTCCCAACCCAGGAATTGAACCAGGGTCTCCTGCATTGCAGGCAGATTCTTTACCAACTGAGCTATCAGGGAAGCCTTTTTTGAATATAGGTAGGGAATATATAAAATATAATTAATAAACTTTCCCCTGGAATTAGTTGTATTACTTTGTTGTGAATCAATCTAAAATCCTATATTGTGTCTACATTTTTTTTTTGTTTTGTTTTAGCAAGATTAACCCTTAACCAAGGTCACAGATATGAAAGAATCAAGCTGAAGAAGATTAAGACCGGATGACATTTTTCTCTTGGAATAAGGGCTTTGTCTTCCATCTAGCCATAGAGAAGATCATCAGTAATAAAATTATCTCAACTCCTCTTTTCTCAACCATGACTTATTTTCTCTATATCTGACTCTTTGAAATCCAAACCAGAGAATTTTAGAGAGCAAGGTAAAAATAACTTCCCCTGCATCAGGCCCACTTACCATCCTAAACGTGCTCCAGGAACTGCAAGTGCTTCAATGTCTCAAACCCCCCAAACCAATGAAGCTTTATAAAATCAGTTAATTAACAGAAAGCAGCTAGGAAGCTAGCTGAACCTGAGCCCTTGCTGAAGGGGTGGCCAGGTTGGTCTGTGTGACCCAGCCTCCTTTGCTAAGGCTGACTGCCAGAGGCAAGCAACTAGTCCATGCCGGGTCAACCTTTCCCAGGAATTTGGAATTGCAACAGAAGAATTGAAGCTGAGAACTCACATTAGTCTGAGCTAGGCTAGTCATTTTTTATGTGAGGCATGTTGAAGCAAAGTGAGCCAGTTCCCACAGCAAAGAAGAAATAATTAGACATGAAAGAAGGTCAGATCACAAACCATGGGTTTCAATTGAAGGAGTAAGTAACCCGGGCTTCACTTTCTGATTCCTGGGTCCTCGAGATGTGCCTATGCCTAAATTCCACTAAACATCCACCCACCCATTCAGTGAATTCCATTTCTTTAAGCTAATCTGAGTGGGCTTCTATTCCTTACAAATGATGACCCTGATTAAGACAGCCATATATCTGGACAGTGTTTTCTTGTTTACCAGAAAATATCACTGACATTCTCTCGTCATAACCACTCTTCACATGGGGTAGGTCAGGATTTCATTAGCCTCGTTTTCATAAAGGGAGGAAACAGATCCAGAAGGTCTTCAGTCGCTAGCTCAAAGACAACTAGAATATGACAGAGACAAGACTGAGTCCCAAAGTAATGAGCATTCCATCCCATGATACTGCTTTCTAGTCATTCTAGGGGACAGTGACCACTTATATTAATGCTTTCATTCACATGGTGCTCTTCCAGTGTCAACACTAAGCCTGTCTAGTCTGCTTCAGCTGGGTTCCATGCCCTGGCTCGAGACAATCTAGGGATCCTTGTGTCTAAAGTTTAGTTGATGTTTAGGAAGCTTGGATGCCAAACATCCTTCTGCTTCCCTTTCCCTGAGAAGTGTTTCTTCACATCAGTTAAGTTCAAGACAACACTTATTTATTAAATATACTTTATGGGTTTTGCCCAGGTGACATGCTGTGAGGAACACAAAAGAAGCTACCTAGTGAGCTTGTTATCTTATTAGAGATGTAGAATCTATGTACATGGAATTCATTGAAACAGTAGGTTATCTATTGCTGTTTGCAGACTTAACAGCAGGACTCTGCAATGAAAGAAATAAAATTGTTATCCAAAAATTAAATTTGAAATTGAATAAATACAGTTGATCAAGAAAGAATCAATCTGATAAGGAGAGAATAGATCCTAATCAGGAAGATTTGACTCAGTCAGGAAGGAGTAGCTGGCTTGGGAGGAGAAATGGAAATGGAAAAGGAGAAGGAGGAGGAGAGAGATGAAGAGGAAGACAAGGAGGGGAAGAGATGGGGAGAAGGGAAGAGAGGGAGGTGGAGAGGGAATGAGATACAGCAGACAACAAACAGCACCCATTCAAGGACCATTCTAAAGACAGAGGTCTCCCTTCCTTCCTAAAGCCATGAGACTACATCAACTAGTATGGACGACTTAGGGAGAGAAGTTGAGACAGAGACTATCTGATAAACTGAGTATTTTTATGCGAGAGAGACCATTTCCTAAGAGATGATTTATATAATGGGACTGAACCAAACTTATAATTTGGATTAGATATATTCCCCTAGATAACCCTGAGTAGGGATTCAGGAGAAATACAATTTTTGTATAAGCAAATGTGAACATTTTATCTTATCTTCCTATCCATATTGTAATACGAGCTAAATTTCAGGATCCTCTTACATATCAAATGCCAAATTTCCCAGCATAAAAATAAATTACCATAGGTGGCCATTATCAGCTAGAATAAGCAAATGATGCATCATGAAGAAGTAACAGTTCAGAAGGGACCTAAAGGGTGAGATGATGTGAATAGGACAAGATATGAGAGACAATATAAGCAAAAGGCAAACTGTAGAAATAGGTTCAATATCTATGAGGCACAGCCTTGTCCAGCCAGGGTGAATAAGATATAAATCTCACCAACTGGTGGAGGGCCTGAAATGCAAGTGAGGGGAATTGAAAGCAATAAAGACCTACGGTGGGGAGTGACACAGAAAAGGGACTCAATACATGGCATTTTAGGAGGGCCAGGATGATAACAAGATGGGCTGGAGTTCTGAGACAGATATGAGAGGAAGAGGTCCTTGCCTAACGTAGGAGTAATGGGGAAAAAAAAACAAACACAGCTCTAAGAAAAAACTGTCAGAAATTAGCCTATGAATATAGGATCCAGAGTACAAAGGATCGTTCAGGGGTCACATCAAATGTTACCTCTTCTGGAAAATTGTCAGGGAGCCCAGGGAACCCACTGTGCAGAATTATACACGCCTCAGTCTGTGTTTGTATAAAAATGGGTTCAAGCTACAAAAACACTCTTTCCAAATTATGATATACTCATTTTTAAAAATATGTTCCCTTTGGTCTCTTCTAGCTTTACCTTTAATCCCATAAAGCCTGGTATAAAAACATAACGAGTGAGTGAATTCAGGTGTAAGGCCTCCTTGCTGACATGCATGACTGCCCTTGGAACTTCTCCACTTTTCCATATATCCCCGATAAGGATAATTCTTCCCTGAGGCCTCAGTGGCCCAGCCCTGGCTGCAAGAGTCCACGCTGAGTGCTGATTGGAGGATCCTGTCTGAGGACAGCCATTACCCGAAGCCATATGACTGCACACAGGCATGCTCTGTTCCCTTCACCTCACAGGCCTTCCAGCCCAAAGTCTCATCTCCCCTAACCACTTTCAACTTTGTAGGGAGTATGAGGATTAAATTTACTTATTCATGAAAAGGCACTCAGAACAATGCCTAGGATTTTTAGTACTACTTAATGAGTCTGAGCCATCCATATTTGTTGCTATTATTATTGATCTTGGTTAGGGGTTAGAAAGCTGATACACATGTGAAAAACTCAGTTCTGTTCAGTTGCTCAGTTGTGTCCGACTCTTTGAGACCCCATGAATTGCAGCACACCAGGCCTCCCTGTCCATCACCAACTCCCGGAGTTCACTCAGACTCACGTCCATCGAGTCCGTGATGCCATCCAGCCATCTCATCCTCTGTTGTCCCCTTCTCCTCCTGCCCCCAATCCCTCCCAGCATCACCAGTCTTTTCCAATGAGTCAACTCTTCACATGANGGGCTGTGTGTCGAAGTAGCCTTTTGCAGAGGTCCAGGCTGTGTGCTGCGGTCACCCTGTTCCAAGGTCCGGGCTGTGTGCCGCGGTTGCCATATCTCCAGGACCTGGCTTTGTGCAGCCGTCGCCCTTTGCCCAGGTCTGGCCTGTGTTCCGCCCTTGGCTTGCGACCTATTCCCGGCTCTGTGCCGCGGTTCCTCTTTGCCAAGGTCCGGGCTGTGTGCCACGGTAGCCTTCTCCAGAGGTCCGGGCTGTGTTCCATGCTCCGGCTGTGCTGAGGTCCGGGCTGTCATCCGCAGTCACCCTGAGCCGATATCCGGCCTGTGTTCTGCAGACGCCCTGCGCCGAGGTCCGGCTGTGTGCCATGGTTGCCCTGCGCCAAAGTCCGGCTTGAGTGCCACGGTCACCCGGCGCCGAGGTCTGGCCTATGTGTCGCTGTCACCCTGCGCTGAGGTTTGGACTGTGTTCGGCGGTTGGCTAGCAACGAGTTCCATGCTGTGTTACATGGTCGCCCTTCACTGAGTTTCGAGCTGTGTGCCGCGGTCGAACTGCGCTGAAGTCCGGGTTGTGTTCCGCGGTCGGCTAGCAATGAGTTACTGTCTGCATGCCGCGGTCGCCTTTCACCTGTGTCGAGGTCCAGGATGTGTGCTGCGGTTGCACTGCACTGAAGTTCCAGCTGTGTGCCACAGTCACCCTTCACTGAAGTTCAGGCTGTGTGCAGCAGTCTCCCTCCTCGATGTCCCAGTTATGTGCCGCGGTCACCCTGTGCCTCAGTCCGGATGTGTTCCGCGGTCGACGTGTTCCGAAATCCAGGCTGTGTTCCACGGTTGGCTAGCGAAGAGTTACTGGCTGTGTGCCGCGGTCGCCCTTCACTGTGTTTCGGGCAGTGTGCCAAGGTCGCCCTTCGCCAAGTTCCGTACTGTGTGCCGCGGTTGCCCTGTCCTGAGGTCTGGGCTGAGTGCCATGGTCCCCTGCGCNGGGCACCTACTGACCTGGAGAGTTCCTCTTTCAGTATCCTATCATTTTGCCTTTTCATACTGTTCATGGAGTTCTCAAGGCAAGAATACTGAAGTGGTTTGCCATTCCATTCTCCAGTGGACATGGTCCTAAAACTGAGAGCCTGAGACTTCAAATAACCAGGAACAGAAAAGTATTAGCAACCTTGGGAACAGGACCGAATGTCAGATCTCCAGGGTTCACCAGCAGTGGCTTCTGTTCTCAATACAGCACACTCCCCTTCGTGGCCACTGAGTGACATCCCTTGGATGGAATGGGAGATCTTGCAGTCCCATCACATAGAGCTCTCAGGTCCCCAGCACTGTAGGTGCAGGCATCTTTGGATCACGAAGCAAGTTTCCCTTATAAAAGAGTGCCTGACCTGGGAATCACTGAAGGTTGCTTCCTTCAGAGGAGTGGGTGACGTGTCCCATCCCCAGGGACAGGGGAGCCACTGACTACTGAATGAGTATGGCCTATTTCAGTGAGGAGATTGGAAGCATTGAGAAGCAACAGCAGGACTCATAACTCAGTTCTCCCTCCACTTGATGAGGGCTGCAGAACAGTCTCCACTCCTGCTCTCTGGACTCCTTGGAGATTTCAACAAGGCTATTTTAAATCCCTAATTAATAAAACAGGAAGCATCTCAAGATCTCAAGTAGTTACATGTAAAAAAAGAAACCAAGACGTGACCATATTCATACCCTGAGTTCATTCTGGTTACATCCACTTATGGGGCTTCCTAGGTGGTTCTAGTGGTAAAGAACCCACCTGCCCAAGCAGGAGACATGACAGACATGGGTTTGATCCCTGGGTCAGGAAGATCCCCTGGAGGAGGGCATGGCAATCCACTCCAGTATTCTTGCCTGGAGAATCCCATGGACAGAGGAGCCTAGCGGGCTACAGTCCATGGGGTCAGGAAAAAGTTAGACACGACTGAAGCGACTCAGTATGCATGCATGCACACGGCATTGAACACCCTTGCAAGGTTTCTATAATCAGTTCTGAAAGGAACAGATCTTCTACAGATAATCAACCCTGCAGCTAGGGCTGCCTTTATCCATGTGGTCTGCAGCAGGGCTTGAGTATCGTGGCTGCAGATACTTGGCACATGGAGAGGGAGGGGCACCCTGAACACTACCAATACGAGATACCTGCCACAGGGTGCCCTTCTTCCCTGTAAAGAATGTTGTTGGAAACTCTGCATTTGTAATGGCAAGTGCAGAAATTAATGTCCTATTCTAATGAAATCTCTTTAACAACCCTCGTTGGACTCCAACTCTGAGAAACAGAAGAGGGTGACATTTACATGGCTGTCCTATCCACTAGCTCTACCTCCTAAGCACCTCCTTCTTACCAGCCTAGAGGTGGTAAAGATTTCTGCAGATTCCTCTGAGGGGGGGCATCAGTTAGATATCAAGGTACTCTCAAGACCCTCAGAGCCTCAAAGGCATCAGACCTTCACTCAAACCAAAGTTTGAGTTTGACCATTGTAACCAATACACACCAATTTTAGAGATTACGTTTTATCTCTCTATATATCTCTATATTGTATGGCCCAATAATCCTAGACCTTTATCACCTTTATCTTTTGTGCAGAAAAGAGAAGTCTTTTGGAATTAGCTAGAATAGACACACCCTAGAATGAAATCTCAGAATGCAATATCTTGATCTGGGCATTTAAAGTGACAGCTTCACAGACTACTGCTTGACAGTATACTGTTGTGAAATTTATTCTGGAATGACTGCAAGGAATTTGCCATACCAATTTGTTTGAGAAGACAAGCTGTTCCATGGTGTTCATCAGAATAATGCAACTTCCCCATAGTCAAAACATAATCCCTAGGACCTGTGATTAGGCTACCTTATATGGCAAAAGGGGCTTTGCCCAAAGCATCCTTTGACTACGGTTAAGGACCCTGAGGTGGGGAGATTATCCTAGATTATCTGGGTAGGCGAAACTTGTTCAGTTGTCATCAAAGGCCAATGTGACTACATAAAAATGGACAGAGAGATGTAGTGTTGCTGGCTTTGAAGATGGAAAAGGGGTCCACAAGCCAAGGAATGAGGGCAGCCTCTAGAAGCTGGAAAAGACAAAGAAATAGCTCCTTCCCTGGAGACTCCAGAAGGAATGCAGACCTGCCAACACATATTAATTTTAGCCCAGTGAGGCCATTATCAGAGCTCTGACCTTCAAAACTATAAGATAAATTTGTGTTGCTATAAGCAAGTGTGTTGTAAGGCATTACAGCAGCAATTTAAAAATATAATGTACCCAAGGCAAAAGGCAGCAGATCTAAAAGTCGTGTGTCTAAGTCCCCCAGGCTGCTCATGCATCCACATGCTAGACTGCTTATACCTAAATTCCAGGTTGTATCTATGATCGGGTCAGCTTCTCTCCCTCCTTCATCCCCTCCCGGATTCCAGCTCACTTAATTGTGTGTCTAAGCACACGTGTGTTGCTCGATTCTCCAAGCTCATCTTGTCTTAAGGACACACAAAACCTATTTGCTTTGTCTCCCCAAATCCCTTTTAGGACATAGTGAACACAAATACATCTACCTGAGGGCTGGGTGTCATTGTATTTTGAGTGCCCTAAAAATTTGTTCATGCCGTTCAGTCGCTAAGTCATGTCTGTCTCTCTGTGACCCCATGGACTGCAGCACGCCAGTCTCCTCTGTCCTTCAATATCTCCTGGAGTTTGCTCAGACTCATGTCCATTGAGTCGGTGATGCTGTCCAACCATCTCATCCTCTGCCCAATAAATAAGAATTTTTCCCACCCATGTTTGAGAAAGAAACATTTCTGCTTCGTCACTTATTAAAACAGACTGAAAACATGGCTTGAGTTCCACAGACAAAAGGTCTTGCTCACACTGTGTGTTCTCCACTCCCCAAGACCAGAGCTGCCCATGGAAGAGAAGTTCCAGTCAGTAGAACAGAAATGCTTTCTCAGGACTGCAGTCTCACACTGGCCCGGGACAGAGGAGGAGGAGAGAGGACAGTCCCCCAGTAAATGAAATATTTAGAATAAATGGATTTAGATCTCCAGGGTTTCAGAATTTCCTTTGAACTCCTGTCATTTCAATGTGGGTATAAAATAGGCTTTGTGTTTTCTGACATTTATTTTGTATTGCACATTTGTATTGGAATTTTATTTTTTGTTCATTTTGATCACTGTAGGATGAGAGTAAGGTTTATAAACCCTTCCCAGGTGTGATTTTCTTGAGTCATGACCTTCAGTACTCCTTAATANCATCAGAATAATGCAACTTCCCCATAGTCAAAACATAATCCCTAGGACCTGTGATTAGGCTACCTTATATGGCAAAAGGGGCTTTGCCCAAAGCATCCTTTGACTACGGTTAAGGACCCTGAGGTGGGGAGATTATCCTAGATTATCTGGGTAGGCGAAACTTGTTCAGTTGTCATCAAAGGCCAATGTGACTACATAAAAATGGACAGAGAGATGTAGTGTTGCTGGCTTTGAAGATGGAAAAGGGGTCCACAAGCCAAGGAATGAGGGCAGCCTCTAGAAGCTGGAAAAGACAAAGAAATAGCTCCTTCCCTGGAGACTCCAGAAGGAATGCAGACCTGCCAACACATATTAATTTTAGCCCAGTGAGGCCATTATCAGAGCTCTGACCTTCAAAACTATAAGATAAATTTGTGTTGCTATAAGCAAGTGTGTTGTAAGGCATTACAGCAGCAATTTAAAAATATAATGTACCCAAGGCAAAAGGCAGCAGATCTAAAAGTCGTGTGTCTAAGTCCCCCAGGCTGCTCATGCATCCACATGCTAGACTGCTTATACCTAAATTCCAGGTTGTATCTATGATCGGGTCAGCTTCTCTCCCTCCTTCATCCCCTCCCGGATTCCAGCTCACTTAATTGTGTGTCTAAGCACACGTGTGTTGCTCGATTCTCCAAGCTCATCTTGTCTTAAGGACACACAAAACCTATTTGCTTTGTCTCCCCAAATCCCTTTTAGGACATAGTGAACACAAATACATCTACCTGAGGGCTGGGTGTCATTGTATTTTGAGTGCCCTAAAAATTTGTTCATGCCGTTCAGTCGCTAAGTCATGTCTGTCTCTCTGTGACCCCATGGACTGCAGCACGCCAGTCTCCTCTGTCCTTCAATATCTCCTGGAGTTTGCTCAGACTCATGTCCATTGAGTCGGTGATGCTGTCCAACCATCTCATCCTCTGCCCAATAAATAAGAATTTTTCCCACCCATGTTTGAGAAAGAAACATTTCTGCTTCGTCACTTATTAAAACAGACTGAAAACATGGCTTGAGTTCCACAGACAAAAGGTCTTGCTCACACTGTGTGTTCTCCACTCCCCAAGACCAGAGCTGCCCATGGAAGAGAAGTTCCAGTCAGTAGAACAGAAATGCTTTCTCAGGACTGCAGTCTCACACTGGCCCGGGACAGAGGAGGAGGAGAGAGGACAGTCCCCCAGTAAATGAAATATTTAGAATAAATGGATTTAGATCTCCAGGGTTTCAGAATTTCCTTTGAACTCCTGTCATTTCAATGTGGGTATAAAATAGGCTTTGTGTTTTCTGACATTTATTTTGTATTGCACATTTGTATTGGAATTTTATTTTTTGTTCATTTTGATCACTGTAGGATGAGAGTAAGGTTTATAAACCCTTCCCAGGTGTGATTTTATTGAGTCATTTTGCAGGACAGGTGTTTTGGAGCACGAGAAACAGCACTAAAGAAGTTCAAGTCTGTATGCTTCCCACGTGGTCTCTGGAAAATAATTTCACCTCTCTCAACTCCAGGCCCCCCATTTGAAAAAACTAACCACACCTCATATGCCAGCATCTCAGAGATGGTTGTGAAGGTCAGGTGAAATCCCACACATAGAGCACTTTGAACTTGGAAGGCATTTATAAGTATTATGTATTGTTTCTATGAAATCAGAAACTATTAAATGCTTACCAAATTAGACCATAAAGTTACCTAGAAAAGGTAGTATAAATGGAAGGTATGAGATACACAAAACCTGTCATCAATTAAACAAATATTCAAATTTTCCACAAAGAGTACCAAGAGGCCATTAGCTTTACAATACATAATGTTATTACTTAAAACATGAACATATTTTATGGGATTATATATTTTTATGACAGAACTTACATGATTGCTGCATGTCTTGTATCGAATATTCTGCCCTTCACAATTCCTGTGGGGGAAAACAAAATATGGATTTTATGGAAGTTGCAAGCAGGGGGAAAAAAAGGAAAAACAAGGCACTTGTAAAACTTTTATTCATGAACACTGACTCAAAGATTCAAAGTTGAAATTCTAAGAAATAACTTTTAGGAATCAGGAGGTCAAAAAGTCTCACAGAATTGTCACAATAGTGAATTCTTCAGCTGAATTCACGTAATAGTATGACTTGAGCACAGTTTTAACCCTAGGGTTCATATAACCACTGAAATTAATAGTATTATAGTATTGTGTATAGTGTGTGTGTGTGTGCATGTGTGTGCATACACACATGCACATACACATGCGTGTGTATAATGTGTGCATATATGTTTTTTTTTCCCCTATGAAAAGGAAAGGAAAGGTACTGGCAGAAGCATTTTGTGTAGCACCCCTCTGTGGGAGAATTTCTCTTCCTTACTTGCTGAGGTCGCCAAGTTAACTGGGCCCTCTATGACCTCCCTCTCTAATCAAAACAACCATCTCACTTATATGTGAAATCTAAAAACTGACACAAATGAACATATCTATGAAACAGAAACTGACTCACAGACAAGGAGAATGGACTTAATGTTTGCCAAGGTAGGGCAGTTGGGAAGAGTGAACTGGGAGCTTAGGATTAGCAGATGCGAACTAGTATATATAGGATGGATAAAGAACAAGGTTGGACTATAGCACAGGGAATTATATTCAATACCTATGATAACCATATGGAAAAGAATATAAAAATGAATTAAATATGCATAACTGAGTCACTATGCTGAAGGGCAGAAGTTACAGTGTAAATCAACTATACCTCAATAAAGTTTAAAAAGCAAAAAAAATTTTAAAGCATAATTCCTAAAAAACAAAAAGTTTCCTAATGCATTGAACAGGTATATTTAATCATATTTTCATATGTTACTACATTCACATTAACTGTGAAAATAGTCTAAAGAAATACAACTGTCTCTGCCAGGAATTAGCTTGTGGCAATGCTTATATTTTACTTCAGCCACTGGTCTTACTAAACAAATGCTACAAAATAGTGTTGGGGCAACTTTCTTAGACTACCGATATTGTAGGATCTGAAGTCATATCCCCATACACATACAGGTTTGAGCATCCAGGGTGACCACCACACACACTCCCCTCCTCCCCTCCAGCCACTTGCTCTGGGACCCTGCACTCATCTTTCAGGCAGACTTTCCTTCTGGACGTCTGGAATTCCATCTGGCAGGTCCCCTCAGTGTAGGGCTTGCTGCTCTATATTTTCTATATACATTAACTCCTTAAGATAACTCACCTGTAAACTTCTCTAACTTTTCCATGGAGTTGTTTTTACCCTTTATGTTTCCTTGGCCCATTCAATGGCAAATTTGAAGCCAGAAAAGTTAAACACAGGCTTAACTCACAATCTTGAATTAAAAGTCAATTGTCACTATGTCATTTGTTTTAGAATAGTTAATCTGGGAAGAACAGAACTGCTACAAAGTGAGTCCAAAGAGATCATTTTCTTTCTTTACTGGTGTGATTTAAATATGAGCCTATATGAAATGACTGAACCAGTCTATGTCAGCAATATATAACACTGCATACCCTTTCTGATGATTCTATTTTTGTCAACTATAAAAAGAATAAGTGAAAACTAATAATGTGCCAAGAAGTATAAAGGAGGAAAATATATCATTTAAAAAATGCCATCATCAGGACCTTTACCCTTAATATTTTAGCATTTCATCTTCCAGTGTTTCTGCTATAATTTATTTATAGGTTTATTTATAGCCAATTCAACTGTGTATTCAGTTTAATTTAATATTATAACCATATTCCTATTTTATTAATAATTCCCTGGAAAAAGTGTTTAATGACTACATAATAAACTATTATAAACACATTACGTGTCCTGTAGTTTCGCATTTGAATTTTTAAAAATTGTGGTAAAATACATATCACATAAAATCTACAATCCTAACCAATTTTAAGTATACTATGCAAAACTGTCAGTATATCCACACTGTTGTACAGACACTGGGCTTCCCTGGTGGCTCAGACAGTAAAGAAGCTACCTGCAATGTAGGAGACCCGGGTTCCATCCCTGGGTGGGGAAGATCCCCTGGAGTAGGAAATGGCAACTCACTCCAGTGTTCTTGCCTAGAGAATCCCATGGACAGAGGAGCCTGGTGGGCTACAGTCCATGGGATCACAGAGAGTCAGGCATGACTGAGCAACTAACACACACAACACACACACACACATTAACTTTTGTAGGCACTTACGCTGCCTCTTGTTTTTCCCTACTTTTAAAATTTATGTACAGTAAAATTCACTTTTGGGGTGGCTCACAATTCCATGAGATTTAACAAACCCATACAGTTGTGTAAGCACTGCCACAATCAACATGTGGAACAGATCCATCATCCCACCAATGCCCTCAGGTTGCCCCCCTGTAGCCAACTTCTCTCCACCCTCAGCTCCTGGCAGCCATTGACTTGTTTTCTGCCCCCATTAACTTTCCCTTATCCTGTAAATAGAATCACACAGTATATAGTCTTTTGATCATATCCATCCGTGCTGATGTGTGTTCCCGTAGTTCACTCCTTAACCGCTGAACAGTATTCTGCTGTGTGTATCACGTAATTTACCTCTTCACCAGCTGGATATTTGGGCTGTTTCCAGCTTTTAGCAATTATAAACACAAATGTTGTAAACATTCACACACAAGTTTTGTGTGAACACAACTTCAGTTCTCTTGGGTAAATACTCATAAGCAAGATAGCTGAGTCTCCTTATTTAATATAATAATTTTCTGCTAAATATTTTTATGCTTTCATTTTTGTTCAAATTTAGGAGACATTTCTAGAAATGGGTAACAAATACCAGTTGTTTCATCTTATGACTCTTTCATGCATGCATTTTTAACTCTTGGTTGGCTAAGTATTATTTGACTTGGTTGTTTCTTCAAGAAGGGTAAATGTCTCCCACATTACTGAACTTTGTATTTCACATAGGAAATGTAACGCTGCAAAATCTATTACTTTTTTCATGATCCTTTCCCCTCAAAACTGTAGACATGCTTTATTGACCTTTGACATTTAGACATGCAGAAGACAAGTCTAAGTTTTATTCTATTGTACATGTATTTTATTTTTTTGTGGGAGCATGTAGTGTTTTGTTTCATTAACATTTTAAGCAAAAACCACAGTTAGGGTGTACCTATTAATAGTCATGTGTTTATTTTCATCTATTTTGACTAAAAATGTTTGGCCTTTTTGACTGGAATACTCAGGGTCTTTATTTTCGGTGTTGTATATTCTGCTCAGAATATAATTTTGATTACTCTCTTGTTCCAAGAATATTTGTAATTCTTAAGTGCTGTGCAGCTTGTAGGACCTCAGTTCCCTGAGTAGGGACTGAACCTGGGCCGCAGCAGTGAACATGAAAGCCTGGAATCCCAACCACAAGGTCACCAGGGAAAAACTCTGATACACTTTTTCTTTCTTTGCAATCCTTCATGAACTCACCCTTCTTCATCTACATCTCAAACCATCCTCACCTAACTTTCTGTTTTAACTGCAGCTTGTATCCTAGTCTCTTCATATCTGTTTTCTGGAAGATCCAATCCCTAATGGGAGTTAGAAAACCTACGGGAGAAAGACATTTTGGAGTGAAATGAAGAGCACCACAGCGGCCTCCAAAAGCATTACCTAAATGATAATTACATTTCTGAACTGAAATACAGACGAGGTACCCAATTTTAATTTGGCTACCTCTTTTTATTTTTCTGGTCTTAATTTATTATATTTAAAAATGTATACATGTGTACATTCCCTTATACATTTTGAAGATGAACGTTATAAAACTAAACCCATAGCATTAGAGTTACAGACCTCATACTGGTTGAGAATTACCAATCTAAGATTCAAAGAGAAGCATTCAATAATGATAAGATTCAGTTGTCTTTGAGGTATATGCTGGTTTTATAAAAGGCAGAGGAACCAGAGATCAAATTGCCAACATCCACTGGGTCATCTAAATCTATTTCTGCTTTATGGACTATGCCAAAGCCTTTGACTGTGTGGATCACAATAAACTGTGGAAAATTCTGAAAGAGATGGGAATACCAGACCACCTGACCTGCCTCTTGAGAAACCTGTATGCAGGTCAGGAAGTAACAGTTAGAACTAGACATGGAACANATTCAAATGGGTATATCTTTCCTTTTCTCCTTTGCTTTTCGCTTCTCTTCTTTTCATAGCTATTTGTAAAGTGATAACCAAAATCTTCTTGTATCTTGCTGACTTATAACCCTAGAATGCTTTTGATTCTAATTTCAAAATTAGGGAGGGAAATTATAAACCATGGTTTAAGATTGCATTTGAATTTATTTTACTACGGGAACAGAAAAACTGTGGAAACTTAAAAGAGTGACATTTTAAAAGTGTATTAGAACTTCAGAAATAATTTTTCAGATGCATTTTTAGTAATTGTTTCATTTTAGTGATTTAAATGAAAAAAAAAAACTAATTTTGAAAAACTTAACACTGAAAGGAAAGCACTTACTTGCTGGTGGCAGCTACGGTTATGTCTCATAACTCCTGGTTATGACCATATGGTTCGGGTCTATACCCCAGTGCCATCTGCTGTATCCTAATTGTGAGGCACTAACTGGAATCTTGAATGTTGGGCCTGAAAATCTAAACCTAAAATGTAAGTGTATCTCTACTAAAAATCCCACTACAACTGAAGCAAAGTGATATGAAAAAAGAGCATTTATTTCATGAATTCTCAAAATATAAAGTACCATTTTAGACACATTCCTTCTCCAATGACTTTTTATGGTGAACCTACCATGTACTAGGATGTGGATATAAGGATACAGCAAGGTTATCTCTTGGTTCCCATAATAAGTCAGTAGTAAGGGCCTGGAAAATCCCATGGACGGAGGAACCTGGTGGGCTGCAGTCCATGGGGTCGCTAAGAGTCGGACACGAGTGAGCAACTTCACTTTCACTTTTCACTTTCATGCATTGGAGAAGGAAATGGCAACCCACTCCAGTGTTCTTGTCTGGAGAATCCCAGGGACAGGGGAGCCTGGTGGGCTGCCATCTATGGGGTCGCACAGAGTCGGACACGACTGAAGCGACTTAGCAGCAGCAGCAAGGATTTTTAAACTCAAGCATCTGGTGGACATTTTTCACATCCTACTTCACTTTATCCAACTGCACACACGCTGAACCCACACTGACTGGCCTCTATTGATGTGGCATGCTTTGGTTACAATTTAGCATGAAAATGAATGGCCACTTTATGAAGAGGAATAAAGTAAAATGCAAGTTATTTTAAAGCTAAGGACACTGAAGTTCTAATTCCCCAAGCAGGAACCTGCCAGCTTATTCTGGAAATAATTCCTTTGGCTCAAAGCAGCTGAGCTGCAGAAATATGACTTCCAAGTTTTTAATTTCATTCTAATTATTATTTGTAAGAGCTAATGGTTATCAGGAGTATATAAAAATTCAAGAACATCATTTCACAATTATGTATTTTCTATCCATTACAACATTCATAACACCCTGAAATTGAAGATTTTTGAAGCCATAAATTTTATGAATATATAAAAAACATATGTTGATTCCATATGAGGATACAGTAAAAACATTAATAAAATTTCCCTGGAGTTTATAGCACTGTAATTTATTGCATTCATTTGCTGATATATTGACTCAAATACTAGTGTCTTAAAAACTAACAAGCATGTGTTTTGAAGAATAGAAATATATTAATTTTTTAAAACAGTAGTTAACTTAAACCTGTCTTTCTCATGGTTGGCACTTGACTAGAATATCAAATTGCAAATTTCTGCAAGCCAAAGAGACATTCTGGCTGGCATATGGTCCACAGTGCAAAAGAACTATGTGTATTTAAATGTCATCAAATTCTGAAATAACTTTATCCACAAAGAAATACATAAGCAAAATAGCCACACTCATGTCCTTTCCTAAATCATGAATTTAAAGGACACTGACAAAAAGAGAAGGCACTGAAATGCTTTCTAAAACTTTGAGATAGCTTTCTGTTGGTTTTTATGTAACCACCTCCGCATACCTCTTCCAAGAAAAGTTGACCACAAAAGCTCAATATTTATGAAGATTTAATGAGTCTCTAAGGCTGTTCAAGGATAAGGAGACCTGATAAGCTTTCCAGGGGAAGTAGATTTCTTTCTTAATAATCTCAGCGTACTTCCAAAATTACAGTGAAATGTCTCAATATGCGAGTAGGTACATAAGGTTTGGGGCTGCCTAAAAGGTGCGGAGCAGGAATGACAGAATTATTCATGACCCTGCTGCCTTTCCTCTGAAATAATCTAATTTAATTTTTATGGAGAGAAATAATGTTACTGCCCCTGGTTTTTGTTTTTGTTTTTGTTTTTAATCAGAGTCATGGAAAGAGTGAGTATATCACAGGCCTGGCCTTATATCAGGAGCTAAGCTGAGAACATAGATCCCCTCATCACACACTTCTCTTCCTGTAAACATCCCAGAACACACTACACTCTCAGTTAACTTTTTTTTCCCTTATATTTGGTAAAGAATCTTCCCTACTTTCAAATATGTATTCAAATTGGATGAGCTCAGTTCAGTTCAGTCGCTCAGTCGTGTCCGACTCTTCAGGGAGCAAGAAAAAATTTGGAGAATCTCAGGACCAAATGTAAATTTTAAAATATAGGTTAAGGTGTGTACATAAACAGACTAAAAAATACTGCCTAAGTCTTAAAAAAAAAAACCAATTCAAGAATGGTGACTTGAAATACAATAGCAATATTTAGGATAGAACTGTTTTGGGATCTCTACAATTATTTGTGAAATATTTTAGGTACAAAAAAATGTCAGAAGGATGTAAACTCATGTCTACACCAGTAAACTTCATCATTTCTTAAAAGTTTTCTTCAGATTTAAGAAACGTGTCATTACAAATTTGGTGGAAGCCCCCTGCCAAACCTCCTCAATCCTATTCCCCTGCCTGACCCACTCCTTGGTGAGAAGTAACCAAGTAAATGGCATCCTAGTTAACATAACCTTCCACAGCTTGATTTTTTTGTCTCAACACTATGTTTCTGAAAATATCCATGTTGATAGATGCAATTCTAACCCATCCATTTTTATGACTCTAGAGTAATCCAATTTATAAATACAGCTCACATTCATCAATCCTTTTTATTGATTGATTGATTTTCTTAAAAGCCTATGAAGGTTTATGTTGGTTCTGCAATGACCGATCTTATACTGTCACCTAGAGTACTACATTTGCAGGCTTCCCCGGTGGCTCAGCAGTAAAGAATACACTTGCCATACAGGAGACATGGGTTCTATCCCTGGGTCAGGAAGATCCCCAAAGGAAATGGAAACCCTGTCCAGTATTCTTGCCTGGGAAATCCCATGGACAGAGGAACCTGACAGGCTACAGTCCAAAGAGTCACAAAGAGTCGGATACAACTGAGTGACTCAGCGACAACAGCAAAGTGTACATTTGCACTAGGTTCTTAGGATACATACTCTAGTGGGTCTGTTCCGTTGTGAGCATTTACAGCTTCACTAGTACCAGATAATGACACACTCGCTGTCCTTTAAAGTGGGAATACCAATCTTCATTCCCATTAGTGCAGAAAAATTCTTGTTTTTACATATCAAAGCCAATACTTGGCATTTTTAAACTGAAAAGTTTCCCAGTTTGAAGAATATGGAATATCTCACTTTGCACTTTTTGCATTTTTGTTGTTAGTGAGGTTAATATTTTCATGTTTTAGACTATGCAAGTTCCCCTTCTGTGAATTTCCTGTTCATATCCTTTTCCCATTCTTCTATTAGTTTGCTTTTGTTTTATTGTATTTCAATATCTCATACACTAATTCCTTGTTGGTTATATTGATTATCAAGATTTTCTTCCACTCTATGCTTTTCTTTCTTTTTTTGGCCACAACACAGGGCATGCATGCAGGATCCTAGTTCCCTCACCAAGGATCAAACCCTGACCCCTGCAGTGGAAGTGCAGTGTCTTAACCACTGGACCACCAGGGTAAGTTCCTATAGCATATATTTTTATATTTTTATGTTTGCTTAGTCTGCTTGAATTTATAAATATTTTCCTTTGTAACTTATGCCCTTTGTGTCTTAGTTAAGGACACAAAGCTCACCCAGAGATCATACAGATATTCTATATATTCTTCTAAATGTTTTCAAGATTCGCTTTTCATAAGCAGATTTTTTTTTTAACTTTATTTTACTTTACAATACTCTATTGGCTTTGCCATACATCGACATGAATCCACCACAGGTGTACACGAGCTCCCAATCCTGAATGTCCCTCCCACCTCCCACCCCACAACGTCTCTCTGGATCATCCCCGTGCACCAGCCCCAAGTATCCTGCATCCTACATCGAACATAAACTGGCGCCTCGTTTCTTACATGATAGTATACACGCTTCAGTGCCATTCTCCCAAATCAATCTACCTGGAATTTATTCTTTAATGGATTAACATTTTCCAATATTTTCCCTTTGGATATTAATAATCATATTTGAACCCCACATATGGAATATTCATCCTTTCTCCACCACTTTTTAAATTGCCATAAGGTTGACATTCAGTCAATACAGAACACTTCTTGTATTGAGGGATCACAAGGATTTCTCAAATTGTCTTCTATAGTTTGTACCTTCTTTCCACCCACCCCACCTCTTGTTTAATACCAGGCAATTACGGATGTGTTCTACATGTCTATAATCTTTGCATTTCAAGAATACTGCATACAGTTCCGGCAGGGAGCGCGGTGAGAAGCGGATAGCGGCCTTCAACCCGGCGCCCTCCAGGTCCTCTGGCCTCCGGTGGGCAGGTGAATTAGAGGCCCCCAGGCCGGGACCTCCTGCGGGCAGGTGAACCGGGGACCCCCGGGCCGGGACCCTGGGTGGGTAGGTGAACTCGGGCGCACTCACTCGGACAGCTTGGGCTGTGTCTTGCGGGGCCGCAGAGCTCTCACCACCGCCACCCACTGGAAGCCGCAGCAAACTTCACCCTCACACTCACCTCTGCAGCCTAACGGCGGGGCCGCTCGCAGCCCGGATCCCGCTGACCAACCACCCGGTTTCTTGGCCCAAGACTGCAGGACTTAGGCCAAGCCTCTGCCAGGCACCCGCACGGGTTAGGTACCTGAAGTGACCGCTCACCGCGTGGGGGCTGACAAAGGCTTTAACGACAAAGAAGGTGAGCGGAGCCGCGGTGGGTGACGGGGAGAAATGAACAGTTCTGCAGTTGGTGGTGATTCTACCAAGACCTTGACGTCGAAAGATACCAACAGAAATGATGGAATAACTTACCCCATGCAGCCAATAGTTACTGCCCATAGCCCTTTGGGAAGATTTACTGTCCATTTATAGAAAGCCTGTGTCTATAATATGAAAAAGCTGCTCTCAACTTTCCCCTCAACCTCTCAAAAGAAAACTGTATCTAGGCCTTCTAGATGCAAAGAGGTTGCTAAAGTATGATAAAGTCAAGTTATAAAATCACCTATCTTGTAAATGCCCTTTGTTCTTTTTTAAACTGTAGAAAAGACATGTCTTCTGGAAATGATATTTCTAAATGAAGTTGTTGTTTGACCACCTCTAGAAGCGACCTCAGTAGCCCCCAAGGTCCACATTTGTCCAGTGGGTTAGAGGACATGGAGTGGATGACCCTGAGGAAGTAAAGCAGGTTCTAGAGCAGACTGGCCATCCTCAGAAAACATTTCCATATTATAACCATTGTTTGGTGTGTGCGTTTTATTCCTCACTACTGTATAAATATAGTTGACAATGAGTACTTTTTGGCAATATCTAGTTTTTCTAACGGAGAAGGCAATGGCAACCCACTCCAGTACTCTTGCCTGG
>SJYV01026204.1:200649-226283 GCA_006410875.1 Neotragus pygmaeus
TTTTCTGTATATTATATGCATTTTGTTTGGTGGTGTATATAATGGACAAATGAGTCCTAATTTTGCAACATCTAGTTTCCAGATTGAACGCAGGAGGAGAAGGGGATGACAGAGGATGAGATGGTTGGATGGCATCACTGACTGAACGGACATGAGTTTGAGCAAACTCCAGGAGGTGGTGAAGGACAGGGAAGCCTGGCATGCTGCAGTCCATGGGGTCACAAAGAGTACGACACTACTGAGCAACTAAACAATAACAAAGCCTCTACTTTTGTAAACATCTTTTTATTAAGAAATATTGTTGTTTGAGGCGGGGGTGGGGGGGCAAGCCACCTCTTTGAACACTGCATTGTATTTGTGCACTGGTTGAAGGCTGGGGGTGAATGAGGTTGCCAGTAAATGACAAAGTAGTCAGTAAAAAGTTAACACATTTTAAGTAAAATTAGCACGCTTTGTACACATTGTGTGGAAATTCATAGGCCAGCCTGTCTTCTGTAAATGACTTTTGGATATGAATTTGTTCAGTCACCTCTAAGCATTACGCATGCCTGTACTCGTCCACTTGATTGGTGGTGGAGATAGGAGGTGAGGGAGGGAATCGTTCAAGCCAAACTGGTCATGTTTAGAAGATACCCTAGATCATAAGCACTGTTTCGTGTCTTCTCTTGTGCTCATGCTCAGTCGTGTCCAACTCTTTGTGACTCTTTGGACTATAGCTCACCAGGCTCCTCTGTCCATGGGATTTTTCAGGCAAGAAAACTGGAGTGGGTTGCCACTTTCCCCTCCAGAGGATCTTCTTGACCCAGGAATCAAACCCACATCTATGTCTCCTGCATGGCAGGTGGATTCCTTACCTGATGAACTACTGGGGAAGCCCCCAAATAATTATTATTTCTTGTCTTGCTCAAGACTTAGATAGGTGAGGGTTTATTTATCAGTGCTGGGTACACAGTGGACAAGTATCTAGTCTACTTTTACAAGTATCTAATAAAAGATAATATCTAGTCTTTTAGATATTTAAAAGTGTTTAATGTATTAAAAGTAGAAGTAGTAGAATAATGCTTCTTATAAATAGCTTTTAAAAACTGATTGGAAATACTGCGTTTGTAAATGGGATTGTTAAACCTCCTCTCTAAACAGTATACTCTGTGTTTGTCCATTGGGTTGAAGAAGGTAGGAGGGAAGATTGCAAAGATGTTTTGCTAGTGTGTACTAGAAACCTTTCAACTTATCCATTGCTGTATGTGTTACATGTATCTCATTTACCTTTACTGTATATATTATGTATGTACTGGACAGATGGGTCCCAATTTTATAATAGCTTGTCTCTAGATATTAAAGAGGTTGCCAATATATGATAAAGTGAAGTTGATCAGCCATGTCTGACTCTTTGTGACCCCATGGACTATCCATGGAATTCTCCAAGCCAGAATACTGGAGTGGGTAGCATTTTCCTTCTCCAGGGCATCTTTCCAACCCAGGGATCAAACCCAGGTCCCCCGCATTGCAGGAGGATTCTTTACCAGCTGAGCCACAAGGGAAGCCCAATGCATGATTAAAGTGGAGTTAATAAATTAATATGTTTTGTATACTTTGTGTTATAATTCACTGAAAGGCTGTCTTCTGAAAAGGAAATTTTAAATCACATCTAAGTGGAACACGTGAGTGTACTCCACCCACTGTTGGATAGACGGCAAATAGGAATTGGAAAAAATGAAGGGTTCTAGGCTAGAATATTCCTTCATAGAAGACACTTTCGGATATAACCATTGTTACATGTGTGTAGTTTATTCAATACTACTGTGTATACAGTGGACAAACGAGTCCTTATTTGAAACGTCTAGGTTTTCTAGATGTATAAAAGTATACAACCTATGTTGAAAATAGAGTTAAAGTACTCTTGCCTGGAAAATCCCATGGACGGAGGAGCCTGGTGTGCTGCAGTCCATGGGCTTGCTGAGAGTTGGACACAATTCAGTGACTTCACTTTCACTTTTCACTTTCATGCATTGGAGAAGGAAATGGCAACCCACTCCAATGTTCTTGTCTGGAGAATCCCAGGGACGGCGGAGCCTGGTGGGCTGCTTCTATGGGGTCGCACAGAGTCGGACACGACTGAAGCGACTTAGCATCAGCAGCAGCAACACCTTTTAAGTTTCTTCTCTGTTAATTCATAGGAATGGTTGTATTTGGGCAGTGGAATTGTTAAACTTGAGTAAACTCTCCAAGAAAAGTAGGTTCATTGAGTGGTGGGGAAGCAGGGGCAGGGAAGGAAGTACAGAGAGAAGGATTCTGTACCCATCAGTCTTTATACAAGTTCAGACTATATAACCATTATTTTCTTTATGCATTTTAGTTAGTACTGCACTGTTTTACTCATAATTTTGCCAATATCTTTATCTAGAGACCTGTTGCCATTTTTGTACTTTCCGAAATTTTTGTTGCTAAGAAAGTCAGGATTACATTTTTTACCTTCCAGATTGAGTTGGTATAGTATATTCTTAGTTAGCAAAATACTCACAGCCTTGAGACTTTGAAATGGTAAATATTCATGATGTATGAAAAACACAATACATAACTGTATGGCCATCCGGTCATTGCATCTATCAGTGGTTCAATTCTTTTTACTGCTGTGTAGTATTCTATGGTATTGATATACTATATAGTTTATTTACCTATTCACCCACTGAAGGGCATGTTGGTTGTTTCCTTTTTTTTTTTTTTTTAAATTATGAGTAAAGCTGCTGAAAACATTCAGGTTTCCATGTGAAAACAAGTCTTCATTTCTCTGGGATAAATGCCTAGGTGTACAACTGCTGGGTTGTACAGTAGTTACATGTTTAATTTTTTAAGAAACTGCCTGTGGCCATACTGTTTTACCTTCTCACTCCCAGTATAGGAGTGATCCAGTTTATCTGAATTCTTACCAGCATTTCATGTTGTCAAATTTTTTATTTTTTAAAAAAAGCTATTCTGATATATATGTAATAATGTCTGATTGTGACTTTGAGTTTCCCAAACAGCTAGAGATATTAAGCCCATTTTCATGTACCTATTTACGACGTGTGTATTCTCTTTAGTGAAATAACTGTTCCGCTCTTTTGTTCATTTTCTGATTGGATTCTTTGTCTTTTTTTTAATTGCTGACTGTTTTGTTCTTAATATAAATCCTGGTTCTTTATCAGCTACATGGTTTGTAAATATTTTCTCCCATTGATCTTTCGCTATGTAAGTCTTATATCAGGTGGACTGATTCCTTTTACTCTTATTTTTTTCAAATTTGTTTTAAGTATTCTGTGGCTTATGCCTTTTGATATAAATTTTAGAATAATCTAATTTACAAAAATAAAACTTTGTAAGAATTTTGAGTGAAATAAATCTATAAATCAATTTGGGCCCAGCTTTTTGCTCACTTGTCTCCTAGAATATTGACATCAGAAGATCCTTGACTGAGAAATCAGAGCAGCACAAATAAAAATACCTAAAAAACATCATCAGGCAATGAGATAGACCAGCCACATCTCCTTAAAATTAAGCTCATACCTCTTTTCCTTAAATATGAACAAGAACCAACAAGGATCACCAGAAATCTTAGAAAAGTCTTTATTATGAAATATCATGACATAAACAAGACAGAAAACAGTAATTCAAAAAGAATTGAGACAATGCAAGGGAAAGAAAACCACCCCCCTCCCCCAAACTCTATTTACATGCTGAGAGATAAAAGAGAAGATGTTGCATCTGAAAACCAGGGACAGAATGCTTTAAAAAATGATAAATTAAGGAACAAAAAATATCTCAGGAAAAAAACAGAGAAAAAGGAAAAATGAAACAACCTAGAGAATTGGAATGTAAGTTCAAGTAAATTTCCCAGAAAGTAGGGCAAATGGACAAAGAGAGAAAAACAGTTAGTCTAATATCTGAATAATACATATATAACTTTTTAAAAATTATAAATAAAAATTAAAACTTAAAATACCTTTTGGTTAAAATTGTACAATCTCTAACATAGTTTTCAATATTCTTCACAAAATTACCCATTATTACCTATCCCCTAGAGCCATACTATAGTCAAGAAGGCTTTTTAAAATCAGTCTGGGATTTATTAATTCATTCATCTATTCATTAATGGAATAAAATATACTAAATTTCCACTACATACCAGTGGCAATGTGGGACACAGCACAGAGAGGAAAAATACATCTATACCACCTAAAATTTTGTTTCAGTTATTTTTAAAATTTTTTAAAACACAATAAAATAAACACTCTGATAAAACTATATTCACAAGATCCTATAGAAGCACAGAAGTACTGCATCTAACCTAGAAAATGGTAGAAACCGCCAACAAATGCTTTAAGGAAGAAATGGAGATTCAAAGGAGTTTCCAAGGTCAACTATGTGTTAACAACCAAAAGGAGAAAAAAGATGCTTCAGGCAGAAAGAAGAGCATGGAAAAGAGATGTGAAGTGATAGATGAACACACATTCACTGTTTACCCATTCAAGTAACAATATTTGAGTCCTAATCTCATGTTAGATGTTAGACCTTAGAGTAGTAAAGTCAATGTCTCTTCCCTAAAAGGAGTCTTACCTGCCAATAATGAGAAGCATAAGAGAAGAACATCAAAGTTAGACTCAGACGTCAAGATAGATTTCCTAGATGAAGATGACCGTGAAGAGTAAGTAAGAATTAGCCAGATATCACACTAAATGAGACACAAAAGAATACATGACAAGAGGTAGATGATTAGACAATAGATACACAAAGAAGGACCAGGTTTAAAATGAAAGAAAGAATGTAAGGTAACAAATAAACCATAGCAGTATTTTCAAACATCATTAGAAAATAAATTAGAAAAAAATTCAAGAGACAAGGATCTTGAAAACCATTCTCAAACACACTGGAAAATAAATAGATGAAAGTGGCTGGAGTAAAAGTAGATTAACAGAAATAACTAGCATTCATGAAAAAGTGGACAGAACAAAAAGGCAAAAACCAACAGTAAATGATATAATAGAAGAAAATTTTTCCTATAATGAAAAAGGATCTAAATCTGTACAATAAAAATGGTCACCATGTGCCAAGAGAAGATAAAAGAGACTAATATATAGAAACAACATTGTAAAACTCTTGAGAGAAAAAATAAAGCCTTTCATAGGCAGCAAGGCAGAAAAAATACGTTATCTACCAAAGAAGAGCCCCCTGCCCCCAAAAAAAGCCAGCCTGAGAGGTCTGTGAGCAACACTGTATGCCAAACTTGTGGATAAAAATTTTCTGAGGCTTGAGAGGGAAAATTTGTGTCTCAGGAATTTCATACCCAAATAAGCCATTCACTGTTTATGTATGAAGTCAAGAGAAAAACATTTTCAGATATAGAAGGATTCATAAAGTATAAGACCCACAACTTTTTCCTGAAATTAAGAAAGCTATAAAGTCTTACTGCTTGAAGTGTGGTCCACAGACAAGCAGCATTGACATCACCTGGGAATTCATTAGAAATGAAAACTCCTGGGCCCCACTCCAGACCTACTGAATCAAAGTTTATATTTTAACAAGATCCCTAGGTGATTCATATGTGCATTAAAATTCCAGAAGCACAACTCAAAACATATCCCTGCCAACAAAGTGATGATTCAGAAAGAAGAACTGAAAGTACTGACAATGAACACTGAAATAATATATGTACACAAACTCAATTAAGTTTCGATGATGGTTTGAAATATGATTATGAAAGAAAAGATAAAAAGGGAATAAATGCTGCCAATAAATTGAGTAAAAGATCCCAAGTTATAATAACAAAATCCCACTGAGTGGAAATGAAAAAGAAAAGCAGAGAACATGCATTGACTTACAAATAAGAAGAGACTAGTATTTTATTATTGGCATTGATAGTTATAAAGCAATTGTTAAAGTATGATTTTGAAACATCTTAAATTTAATCATCAGAAATATAAAAACAAAATGGCTCAGCAAGTAAAGAATTTGCCTGCAATGCAGGAGGCACAAGAGACTTGGGTTCAATCTCTAGGTCAGGAAGATCCCCTGGAGAATGAAATGGCACCCCACTCAAGTATACTTGCCTGAAAATTTCTAAGGACAAAGGAGCCTGGTGGGCTACAATCCAATGTGTCACAAAGAATCAGACACGACTGAGAAACTAAGCGTGTGTGTGTGTGTGTGTGTGTGTGTGTGTAATTTTGAAATTACCAGAGGTAAAGTTCAGCAAAATAATAGAAAAAATGAAAGATTTTGAATAGAAAAGGTCATCCAAGCACATATATTGAATTCTCTCCCTCTTATAACTACCTAGTGAAATAACCAACAAAGCATATTAATAGGTTAACATCTCTACATCATAGCTAAAAATTCATAGAGGCTATACACAAGCCAGAAATTTCAATATACATATGAATAAGACTGAATTAAAGGATGGTACATGAATATACTATTCACTTACACAAAAGAGAAACTTGCACGAGATGCAGGTTCGATCCCAGGGTCAGGAAGATCCCCTGGAGGAGGAAATGGCAACTCACTCCAGTATTCTTGCCTAGAAAATCCCATAGACAGAGAAGCCTACAGTCCAGAGTCATGGGGTCACAATGAGTCAGACAAGACTGAATGACTGAGCATGTGCACACAAGCGTGTGTGCACACACACACACACACACACACACACACCTCTTCAAACAGTGCTTACACCCTATTCTCTATCTCACTTTTCCTTTTAGGACTCCAATTATGCATGGTTTAGACCTTTTCATCTTATATCCATACCTTTTCATCCTTATTCTGTGTAATTTAGTCTGGAGATTTCTACAAATCTATACTCTCTTCTGTTGTTTCTAATCTGCTGTTATGGCCATCTGTTTAGTTTATGATTTTAGTTATCATTTGCTTCTATTCTCAAATTCCCATATAATTCCATTTTATGGATTCCAGTTCTTTGGTAAAATCCTATATCCTGCCATCTGTTTTTGTAAATACTTATTACAGGGGTTTTGTTTTTTAATACACAGGTCCTAGGACCTATTTCTAACTCTAGTACCTATTTCTATCATCTGATTTTCCTCTTGTTCTTGTCTCATGGTAAGACTGGTAATGTTTTATTGAATTATTGGCATAATCTATAAAAATTTATATTTTCTCTGGTTGGTGTCATCTTCCTCTAGGGTGTTTTTTTAAGCTTCTTGGAGGGAGTTGAAACAGCAACAAATTTCATTATTCAAGTTAGGGTTGAATTAATTAAGACTGGGTTTCAGTTTTGTAATATCTAGTCTATTTAGGATTAGATTTCCCTTTCTCCTAGGGTATAGCCCTTCAAGGATACAAACTATCACCTGAGGTGTTTACCATAGCTTTGAACTCCAATTTTTATGTCCTAGGAGAAGGAAATGGCAACCCACTCCCGTGTTCTTGCCTGGAGAATCCCAGGGATGGGAGAGCCTGGTGGGCTGCTGTCTATGGGGTCGCACAGAGTCAGACACGACTGAAGCGACTTAGCAGCAGCAGCAGCAGCAGCAGCAGGACTATGAAACTGCCAATAAATCTGGTCAGTTTCTCAGCCTCTTAGAAGCTGGTTTCTGCTTGACTTCTCTGCCTCTTACTGCTTAAAAACTGGTAAATGCCTGGATAAAAAATATGACTCAGATAAAGTCATTTTCTGCATATCACTGCCTTCAGGGATCTGGCAGTCTCAAGTTCTAAGTCCATGATTATTTTTTACTTCTCAGTTTCTGCTTCCCAGGCTCCCCTGATGGCTCAGCTGGTTAAGAATCTACCTGCAATGCCAGAGACCTGGGTTTGATCCCTGGGTTGGAAAGATCCCCCAGAGAAGGCAAAGGCTACCAGTAATACTCCAGTATTCTGGCCTGGAGAATTTCATGAACTGTATAGTCCATAGGGTTGCAAAGAGATGGACACGACTGAGCAACTTTCACTTCTGGTTCCCAATTACCCATCATTAGACTGCTAATGTCTGTGATAGTTTTATTACATCCAAAGCATGGTCCAAAGTGAAGTGAGACAAATAAGAACTAAAAAGTAGATTTTTATAAACCTACATGAATTCAATTTAAAGGCAAGTCTTTTAATCTAAGATTATGTCTACTTTTTAATGCTTAAATGCAAAAATTCTGATTGTAATTCTTTCTTGAAAAGCCTGTGATGCTGGACCATAGTTGAATTTTTGGTTTGTTTTTATTTTTGCCTTTATTTGACCAAATAAAATATTGACAACCTGTATCAGTTCTAAATATGCTTTTTCTTTTTGGACAGTTTCCTAGAATTTGAAATCCAAAAATCTGAGATTCTTTTCCACAGTCTAATTAGCAGTCTAATGATGGGTAATTGGGAACCAGAAGTGAAAGTTGTTCAGTCGTGTCCATCTCTTTGCAACCCTATGGACTATACAGTTCATGTCCCTTTCTGCTTTCTCTCTTATCTACTGTTTTTCAGGAATAAAAGCCTCTTTCCATTTCCTGCTCCAGCAACTTTAAATATGCTGGCTCCAGTATCTGGATTTTATGGCCCATTACCCTCCACCCTCGTATAATTCACTTCCTCTAAGCAGTCAGGTCTCAAAAAGAGACTCTCAGTACAGAGGACTTCCCTGTGTTGGCATTATCTACCCCCTTGACAAAATGTTAATTTCATATAATTTGATTACATACTTGTCTATTGTTTGTCCCTCTAGATTAGAAGAACCATGAGGGCAAGTTCTGTGCTAGTTTATTTTTTTAACTTATTCATTTGGCTGTATTGGGTCTTAGTTGCAGCCTGCAGGATCTTCATTGTGCCATGCGAGATCTTTTGTTGCAATGCACAGACTCTCTAGTTGTGGAACTGGGTTTCTGGAGAGAGAGCCAGTAGTTGTGGCACGCAGACTTAGTTGCTCCATGGCATGTGGGGTCTTAGTTCCCCAACCAGGGATTGAACCCACATCCCCCACATTGCAAGGTGGACTCAACCACTAGACCACCAGGGAAGTCCCTCTGTGTTAGTTTAATTCAGTTGTTAAACTCCTTGCCCATACCAAGGTATAAAAAACATTTTGGAGCTGGAGACTTAGGTAGTATAAGGATTTCCGAAGATTTCTTTGAGAAATCTATGCTGGGAGCCTAATCCTCAGTCTGCTGTAACAGAAAGAGAAGAGACAAGGGCTTCGATCTGCTAACCCCCAGTCAGGGGGAAGAGGAAGAAATTTGGGGAATGCCAGCTGAAGAGTTCAACAGGTGTCTCTTGCAGTTGGTTGGTATCTAATTCACACTTGAGATACATAAGAGCTGAGAGCTCAGCTGCAGTGGACAGTGTGAGCAGAGAAGTGTTGCCATATTGGCTTCTAGAACTGAGAAGTTTCTTTAGCAAAGTTCACAGGAGGGTTTCCAACGACCCAGATGTGGGCTGCATGCAAGACAGTCAGGGTAAGTTGTCTTAGGAACAAACATACCAAGACAGCTGCTGAGGGGTGAGTATATATAAATAGGGAGAAGCTGGGACATGTCTAGGTGTCTTAGAATAGGAAAGAGCAGCATTACCAAGTTAGAGGATTGCGAATACCACGTCTCAAGTGAACTGCACGCAAAGAATCCCAAGGAATTGGCGGGGCGGGGATGGAAGGAGGAGATAACGTCTCAGAGAAATCCATCAAAGTGCTCACAATAGATAAAAAGTAGCTTTAAATACCTCCTAACCAGATAGCATCAATACCTGCTCCCTAAATTCATGTCAGGAGTTTCCCAGGTGACTCAGTGGTAAAGAATCTTTCTGCCAATGCAGGAGATGAGGGTTAATAATTGGGCTGGGAAGATGCCCTGAGGGGAATGGCAACCCACTCCAGTATTCTTGCCTGCGAAATCCCATGGACAGAGGAGCCTGGCAGGCTACAGTCCATGGGGTCACGAAGAGTCAGACACGACCAAGCAACTGAGCACACATACACACAAAGTCATGGCAGCACTCCCTCCTCCTCCTCTACTCTTGCCAAAATCTCTTTTTCTGAGTATGTACAGAGAAGGCAGAAAAAGCTGAAGAGTTGCCCTTCCTAACTTGAAGCCCTTCCAGTAGTAGCCAACCACCGTTAGGAGAGAAAAGACACAAATTCACACTGAGATAGACCACTTGGAAAAAATCATATTCTAGGCAAAATCAAAGCACTTTTTAAATACAGTAATAAGCATGGAAGCATTTTGGTTGTATGACAACAAGATGAAAATGCCCATTCATGCTCCTTAATATATTCCTCTAATTGTTTTTAACAAATACGAGTACATACCATTTTTATTTTTCAATTTTGCCTTTATCTGTTTTGCCAGTGGATAAGTGGAATTTATGGTGTTTAACAGATCCTTGATTTGAATAAGGACCATTTATACCAGTGATTCAAATGGAACCTTGATCAAAATTTTGAGGTTAAGTAGTCTCATCTCCTCTATTCTTCCTAATTATTGCCTTGGCATTTATCACAGGATATATTTTTTATGGGGGCAGCCCATGAGGGATGATGCCAAGGAAACATAAAATGCTCTAATATATGGGGTTTGGCTTTTATATTCAGTTGTTGGTGACTGGGGAGGTACACACCACTTTTTAAAAGTAAAAGACAAACACAAATAAACCCCACTCTTTTCCTATCTGAAAGTGTCAGTCACTTCCAACTCTTTGGGACCCCACAGACGGTAGCCCGCCAGGCTCCTCTGTCCATGGAATTCTTCAGACAGGAATACTGGAGCAGGTTGCCATTTCCTATTCCAGGGCATCTTCCTGACCCAGGGATTGAACCCAGGTCTCCTGCATTGCAGACAGATTCTTTACCATCTGAGCCACCAGGGAAGCCACTGAATATTTAGACATCGCAGACATTATACCACCAGCACAGTACCTCCTAAAGCCATGAAGCCAAGTTGTCTTCCCAACACCACCCATCCAAAGGGGCTGATGTCCCATGGAGAAGAGCAGATGAAGCTGCCACTTACCTGCCAGTCAAACATCTCCGCAGAGAATATGAGGCTCCTCCCCCACAAGTCCTCGAGCAGTCACTCCAGTCTCCCCAGGCGTCCCAGTTGCTATCTTTCTCTTCATCTGATCGAGTGTTTCTTGAGGTCTGGAAAGTGGAAAGCACAATAAATTATAGACAAAATGCTAGAGATACCCCAAAGGCTTTCTTAGTTTTCCCAGACTCTTAGTCTAAGCTGTTCACAAACACTAAAGTTGCCTGAAAGTGCTTTGCTTCAGAATGGTTACATCAAACACACACAGTAGTTAGGGTTTGTTTTTTTTAAATATTTATTTATTTATTTGTCTGCACTGGGTCTTAATTGCTGGTACACGGCATCTTCGATCTTCACTGGGGCATGTGGACTCTTAGTTGTGGCATGCAGGATCTAGTTCCCTGACCGGGGATTGAACTGGGGCTCACTGCATTGAGAACAGAGTCTTAGCCGCTGGGCCACCAGAGGAATCCCACACATAGATAGTTTTATATGGAAACTAGAGGCACATGAATACCTTTCCACTTACGAGGCTTTATCCAGATGGCTTCCTAGCTCAGATTTAAATGTGATATTTTATCATTTCAGCATTTAAACACATTGGCTAAATATTAAAAATAATATTTATTATTATTAATTTGTTTTATAGCTTACATAGCAGGGTCCTAGCTTGTACCCTGGAGAAGGCAATGGTACCCCACTCCAGTACTCTTGCCTGGAAAATCCCATGGATGGAGGAGCCTGGTAGGCTGCAGTCCATGGGGTCGCTAAGAGTCGGACACGACTGAGTGACTTCACTTTCACTTTTCACTTTCATGCATTGGAGAAGGAAATGGCAACCCACTCCAGTGTTCTTGCCTGGAGAATCCCAGGGACAGGGGAGCCTGGTGGGCTGCCTTCTATGGGGTCGCACAGAGTCGGACACGACTAAAGTGACTTAGCAGCAGCCGCAGCAGCAGCAGCTTGTACCTAAGGCATTCTCACTTCTGTCTGTCATATAGACTGGTGCAAACTTCAAGGAAACCTTTGTGCATGGGGATTAGTGGAACCTCCTGACAGAGGGTCCACCCCAAGAAGACAAAATAGATAAAGTTTCAGGGTCCAAGAAAATAGAGAAAGTTCAATTATGAATACAGTTGGTTTAATTTGTTTTCTGGACTTGCCACTATTGATTTATATCAATATCGTGTGTGTGTGTGTGTGTGTGTGTGTGTGTGTGTGTTGTTCAGTCATGTCCGACTCTTTACAACCCCATCGACTGTAGCCCACCAGGCTCCTCTGTCCATGGGATTCTCCAGGGGGGAATACTGGAATGAGTTGCCATTTCCTCCTCTAGGAAATCTCTCTGACCCAGGGAGAACCCAGGTCTTCTGCATTTCAGGCAGATTCTTTACTATCTGAGCCACCAGGGAAGCCCTTATATCAAGATACGTTAGAGAAAAGAGAACTGGGGGAGTTTAAAATTTTTTTAATATATAGATGGATATAGGCTCAATGGTAAACAATCCATCTGCCAGTGCAGGAGATGTAAGAGACATAGGTTCAATCCTTCGGTCAGAAAGATACCTTGGAGAAGGAAACGGCAACCCACTCCAGAATTCTTGCCTGGGAAATCCCATGGATATAGGCACCAGGTGGGCTACAGCCGATGGAGTTGCAAAGAGTCAGATACAACTGAGTAACTGAGCATACATTCACACAGAAATGAAAAGAAATGATGTGTATTACTTAAATAAAATCACAAAACTTTATAAAGAGGACTAAAGCAGACTCAAAGAAATGGAGAAACATATCATAGTCCTAAATAGCTGGACTCAATACTACAAAATGTTAATTCTCTCCAAATTCATCTATAAATTTATAACAACTCCAATCAAAATCCCAAAAGGAGGTTTTCTGGACATTAACAAATGATTCTAAAGTTCAACCAGTGGAGTAAATGTCTACAAGAGCCAAGAAAAAACTGTAGAAGATGGGAAATTAGAAGGAAATTGCCTCAATTAAAAGAGTACAGAACTGGCATAGCAATAAGCATTCATATCTATTAAGTTTTCTTAAAAAGCCCAGAAACAGACCCAAGTATAAGAACATAGTATAGAACAACAAGCCAGTGTGATGAATAGTTTAAAAGAAAACAATAGATAACTTCTTCACAAGATACACCAAAGTTAATTCAGATATCTTCCAGAAATCAATATTTTAAATGTGGAAACCATAAAATAGTAAAAAAGTTATAGACTAAAAGTCACACAGACTTGATGTAACAAAGATTGTCCAGATATATCAACCAAGGTAGAACTCCTAAAGGAAAAGACTAACAGATTTAATTACATTAAAATGGAAACACCATAGCATTTTCTATCTCACCTATAGATAAAGGGATAAGTATGTGAATATCCAGGTTTCCTAGGTGGCTCAGTGGTAAAGAATTTGCCTGCAAATCCAGAAGACAAGAGACGCAGGTTCGATCCCTGGCTTAGAAATATCCCCTGGAGTAGGAAATGGCAACTCACGCCAACAGTCTTGCCTGGAAAATCCCATAGACAGAGCCTGGAAGGCTACAGTCCATGCAGTTGCAAAGAGTTAGACATGATCTAGTGACTAAACACCACCAACAAATGTGAATATCCACACGAAAATGCAGCAATAAAGCACAAGCATATGGGCTGGAAGAAAACCACCAGGGTGCCTTTAAGGATGGAGAGAACAAGACGAGGAGTGAAGGCTGTTGGAGAAACACAAAAAAGGAGTGCCAAAGGAACATTTTATTCTCCTCCCTCCCCCCATAAAAGATCTGACACAAACATGACAAAACGTTTAACTTGATGAAGCCAGGTGGTACTAGAATGGATGTTAGTTTTCTCCAAACTTCTATGGATTTGACATTTCTTTTTAAAAATTGAGGGTTAAAGGCAATCATTGAACATCCATAGAAGTTTGGAGAAAACAAACACCCATTCTAATACCACCTGGCTTCATCAAATTGAATGTTTTGTCATGTTTGTGTCAGATCTTTTATGGGAGGAGTACCCAGAGAAAAGAGTCAGAGTTAATTAAAATGTTAGCAGCCGCTACCTCTAAGTGGAAGGATGCTGAGCAATTTTACTTCTTTTTTATTTGTGTTTCTGCATTTTGTAAAGTTCTTTTATAAAGCCAACACTTTAATATTTTAATCGAAAACAAGCAAGCAAACAAACAAAACCACATCCTGTTGACATACAGAAAAGCTGAAGTCAGACAGGACTTAATAGGTGAGTCCTATGTTAGAGACCAGGAGAGTTTATGCAGGAAACCCTGACATCTAATAAACTGTGGCAAGAGACTCCACTAGATATTACACAGATTTCCTTAAGCCTTTAGGCCAAGTTACCTCATCCAACCAAAAAAATAAATAAAAAATTAAGAGCGGGATCTGCAGAAAGGACCTTCAAATGTGAAATGAAGAAATAATGACTCCTAGCAAGGAGGAGGTTTTCCAATAATTTTTACCCACATCTCACCGGTCAGTCGGTTTCCTGGCTTCTTACCAAGTCACCTATTTATAGCACAGTAAGCAGCCCTACTAGAGGCAATATTTCAGCAAAAGTCAAGTGAAAGGAAAGAATAAATATCTGGCAACTGATCAAGTCTGTCATCAGGGATAAGGGCTAATTAAACCCATATTATTTACTGTTCTAATTAGACCACTGTTCAGTTCAATTTTCTACACCAAATGTCACCACACAGAACTGTGTCCTGTCTATAATGTAATATAAAATAAAGTTTTAATTCATAAAAATACAATAAGCAGTTTAATACATTCATCTGGGCTTTTAGGTCGGTGAGTTCAAATCATTTTAGGTAAACATTTAAAATATACACAGCTGAAATTGATTTTTCATTTTGTCACTTGATATACTGATAGGTTGAATGTGAAAAGTTGAAAAACATCATCATATATATTTTAAAGTGAAAGTCAAGAGTTCATTGCAATATTGTTTTAATTTGTTTTTATTCCCACTGTCCCATCTGTTCAGTTTAGAGTTTCTTTCCATAACTTCTCCACCTATACTTACCAAAAAAGTATCTTGATTCTAAAATAACTAAAATAGGCAAGTTATAAAGGTAGGTCTTTGGTTTCTCTGATTGAATCAATAAGACATTTTTTTTTTCCCCCTAAGAAAACAGAAAATGACATCTCAAAGAGGTCCTCGAGTTTGTCTCCTCTCTCTGGCCATGAAGACAGTCAGATTCTGCTTTGAAATGCCACTGCTATTTCTTACCAGCCAATCTTCTTGCCCATCTCATCTATCTTCTTTTCCCAAGAGTAGCAATGGCATCCCCATTTTATACCCACTTTTCATCTCTTCCATTTGATGCCAACAGCATGATGATAATGATGATACCACAAACTATTTGAAAAACAAAACCTCTTTTGGAGTTGAACAAAGTGCCAAAGGGTCATTTCTGAACATTTATATTTGTGTGTATTCTTCCTTAATAGTGAAAGAGAACTTGCTTCCCTGGAACTTTCAGCCTTCAAGAACAGTGGATAGTGAGTCTCCATCCTCTGCTACAGAAGAACTCTTCTTGAGATTTCTCAAACCAGCTGGTACCCTCAATTGTACCAGCTGTCTCGGGAATGTTTCCTCTCTGAGCCGGAGGGATGGTACGAGGAGGGAGATGGGAGGGGGGTTCAGGATGGGGAACATGTGTACGCCCGTGGCGGATTCATGCTGATGTGTGCCAGAACCAATACAATATTGTAAAGTAATTAGCCTGCAATTAAAATAAATAAATTTAAATAAAAAATAATAAAATTAAAAAATTAAATGTAGCATCCAGAATATAACATTGCTATCTGAGAACAATACAGACCACACAGTGTCCCTATTCTCCAGGTTTCTTTTGATGAAATCTGTTTCCATCTCCCTTTATTNGCAATTAAAATAAATAAATTTAAATAAAAAATAATAAAATTAAAAAATTAAATGTAGCATCCAGAATATAACATTGCTATCTGAGAACAATACAGACCACACAGTGTCCCTATTCTCCAGGTTTCTTTTGATGAAATCTGTTTCCATCTCCCTTTATTCCCTCCCTTTCCCTTCCTCCCTTCCTTCCTCATTCCCTCCCTTCCTTTCTTTCCCCTTTCTTCTCACCTTTTCTGGTCACATCATTTATTGGATCTCATTATGGAGGCAGTATTGCATAATGGTTAAAAGTTGTATGACTCTGGTTAAGAGTCATAGCCTTCTTAGCCTTTCTAAAACTCATTGAAAAATAGAGATAACTTTACTCCAACAGTATTTAAATAAAATATCATCTATATAGAATGTATCACACAGCATCTCAGTAAAGGTAATAAGTGACTGTCTCAATCTCTCTCTTACTCAATGTCACTCAGTTGTGTCCTATTCTTTGTGACCCCAAGGACTGTAGTCTGCCAGGCTCCTCTTTCCATGGGATTCTCCAGGCAACAATAGTGGAGTGGGTAGCCATTCCCTTTTCCAGGGGATCTTCCGGACCCAGGGATTGAACTTGGGTCTCCCGCATTGCAGACAGATTCTTTACTGTCTGAACCACCAGGGAAGCCAGAATGTCTCAATAAGTATAAGCCAGCTATTGTTCTTCAAAATAATGTCTTTTTTTCTCCAAACAAAGACAGGAGAGCCAGCTCTCTCCCATCTTAACTTAGGCAAGACTTAACATTAATCGCTACTGAATTTCCCCTTGTTGGTTTTGGCCCAGAATACCAGCCTGCTGATATCTGTTTGAACCCTGATCTTGTCACCCCTTTGACAAGTCAATTTGCTCAGCTTTGCAGTTTCCATGCTCCACCCAAGTCTCTGATAAACATGCTAGACACAGCTCCCTCATCTTACAGAATTCCACATGCACATTTCTGCTTTTTTATAATAGTAAGCAGACCCTAATGCCAAGTAAGCAGCCAACTAATCAAACTTGGAATTTGTGAACACAGTTTAACATTACAATAAAAATATGAAACAAAAACCAATCACCATCATCAAGCATTAGGAGGCAGGAAGATTGGTGGAGAGGGGAAAAGCCAGCCATCAGGAGGAATTGAATCAGAGATGCTGGGGTGGGGTCTGTATTCTTGGGCTGCATGTTGGTGGTGGAGAGAAGAGGTATTTAGCAGCCCCACTTTGGTCAGCTCCAGCTCTGAAATCTAGTGACAATAAAGTATGTTTGACTGATATTATTTGACCTGAGGGTCACCCTGAAGAGGCAACTTCTGTTTGTAAGTTGGGTACCACTATTCCCCATTCCTTCTTCTCAGACATCCCCATGAGCTGTCTGAAAAGTGATTAAGTGATTACTTAAATTCCTTGTTATTAACATTTTATAAGGTAAGTTGTTATCTGAATCCTTTGTTGTTGTTGTTCAGTCATTAAGTCATGTCTGACTCTTTGAGACCCCATGGAATGCAGCATGCCAGGCTTCCCTGTCCTTCACTGTCTCCCGGAGCTTGTCAAATTCATGTCCATTGAATCAATGATGCCATATGCTAACCATCTCATCCTCTGCCACCCTCTTCTCCTCTTGCCTACAATCTTTCCCAGCATCAGGGTCTTTTCAAATGAGTCAGCTCTTCGCATCAGGTGGCCAAAGTATTGGAGTTTCAGCTTCAGCATCAGTCCTTCAATGAATATTCAGGGTTGGTTTTCTTTAGGATTGATTGGTTTGATATCTTTGCAGTTCAAGGGTCTCTCAAGAGTCTTCTTCTCGAGCAACAGAATCTGCAACATCAATTCTTTGGCATTCAGCCTTCTTTATGGACCAACTCTCATATCCACACATGAACCCTATCCACAGACTTTACCCCTAAATCTGAGTCAACCAACATCATGTCACTCAGCGACCCTGTTCTGGGCCAGACTCTGAAATGTGCACAAAGAAAAAGCTGAAGAATCTGGTCCTGCACAAAGCAGCTACCATGTTTGTACAGAGTGAGCATCCTTGTCATAGTTGGTGTTGCCATTTTAATTGCTAAGTTGCGTCCACCTCTTTGCAACCCCAGGGACTGTAGCCCAACAGGCTCCTCTGTCCATGGGATTCTCCAGGCAAGAATACTAGGGTGGGTTGCCATTTTCTTTTCCAGAGGATCTTCCTAGGTCAGGGACTGAACCCACGTCTCCCACATTGGCACGTGGATTCTTTACCATTGAGTCACCAAGGAGAGACATCCTCGCCAATACCTTTCCTATATTGCTTCTAACATTCTCAACAAACCCTTGAGGTGGATATTACCAATCCTCACTTTATAGATGTACAACTGCAGCTTCCAGAACCATATGCTCAAAATGTTGGGGAGCCAGTGCAGAACTCCTTCCTGCCTGACCCAGATGAAGCCTGCTTCTGTTCCCAGATGCTCCTTGCCTGCCCTCTGGACCAGGAATCCAATCAAAAGAAGCAGCAACTTATCACCACTCCCAGTTGGCATTTCACATCTTGGATCAAACAGATCTGCTGCTGCGATTCACTTGACCACAACATTCCTTCCATATCTCAATGAAGTCTTTTTGCTTTCCTCCCCGTCTCTATGTTGTAAGCCTATTAAAAAAACAGAGACATCACTTTGCAGACAAAGATCCATATAGTCAAAGCTATGGTTTTTCTAGTAGTCCTGTACAGATGTGAGAGTTGGACCATAAAAAAGGCTGAGTGTCGAAGAATTGATGCTTTCAAATTGTGGTGCTGGAGAAGACTCTTGAGAGTCCTTTGGACTGCAAGAAGATCAGGCCAGCCAACCTAAAGGAAATCAACCCTGGATATTCATTGGAAGGACTGATGCTTAAGCTGAAGCTCCAATACTTCAGCCACTTGATTCGAAGAACTGACTCACTGGAAAAGGTCCTGATGCTGGGAAAAATTGAAAGCAAATGAAGACCGTGAGATGGTTAGATGGCATCACTGACTTGATGGACATGAATCTGAGAAAACTGCAGGAGATAGTGAAGGACAGGAAATCCTGGTGTGCTACAGTCCATGTGGTCACAAGGAGTCAGACACAACTTAGTGACTGAACAACAACAAAATGTTGCAAGCAGAGCTCCACTTACATTTTTCCAAAATATTTGATTTTATCTAAATTATTCCATGAGGAAAGCCTGCCTTCTTTAACTTTCTATTTTGTATTGGAGTACAGCTGATTAACAATGTTGTGATAGGTTAAGGTGGACAGCAAAGGGACTCAGCTACACATATACAGGTATCCACTCTCCCCTGAACTCCCCTCCCATCCAGGCTGCCACATAACACTGAGCAGAGTTCCCTGTGCTATAGAGTAGGTCCTTGCTGGTTATCCATTTTAAATACAGCAGTGTGTACATGTCCATCCCAAACACCCTAACGATCCTTTCCCTCCATTCCTTCCCCCAGCAACCATAAGTTTGTTCTCTAAGTCTGTGAGTCTCTTTCTGTTTTAAAGTTCATTTGTATCATTTCTTAGGAATATTCTTGACCAATGTTCACAGCTAAGATGCATTTGTTAATTCTCTCATACACACATATACAAAGGGCTTGCAATGTTCAAGGTTCAGTGAGGATGAGGATCAGGTCCTCAAGACAGTGAGTAGCAGGTAAGATCAGAATCAGCCCTTGGTCACTGAGAGCCATAGACACAAGGGACCAGAGCAAGCAGATGCTGAAAAAGAAACAATTTCCACCTTGGTTACTTTCCAGTTTGTTGTTCAGTCACTCAGTCCTGTCTGAGTCTTTGCAGCCCCATGGAATGTAACCTGCCAGCTTCCTCTGTCCATGGAATTCCCCAGGCAAGAATACTGCAGTGGGTGCCATTTCATTCTCCAGGGAATACACTAATTCTGCTGGGAGCACTGGGCTAACCCTCAAATGTCCCCATCAACTTCTCCGATATAGTGGGATTGCAAGTGTGTTCTTATTTTTGACTCAAATTTATTTTCTAATTATAATGGAATTACAACACTTTCCATTTTCTTCCTTTTTCTCATTTATATCTCCCAATTTTATACAATAAACATGTATACTTTATGCAATAAAACACCCAATAAAAGTTCTTTTTCTTAAGGGGGAATAAAAACACTAAAGGGCAACCTGTGAAAACACATCCAGAGATGCAACACATTGTGCTGTTTGGTTAAAACTATCAAGCTTCAAGATCTTTTAGGAAATCCTATTTTCCTTCATAAAGTTTTACCTAGGGAATATTCTGGAAGAAAAATTTTAAAAAATAGATTGTTTACTCATTATATAATAGGATCAGTTAAAGCCAAGAATATTGTAGGAATAAGTGTGCTTACAATCTCATAAAGGCTTGAGGACTTCTTGCCTTCCTTGCATCCCCATGCATAAATTAAATCATAAAATATTTCCCTGACAAGTTCTTAAATCTGTGACTTATAATGAATAGTACAGTTCAACCAGTCTTACAAAAACGTTAGTAATTAAACACAGATTTCACATATAAGGTCACTTATTGCAAATGCTACATTAACAACTCCATATTAAAAACAACTCAAAATAAAATAGGTTCCACTGGGATACAACTGCCCAGACATCAAGTAAATGTTCATTCCAGTGTTACCACAAAGGTTATTTTAGGAGATGACAAACGACTCAGATTTTTGTTAACAGTAAATACAGTCTTCCAGGTCAATACTACCTTAAGATCTTTAACAACAATTTCTTAATATGAATTGGGTAAATGACATAAAAAGAAGATCATGGCATCCGATCCCATCACTTCATGGGAAATAGATGGGGAAACAGGGGAAACAGTGTCAGGCTTTATTTTTGGGGGCTCCAAAATCACTGCAGATGGTGACTGCAGCCATGAAATTAGAAGACTCTTACTCCTTGGAAGAAAAGTTATGACCAACCTAGACAGTATATTCAAAAGCAGAGACATTACTTTGCCGACTAAGGTCCGTCTAGTCAAGGCTATGGTNTTTTTTTTTAAATAATTATACTAAGAATTGATTTTTTTACAATAATCTGGTCACATTGACATTATCCAGGTCATGGATCTACAGAAATCTATCAGTTATTACTCCTATCAAAAGTACACCCAAATAAGTTATGTCTCTTAAAAGTGACCACCACTGTAGGCAGCAAGGATTTTCCAAAAATACTTTTATTTTCAAAATGTATTTGAACACCTATCTGGGAATTGCCTTTCATTAAATACAAGCCCCATTATTTTGTTACAAAATATCACAAACAACAATATTGCTGTGCATACATGCTGCTTCCTTTCCCCAAAATGTCAAGCACACCTTTCAAAGGCTGCAGTGCTATTTCTTTGTTGTGTCATGTAACATATACTAGAGTCCTTACTAAATTTTTATTTTAAATTTTTAAAACAATAACTAATCAATTGACTAATCTTGGACAATCATTGGTCTGCTTTCAGGGGCAACTTTAAAGAATGAAAAACTTAACTTTCATCTTCAGCCTATTGGCTCTTGTCACACATCTTATGGTAAGTTCCCCCAGTCTTATTCTTCATATATTTCTTACTAATTATAACTTCAAATAAAATTCTGATATCTATGATATCATGCTACTTCATATAACAGTAGAGTGTCCAAATGTCAGTTATTATAGACTTGTTCTTATTTTCCTTTTTCTTTCTCTTTTACATATGACTACTCATCTGGGCACTGGTCATGGGCTTGAAGGAACAGAGGCCAGGGAGAATCTGTAAGAGTTCTGTCTTATCCAGAAACATCTCTTCCTTTTTTTTCTTTTTCAAAAGTATTACAATCAAATTGTTAGAAACACATAATGTAAGTTTACTAAGAGCTTTAAGACTGCAGGAAATAGGAAAACAGAAAGTGGGTCTCAAATTTTCTAAAATTTATAAATGCATTGTTAAGACTTTAAAATTAGAAAGTTCTTCTTATGTCTTAAAACACATTGGTAAGGGCTAAAATGTTTCTATTAATTGACTAGGAAATAAAGTTCTACCTTTTTACTTAAAAGAACAGTACAAAGAGAAAGGTCATTCACTCAAGAAACACTTATGTTAATTCAAACTTCTGAAAAGCATTGGTTAAGCTGTATAGAAGAGTGAAAATATATATAATGCAAAGAAACAAGTGATAAATTCCATAGCCATAAGCATCAATAGATTTATTTGAACCCCAGAGAAAGAATAGTTATGCTACTGTACTTTGGTGCTGAAGTGGGAGTTAGAGAGAAGAGAGAAAGCTCAAAATATGTTTCATTCTTTAATAATTACTGACAATCCACTGTGGGCTGAGTCTTGCTGGATGGTACAAAAAGCACTGATGTTGAATTTGAAATTGGGGTCTTCATAGATCAAGTTCTCATTTCTTATACTTACCTAAGATAAACTATTTANGTTTCATTCTTTAATAATTACTGACAATCCACTGTGGGCTGAGTCTTGCTGGATGGTACAAAAAGCACTGATGTTGAATTTGAAATTGGGGTCTTCATAGATCAAGTTCTCATTTCTTATACTTACCTAAGATAAACTATTTAGAAAACAATCCATACTACACAGTGAGCAAATATATGTGTAGTATAGATTGTTTTCTAAATAGTTTATCTTAGATATATGTCAATAGGGTCTAACAATAATACAAGGAGATAAAGTAGAAGTATTATTTTGATACATTCAATGATTTTATGTAAATATTCTTGGACAAGTGATTTATTTTCACCTAGCTCAGTTTCTCACCTACAATATGAAGTTGAACAATGTTCCATTCTATGGGATATCTGTATCAGGAACACCTGATCCAACTCTTAAGACTGTATATTTACAGACCCTGGCCCAGGCCTGAGAAGAAAAAAGAATATCTGTCTTTGAGGTCTGAACAATCCAAGGAATTCTTATGCATGCTAAAGTCTGAGACTACTCGAATAGATTTTACTGAAATTAACTTCTCAAGCTATTCTGTTATAGTTTACATGAGGTATATAAAGAGAGTTTTAAGATAAATGTAACTGAAATCAATACATAAAATGAACAAGTCTTAAGTCAGTGATTATAAGTAACTATTAAATTTATCATGCTAGAACAAATCCTCTTTTTTGGAACATTTCCCCACACTTTGTGACAAATGTGATTTCCCTGGAAATGTAAGCAGTTTGAAGATAAGGGAAGCTCCCTGGACAAATAATTTAGGAAAGTCAAATACAATTAATTACAACTTGGTATACTACAGCACTTTTCAGAGACAATAACAGAAAATGCTGTCTTTGGTCCCCTTCCTTCAACCATCTGTTTCATACTGAGAATAAGTAACTTCTGAGAAACTTAATACAAATCACCAATCTTGAAGAGTATAATGAATTAAAGGCACATTTTTATTCAAGATGCCTGCACTGTGAAACTAATACAACTTAAATCCTTTCTCGTTTAAAAGATTATAGAACCTCAGATCTGAGATTTCAATCTGCATTTACAAAGCTTCATGCCTTTTCAAACTCAAAATGACTACAACTTAATTGACCCTTTTCCCTCTTGGCATGTTTATCTTCATTAATGACAGGGACCATGACTTAAGATCTGAGGATTTTATTTGAGTCTTTATTCATTCATTCAAAAACATTTACTGAGAGTCTGGAAGGTGCTGGAACTGAAAATAGATGAATAAAATAGAGACATTGTTTTGGGGGTACTGGGGGAAAAGAGAGAAGCTAAAGGTGGTGTTAAAGAACCTGACTGCCAGTGCAGGAGAAGAGATGAGGGTTCGATCCTTGGGTCAGGAAGATCCCCTGGAGGAGGAAGTGGCAACCTACTCCGATATTCTTGCCTGGAGAATCCCATGGGCAGAGGAGCCTGGCAGGCTGCAGTCTATAGGGTCACAAAGAGTCAGACATTACTGAAGTGACTTAGCACACAGGTAAGCAATTACTATACAAAATGGTAAGGGATTATATGTATTATAATAAAAGTGGAATTCATGTACACCCATGGTGGATTCATGTCAATGTATGGCAAAACCAATACAGTATTGTTAAGTAAAATAAAAAAAATAAATAAAGAATAAAATAAAAAAAATAAAGAATCTGCCTGTAATTTTTTAAAAAAAAGTGATAAAGCAACAAAAAGGCCAAGGACACCTAACTTACTTCCTCCTCACTCCCTCAAAGATGTTGAATTCTGATTGAGATGCTAGAGTTACAAAACTGAGGAAGATGCCAACTCTTTCTTCAGCAACAATAAAACAACTATGATGTCACAAGAGAGAGAAATATCAAAACAAATGGTTTCTATTACTGTAAGAACAAAGTAATGACGCTTGCTTTGAACTTCAGAGAAGGCTTCACAAAAGTAAAATTTTGGTTGATTATATGTTATATAAAGATATTTGCTATACAATTTTTTAATTTTCAAATTAATGTGTTGAAGGTGCATAAAGATACTTAAACATTTTGAAGGAAGGCAATGGCCACCCAAGTGAATGGACATTAGGGAGGGAGAAAAGAATTCTCAGCTAGAAGAGCCTGTACAAAGGCCCAGGGGCAAGAAAGAGTTCCTTTTGTTGATAGTTCTATATGGTCTGTACAATCAAGGCAAGCAATAGTTCTATATGGTTAAAGCAAGGATGAAGAAGGGAATGACGAAAGATGAGCTTAGATGGTATAAGAGGCTATCTTGTTGGTTGCAAAGGACAAGGACCCACTATGGATATCTCAAGAAAAGATAAGTCAATGCAAGAAATAAATGTAAATTAGAACTGGAACAACAAATTCAGGCATCCCTGAAAGACAGTCCCTATCTCTTGGCATACCTCCTTATCCTTGCACTTTTCTCTCTCTCAGGAGAGCTGTGTTCTCTTTACTCATAGCTTCTATGTCCCCATAGTTTAGTTTACATTCTAGCTCATTTTAACCCCCAGTATTCATATTTTAGTCCCCACCTAATTAGGCAATTTTAGCTCATTTTAACCCCCAATATTCATACTTTAGTCCCCACTTCATTAGGCAATTTTAGTATTTTCTATTTCAAGTTACAGAGAAAGAATTTTGTAAATGTGGTTTATTTTCCTTCATCTGACCATAAGTCAAAGTATCCTGGATGGCAAGCACTCTGGAAGATCTTTGGTCTATAATCCAGAAATAATTCAAATAAAGGTAGTCAGAGAAAAATCAATCATGTTAAAAAAAACATGGCTATGGATCCTTCTGAAATGACTTAGAATTTATTTGGGGGGGAGGGTATGGAAGCATAGTTGATTTACAATACTGTTAGTTTCAGGTGTACTGCAAAGTGATTCAGTTATATATATTTTTTTCAGATTCCTTTCCATTATAGGTTATTATGAGATATTGTATGTAGCTCCCTGTGCTATATAGTAAATCCTGGTTACTTGTGTATTTTGTGTATAGTTGTGTATATCTGTTAACACCATACTCCTCATTTATCCCCTTTCCGTCCTTCCTTTTTGGTAACCATAAGTTTGTTTTCCTATGTCTGTGAGCCTGTTTCTGTTTTGCAAATACATTCATTTGTATTATTTTTTAGATCCACATATGAGTGATATCATATAGCATTTGTCTTTCTCTGTCTGACTTACTTCACTCAGTATAATAATCTCTAAGTTCATTCATGTTACTGCAAATGGCAATATTTCATTCTTTTATGTGACTAAATAATATTCCATTATGTGTGTGTGT
>SJYV01026204.1:228462-263228 GCA_006410875.1 Neotragus pygmaeus
GTGTACACAAGCTCCCAATCCCAAATCCCCCTCCCACCTCCCACCCCACAACGTCTCTCTGGATCATCCCCGTACATCAGCCCCAAGCCTCCTGCATCCTGTATCAAACATAGACTGGTGATTCGTTTCTTATATAATAGTATATATGCTTCAATGCCATTCTCCCAGATCATCCCACCCTCTCCTATTCATCTTTTAAAGAACATTTAGTTTACTTCTGTGTCTTGGGTAATATAAACAGTGCAGCTATGAACACTGAGGTACATGCATGTGTCTTTTCAAATTAGTTTTTGTCTTTTATAGATATATGGCCAGGAGTCGGATTTCCGAATCATTTCTGGTAACTCTGCTTTTAGATTTTTAATAAACTTCCATCCTGTTCTTCATAGTGGCTGCACCAATCTACATTCCCATCAACAGTGCAGGAGGGTTCCCTTTTCTCCACACCCTCTCCAGCATTTATTGTTCATAGACTTTTTTATGACAGCCATTCTGATTGGTATGAGGTTTTGATTTGCATTACTCTAATAATTAGCTATGTTGAGCATCTTTTCGTGTGCCCATTGTTCATCTGTATGTCTCTTTGAAAGAAATGTATATTTAGGTCATCTGCCCANCATAGACTTTTTTATGACAGCCATTCTGATTGGTATGAGGTTTTGATTTGCATTACTCTAATAATTAGCTATGTTGAGCATCTTTTCGTGTGCCCATTGTTCATCTGTATGTCTCTTTGAAAGAAATGTATATTTAGGTCATCTGCCCATGTTTTGATTGGATGAATTGTTTGACAGAATTTTTTTAATTTATTTCTTTTTAATTGGAGAAGAATTGCTTTACAATATTGTGTTGGTTTCTGCCATATATCAACATGAATCAGCCATAGGTATATGTATATCCCTCTCTCTTGAACCTGCCTCCCACCATCCCCTCCATCCCATCCCTCTAAGTTGTCACAGAGCACCAGAATTCAGCTCCCTGCATCATACAGCAATTTTCCACTGGCTATCTTATTTTATATATGGTAATATGTATGTTTCAATGCTACTCTCTTTCATTTCATCCCACCCTCTCCTTCCCCTCCCTGTGAAATGACTTAGAATTTTTGAGTGATCACTAGTCTTTGTAAAAGGGATTCAGCTGTGTGTTGGTAATAGACATCAGGATAAAAAGGAAATAGAAATTAAGAGGTAGGAACAGAAAATCTAGTCTAGCTTTCCTCACCATATGGCTAGGAATGAAACAGGATAAACTTGTGATACAGCTACAGAGGTACTGTGGAGGTTAACAACCAGAGGGACTCTGTTTGAAAATGGGATTTTGTAATACACGAGATGCAAGTTGATATTATGGACTGGGAGAATAGAGCGAAGGATTAAAAAGAGGTTGCTATGAAAAGTGAAAGGTGATAATTAAAAGAGAAAAAGCCCTGGGAAGGGAGAGAAGGTAGTTACAGGATACAGATGAAAAAGTTGACTGTAAACAGGAAGAGGAAACAGCTGGAGACAGGGACGTTTTATAAGCATGTGGGCAGAAAAGCAAAGTTCTCCATGCAGTAGCATCAATCTTGTGAAACAGAAGACACGACCATCTTCTCTTGGGGATAGGAGGCAAGAGGAGATAAAAAGAGGTGTAGGTGCTCAGAAGACAGCGTTTTGGGGAAAATAGGGGAGAACAAATTAGTATCGTTGGGGTGCTAGATGAGGATGGACACTATAAATCTAATATTTGGGGATTTGTGGCATTCTCCAGCAATGTTCACCAGTCTGGCAGTAGAAATTGTTTGTACAGAGTTGATCCAAGTATTTGATGTTTCCTAGGTCAATAGGGCAGAAAGACACAAAAGCAAGTCACTGAAAGTAACGAGTGACTAGAGTCCTGCACCTTCCTGAAACTTCTATTGCAGGCCAACTAGTCTTCTGACTGTCCCTAGACTAGGAATTCTATTTCCTGATCCTGTTTATTTGCTTACAACATTCTTTTAATTTGAATTCATCTTCATTTCAACTTTATTGTTTAAGCTTCATTTTAAATGTTATCTTTCTACAAGGCAATCCTTAGTTCTCTTTTTCACCAAAATTAAACTTTGCCTTAAAATTGTTATTGCATCAGAATTTTTTGCACTATTTATCAATTATTTCTTGACCCACTATCAGACCCACAAATCACTGCAGCTGGTATTCACAGAAGACAAAATAGCTCACATTGAGACTGGATACTATGTAACTCCTATAGGGAAACATAGACGAACTCTATCTGACAAATCACAGCTTTTTTGCTCCATCTCTCAGAATAATGGAGGAAGAAAAAAAAAAAAANCAAAGACCCTGATGTTGGGAGAGATGGAGGGCAAGAGGAGAAGTGGGCGACAGAGGATGAGAAGGTTGGATGGCATCACTGACTCAATGGACATGAGTTTGAGCAAACTCTTGAGACAGTGAAGGACAGAGAAGGACAGGGAAGCCTGGCATGCTGTAGTCCATGGGGTCACAAAGAGTAGGACACAACTGAGCAACTGAACAACAACAATTATTCTAGTAAAAGAAAAAAATCTTCAACAAATGCCATGAAGAGGTCCCAAATCAGGATGAAGGAAAACTAACTAAACCCTTCCAGACTTCTGAGAGTGAGGCAGGCCTTTCATATACAGCAACTTAGTCCAGCATGTTAGGTGGGAGAACTAGGTCCCAGCGGGAAAGAGGGCAGATTCAGATGGGGATAATTTGAGGAGTGATTTATTTTTTATACATATTTTATTTTTAAAGCTGATTTATTTGGCTGCCTGGTCTTGGTTGCAGCATGTGGGATCTAGTTCCCTGTTGTTTTGTTGTTCAGTTGCTAAGCTGTGTCCAACTCTTTGTGACCCCATAGACCGTAGCCTGCCAGGATCCTCTGTCCATGGGATTTTCCAGGCAAGAATACTAGAGCAGGTTGCCATTCCCTTCTCCAGGGGATCTTCCTGACCCAAGGATCGAACCCGTGTCTCCTGCATGACCAGGGATTAAACCCAGGTCCCCTGCATCGGCAAAATGGAGTTTTAGCCAGTGGACCACCAGGGAAGTCCCTTGAGGAGCATTTTAAAAACACACTTTGCATACAGCATACATTAACACAACATTATATATCAGCTGTACACCAATCAATAAAAGAAAAGCTTATACACACTCTACTCAGATGAGACAAGGTACAGGGAAACCTCAGGGCTGGTACAGCGCCCTGTAAGACAGTCCACATTATCTGCCTGGACCGTGCTTGCAAGATGGGGTAAAGACAGCCAGGGGCTACATGTAAAGGGCTGGTGGATAGAAACTAAGGCCTTTGCTCAAGAATTACAAAGGACTTCCCTGGCAGTCCAGTGGTTGAGACTTCACCTTCCCGTGCAGGGGGATGAAGGTTCAATGTCGGTGAGGGAACTAAGATACCACATACCTCACGGCCCAAAAACCAAAACATAAAACAGAAGCAATACTGTAACAAATTCAATAAAGGCTTTAAAAATGGTCCTCATCATAAAAAAAAAAAATCTAAAAAAAAAAAAAAGAATTTCAGCCCACAGCAACCTCGTAAAGTGAGAGTTGGGCAAACAAACACACTTTTCTCCTCCCTCGAGCCACTCCTCTGCCGTGCTCGCTACTGGCCAAACCCAACCGGGAGCCAGGGGGCCCGGGGAGACCACTGATGCAGTCTGCACAGGTCAGCCTCCCGGGGTGTGCGGGGTACGCAGCACAGGGTGGGGAGCGGTGAAGAGTGGATCTGGAGGACCATGGGAAGCTTTCCAGCCCAGTAATTTATTGACTCACTGGAATATTTTTAAGCAGAGGAGTGACTTCAGTAAATTGTATTTTGGAAAAATTACTCTGGCAGGAGTGTGGGGAAGGACTGAAGGAGGAGAGCCTCACTTAGTGAGGAGCTGGAAGGGCCACTGCATAGAGCAGACAGGAAACAAGAGCCCAGGCTAGACACCGCCAGTGTCTGAAAGAGGAGGGCATAGACGCGAGGGGCTTTGTTGTTTGTTTGGTGTTTTTCATTGAGACAGAATTGACGTGTTAACATTAGCTTACATTAGTTTCAGGTGTACAACACTGTTGTCATTGTTCAGTTGCTCAGTTGTGTCTGACTCTTTGTGATCCCATGGGCTGCAGCATGCCAGGCTTCCCTGTCCTCCACTTGCTTGCTGCAGCTTACTTAAGTTCATGTTCATTGAGTCAGTGATGCTATCTAACCATCTCATCTTCTGCCATCACATCTCCTTTTGCCTTCAATCTTTCCCAGCACTAGGGTCTTTTCCAATGAGTCGGCTCTTTGTATTAGGCAGACAAAGTATTGGAGCTTCAAATTTAGCATAGTACTACATCAGTTCAGTTCAGTTCAGTCACTCAGTCATGTCCGACTCTTTGTGACCCCATGAGCCGCAGCACGCCAGGCCTCCTTGTCCATCACCAACTCCTGGAGTTTACCCAAACTCGTGTCCATTGAGTCGGTGATGCCATCTAACCATCTTATCCTCTGTCATCCCCTTCTCCTCCTGCCTTCAATCTTTCCAATGATTCATTATTTGCACTCACTGAGAAATGATCACCATCATAAGTCTAGTTAACATCCATAACCATACATAGTTATATATTTTTTCTTATGAGAAAAACTTTTTTCTTAATTTAATTAATTTAGTTATTTTTGGCTCCACTGGGTCTTCACTGCTGCATGTGGGCTTTCTTTAGTTGCAGAGAGAAGGTATTACTCTTCATTTCAGTGTGCAGGCTTCTCCCTTGTTGTAGAGCACAGGCTCCAGGGAACATGAGCTCCAGTACTTGTGGCACATGGGTTTAGCTGCACCACTGCACCTGAAATCTTCTTAGACCAGGAATCAAACCCATGTCCCCTGCATTGGCAGGTGGATTCTTAACCACTAGACCATCAGGGAAGTCCAGGAAAACTTTTAAGATCTATTCTTTCAGACATGAAGTTTTAGGGAGCTAGAATGCTGAAGGGGATCAAACTTGTGTCTCCTGCATTGGCAGGCAGATTCTTAACCATGGACCATCAGGGAAGTACACGAAAACTTTTAAGATCTGTTCTTATAGACATGAAGTTTCTTATAGATATAAAGAGCTAGAACCAACAGGACCTGGTAGTTGACCAGATGCAGGGAGAAAGGAGACCCTAGGATGACTCTTGGGCTTCCAGATGAAATGACTTGTGGGAGATGCTCATCTCATTCAGCTTCAAAAGCCTCGTCAATGCCATCCCTGAGGTGAGATGCTCAGTGGCCTTGGGTACTGAATTCGAGCAGTACCTAGATTACAGCTAAGACAAAGGGAGCAAATTGAGGTCCCAGGAAGAATCTTGCCTGTGGGTCTGATTCATCTAACTATAATTGTGTAGCTATAAATAATTCCAAAAAAGGAATTATTTATAATGTTTAAAAATATGGAGATTTCACATAAAAATCAAGATTTCTGACTTCTCAGGAAAAGGAAAGAGAAAATCAGTACAGAACTCACATCCCAAATTGTAATAATTCAAACAAAGCATGGCCATAGAGTTTTTAAGGGGCATGTGCCCTCTAATTTGTCCCCATTCAGCCACTACAAGGATTCACACTATGTGCCTTGTCCCCAGGGTTGCAACTGGGAGTTTGCCAGTAATGCATGACTGTCGGTGTGAAGGTAATCAGTCGACATGTTGTGTTTGTAACTGATTTCAGATTCCTCAGTCTTGCTACAGAACATGTTTTAGTGAGCAAAAAATACACACACAAATAACTTAAAAATGGGCTTCTCGGGTGGTGCTAGTGGTAAAGAATCCGCCTGCCAATGCAGAAGACACAGGAGACACAGGTTCGATACCCTGTCAGGAATATCCCCTTGGAGATCGAAATGGCAACCCACTCCAGTATTCTTGCCTGGAAAATCCCATTGATAGAGGAGTCTGGTGGGCCACAGTCATGGGACCTCAAAGAGTCGGACATGACTGAGCACAGCTTAAAACAAGAGAAGAATGCTTTGTTGTCTTCATTGGGGACTGAGTCCAGCAATGTGCTCACAGAAGTAGAATTTAAGAAGTTATTCCATGGTGCTTAATGTCTAAATTCTACTCTCCTTAAATCCCTGGGCTTTGTCTCTGGGGTACTTCACTAATATAATGTATTAGTGTATTTAAGAAGCTCAAATAAAAATTCCCAAAGTACAGACAAATCATATTCTGGAATTCACCTGTGCTATCACTAACACAGGACATCATGGTCCCCAGAGAGCCCATACCAGGAATTACACAGACCACCTCTCCACAACACCCCTACACAATCCCATATTAAGGATGAGGACATCTAGGCTATTTTTGCCATGAGTGCAATGTTCCTGGCTACTACACAAGTTAGAAAACAATCATAACCTCCAACTGTAACAAGAGACATAAATATAAGTGACCCCATACAATAGGGTTTGGTTTAGTTTTCACTGTACTTTTGGTTAAAAAGAAATTCCTAAATACAAAGCTACTTTATATGAAGAAAGATTTGATAGATATTATTGATCATACTTTGGTAAGTTGAGGGAGAGTGGATACATGTCTATGTATGGCTGAGTCCCTTTGCTGTTCACCTGAAACTGTCACAATATTGTTAATTGGCTATATCCTAATGCAAAATGTTTTTAGTGTTAAAAACAAGTAAATAGAAATAAATTTTTAAAAAATAGATTCTGGAAGGGGAAGAAATAGATAATGTTTTGGTAAGTCATCCTGAAGCACATACAGCACAACAACAGGGAAGACTGAACAGAGAGGAAAACCAAACGTTGCCGAATATAAAAGTTTGATGGAGACTAATGGTGGGCTAGGTGACCAACTATCCCCTTGAGAACAACTAGAAAAGCAAAAATATCCTCCATAAATGAAATCAAGACATTTTCAGACAAACAAAAACAGACAGAATTCACCACTGGCAGAACAGTCCTGAAGGAAATATGAAAAGGTGTATTTAGAGGACTTCCCTGGCAGTTAAGAATCCACCTTTCAAGCTGGGGATGCAGGTTTGATCCCTGGTGGAGGAACTAAGATCCCACATGCTGAGGGGCTACTAAGCCCTTGTGCTGCAACTACTGAGCCTGCCAGCCACAACTACAGAGAAGCCCGCAACAAAGATCCCAAATGCCGCAACTAAGACCCAGTGCAAACATAAATAGATACATTTTTAAAGGTGTTTTTAGGATTAAAGGAAACTTGGAGATATGGAAAGAAATATATAGCAAAAATTAAAATGGTAAAGAAGAATGTGGGTCATTCTAAACAAAGAGCAACTATATAAAATGGCAATTATTGTGGCTTATGGCATTTAAAATATCTCTATGGCTTTAACATATCTGAAAACAATGTCATATGAATCAGAAGCATGATAAATGACATGAAAGTATCCTAAGACCCTTGTATTACCTAGGAAGAGGATAAAAGGGCTAATTAATACTTGACTTTGATGAATCAAGAATACATGCTTTGCTAGATGTAGAATTACCATATGATCCAGCAGTCCTACTTCCAGGCATATACTCGGACAAAACCATAATTCAAAAAGATACATGCCCCCCATATGTTCATAGCAGCACTCTTCACAACAGCCAAAACATAGAAACAATCTAGACGTGCATTGACAGATGAAAGGATAAAGAAGATGTGGTACGTATATACAATGGAATATTACTTGGCCACAAAAAAAGAATGAAATAATGCCATCTGCAGCAATACAGATACAACTAAAGATTAACATACTAAGTGAAGTCAGAAAAAGAAAGACAAATAACATATGGTATCACTTACATATGGAATCCAAACTATGGCACAAATGAACCCATCTACGAAACAGAAACAGACTCACAGACATAGAGAACAGACTCATGGTTGCCATGAGGGGAGATGTGGAGGAGGGAAGGACTGGAAGTTTGGGAGTAGCAGATGCAACCTTATATATATGTTAGTATTGTTGTTTTTATTCAGTTGCCCAGTTGTGTCCAATTCTTCGTGACCCCATGAACTACAGCACACCAGGCCTCTCTGTCCCTAACTACCTCCCTGAGTTTGCTCAAACTCAAGTCCATTGAGTCAGTGATGCCATCCAACCATCTCATCCTCTGTCATCCCCTTCTCCTCTTGTCCTCAATCTTTCCCAGCATCAGGGTCTTTTCCAGTAAGTCAGCTCTTTGCATCAGATGGCCAAAGCCCTGGAGCTTCAGCTTTAGCATCAATCCTTCCAATGAATATTCAGGGTTGATTCCCTTTAGGATTGACTGTTATAAATTAGTATATATACAATAAAAATTGGAAAGCAAGTGGAGGAGACTTGCAAGGAAGTCAAGTAATATTGACTAAAAATTAAACATGAAATTTTAAAACATAATAACTCCACCCTCCCAATGTTTTTCATAATCTTTTGTTATATTCTAAGAGATATCTTTGAGGAAATAACTTATTATTCTGTGAAGGAACTTTCATCCCAAGTTTGGCAAATCCTTCAATTTCACATTTCCTTACCATCTATTAAATTCACAAAATTAAATAATTTTTATATAAAATGGCATGCATCATGTGATGGCAGTGTTATAGAATTATGTATAATTATTTATTTATCCTATTCAAACTCCTATTTATACATGTGTTTGAAAACGTCTAGAAATGCTATTTACAAAGTATGAGCACTAGTTATTTCTAGAAAATGGAATATAGGGTGATTTGTAGTTTTCTATACAGCTGGTGTTTAAAATAACAAATATAATTTTAGTGTGAATTATTCTGATAAACCAATAAATCCAACCTGCATTCAAAGAAGTCATTCCACTGTGGCTTCAAAACCCAAGGCAATTCAGGATCTCCCTAGTGAATGCTTGCCAAGAAGCCTTCATTGGAGGCTGGCATTCCTGTGAGCAATATTTATGGAAACTGCCTCAGGGCATCTAGAGTCTACGTGAACAAGGCACACAGTCCAAGGCTTCCAGCCTCAAACATCTCAACATATATTCCAGAAATGAGACAGGCTGGGACCTGTGACCCTTTTGCAGCAGTGCTGCAGTGCTTGTACCTGAGCGAACGTCTCTTCAAGTAACAAAATGCAAAGAAATTATAATAGATTAAAAATAACTGGGTGTATGCACAGCTGTGGCAAATTAAGGACCACAAGATGCAAAAAGACCAAAAAACAAAACAAAACCCTACTGCCGTTTCTGAAGAGCCTGGAGCAAAAGCAGGGTACTGAGCATGCTCCCTGCACACAGCATCACCTAAGGGGTGGGGCAGACCTCCTAAGCCACCCCTCCAGCCCAACCGTGGACATACCCCTACCCTCACCCCATAAAAGGAACCAGCTTTCTGGGGAGGGAGCAAGGGAACACGTTAATTGTTTTTGCTACTTCCTACAGCTACAGGAGCCCCAACAAAGTCTTGCTTGAATTTCTTTTCTGATTTCTAGTCAATTTCTATTGATTGGGGAAGGCCAAGAACCCTGGTCAATATTGGTTGGTATCAGAAGGATACTTCTCAGTTGAGTAGTTTTGTCCTCCGGGGCATTTGGCAATGGAAACATTTTTGGTTGTTGCAACTAGAAGAAGAACGTTTTGACTAGCATCTAATGGACAAAGGCTAGGGATGCTGCTAAACACCCTCCACTGTCCAGGACAGCGCCATCTCCCCTGCTCCCAGCAAAGAATTGTCTGACCCAAAATATCAACAGTGGCAAGAATTAGAAACCTATCCAAGAAGGATGCATGTCCATAAGACCCAGATGCTTTACTCTGATGACTTATGTGGGTTAAAGTGAAAAAAAATTCTTTTCTAAACAAACTTAACAAGCAAGCATCATTAATACCCTCAACCTTCAGCTAAGTCTTAACAATGCAAAATGCTTACTTTCACTCCCCACACTGGAACAAAATAATACCCTGCATATGTATAACACTTCTCACCATTTTAAAGCAGGTTCGTGAAGATTATATACTCTCTTGCCCTACATTAAGAACCGCAGAATCATCGTAAGAGGCTCTTAATTTCAACATACCTCAAACCATATTCAAAGCCTTCAAATTTGACAACCCACAGTAGACTTTTCTTTCCAAGGAAAAAAATAAGCATAGACTTTCATGTTTAATGATATCGAGTTTTTAAAAAATTCCTTTTTGACTTCTCTCAGTGATTTACTTCCATCCATGGTTAGCCATTGCACACAGAAAAACACAGGTTTTGTGCCAACAACTCATCAAGAATATTACCCAGCCCACATTGGAGGGGCACAGGCTTGAAATAAATTCCCACAAGGAATATTATTTGACAGCCATGAAAGTAAGTAATGAAAGAAACCAGCATGTTGTTTTTATCTCATGCCTCTCCTTCTGGGATCAGCTGAATATCTGCATGCTCTGGGCCACCACGGTTACCCCAGGTAAAAAAAGAAAATTGAGACACTGTGCATATCTGAGACTGGTGACTCTGAGACTGGAAGAGATGACAGCAAAATCCCAGTTCCTTCACTAGAACTTGTGGTCTCTAGTGGCCCAATGGTAAAAAAAAAAAATCCACAGGCTCAATACCTGGGCTGGGAAGATCCCACATGCTGTGGACCAAAGCCCATGCTCCACAATAAGAGAAAGCACCACAAAGAGAAGACTGTGCGCTGCAAATAGAGAGCAGCCCCTGCTCGCCACAACTAGAGGAAAGCCCTAGCAGCAACAAAGATCCAGCACAGTAATTGGGAACTTCCCTGGTGGTCTAGTGGTTAAGACCCTGTGACCCCAGTGCCAGGNGGCTCAATACCTGGGCTGGGAAGATCCCACATGCTGTGGACCAACAAAGCCCATGCTCCACAACAAGAGAAAGCACCACAAAGAGAAGACTGTGCGCTGCAAATAGAGAGCAGCCCCTGCTCACCACAACTAGAGGAAAGCCCTAGCAGCAACGAAGATCCAGCACAGTAATTGGGAACTTCCCTGGTGGTCTAGTGGTTAAGACCCTGTGACCCCAGTGCCAGGGGCCTGGGTTCAATCCCTCATCAGGGAACTAGATCCCACATGCCACAACGAAAGCTCCCACATGTCACAACTAAGAGCTGGCACTGTCAAGTAAATTACTTTTAAAAAAAAGAAGAGAACAAGGAAGGATAACTACTCCTCAGCCTGGGAGGCCAGGAGTGTTTGCTGGGGAGGTATNGGGGCCTGGGTTCAATCCCTCATCAGGGAACTAGATCCCACATGCCACAACGAAAGCTCCCACATGTCACAACTAAGAGCTGGCACTGTCAAGTAAATTACTTTTAAAAAAAAGAAGAGAACAAGGAAGGATAACTACTCCTCAGCCTGGGAGGCCAGGAGTGTTTGCTGGGGAGGTATCACTTGAGCTGAATCTTTATGGTGTGCAGGAATTTAGGAAGCCTAAAGAGTGAACTGCTGCTGCGGCTGTGCTATGCTCTGTCATGTCCAACTCTTTGCGATCCCACCAGGATCCTCTGTCCACAGAATTCTCCAGGCAAGAATACCGGACTCTGTTGCCATTTCCTACTCCAGGGGACCTTCCTAACCCTGGGGTCAAACTTGTGTAGAAGGAGGAAATCTTTGCATAAATTCTAGATGGTTGTATGCAGAGTTATCAAAGAAATATGTTAACATCTAGACGACTTTATTTTGGGGGGCTCCAAAATCACTTCAGATGGTGACTGCAGCCATGAAATTAAAAGACACTTAATCTTTGGAAGGAAAGTTATGACCAACCTAGACAGCATATTAAAAAGCAGAGACATTCCTTTGTCAACAAAGGTCTGTCCAGTCAAAGCTATGGTTTTTCCAGTGGTCATGTATGGAGGTGAGAATTGGACTATAAAGAAAGCTGAGTGCTGAAGAATTGATGCTTTTGAACTGTGGTGTTGGAGAAGACTCTTGAGAGTCCCTTGGACTGCAAGGAGATCCAACCAGTCCATCCTAAAGGAGATCAGTCCTGGGTGTTCATTGGAAGGACTGATGTTGAAGCTGAGACTCCATTGCTTGGCCACTTGATATGAGGAACTGACTCATTTGAAAAGCCCCTGATGCTGGGAAAGATCGAGGGCAGGAAGAGAAGGGGATGACAGAGGATGAGATGGTTGGATGGCATCACCGACTCATGGACATGAGTTTGGGTAAATTCCGGGAGTTGGTGATGGACAGGGAGGCCTGGGGTGCTACGGTTCATGGGGTCGCAAAGAGTCGGACACAATTGAGCGACTGAACTGAACTGAACTGAGAGATCTGTTATCATCTCAGTTGATTTTTATCTACTTCTTTAATATGACCTTATGTTTACACTAGCCTCATTTCAAGTGCTTGCTATATACACATGTGGCTACTGGCCATCACATTAGACAATGTATATATAGAAAATTTGTCATTACAAGAAGTTCTATTAGATATCAGTAGTATAAATAATTATTGAAAATATGGTCACAAAATTGAAAGCAAAACCAAAAACTTTTTTGGAAAAGAAAATTTGCATGTGTGTGTATGTATATGGATTTAAAATACAACCTTATGTTAAATAAATCTTACATTCAATATTTTATTTGATCATGAATTTAATTAATTTTAAAAATATCCAGTGGGAATTTTTAATAATAGAACTTCAACTTTCAAAGTCATCAAAGATGATGAACTCAAGTAAAATATGATCTATAAAGCAAAGTACCAAGAATAAAGAAACATATCCCAGATTTTGGCTTTCCCAAAAAATATGAACATGATAAAAAAGTAAACCAAAAATAACAGAAATGAGACATAAGTGTTAATAAAATTGGGCACTTGGTTTTCAGCATTTTAATTTCTTTATATTCTATGTAATTGGTTCCATTTTCCACAATGTCAGTTTTGCTCTTCGTTGCTTCTTATGCATACCTAAATCTTGTTATTGCATCATCTGTTTATATTCTTTCCTTAACTCTGAAGCTCCCTTTACATCTCATTTTATGTTTCCATACACTCAAGTGTTTTCTTCAATTTTATCAACAGCTTAAGCAAATGTTATTTAAACTGTATTTGTTTCCTGCAATAAATTACCTTCTAAATATTCCTGCTTTGAAATATAATTTTGTGTTCTGAGGCATATTTTTTCATATTTCTCATGTTATTATTATTGACTTTCACTCATTGTACAGGGAGAAATCTCTCATAGGCTGGTGATTGTCCCACAACGTTAGGGGGTAGATTCTTGTCGACTGAGACAGATTCTCATTTCTTACCTTGACACTACAGGCAAATTTCTTACACTTAGGCTTGGATGATGAATGAGGAATAGGTAGTGAATCAAGACTAAAAGTGGAAGGGAGGGGGTTAGAGGGAGACTCAAGATAGAGGGGATGGATATATGTATACTTAAGTTGATTCACTTTGTTGTATAACAGACACTAACACAACCTTGTAAAGCAATTATACTCCAATAATAATAAATAAAATAATTTAAAAATGTTTAAAACTAAAAGTAAATCCCAAAGAGAGAATATCAGCTCCATAGTTTCTCCTCTACATTCACTAGAGACACTGCATCAAAGAATGGTGTTTCCAGATGTGTTCCTGTCCATACCAGTCTCCACACCACATCAAGTGAACTTCCCAGCACAGCTGCTCACCTTTTACAAAGGACCCATACATGCTGGGGAAAACCCACTTCAGAGAAAGGCACAAATACCCACAGGTTTTTGTTTCATCTGGTTCCTTTTGAGCTTGATATTCCTGGACCAGGAGCTTCCAGGTATTAACTCACAACAGCCAACAAGGCTCCAGGAGCAATCATACCCATCTCTCTGTCATCTATCTGAGACTTAATTTCAAGGCCACTTTTAAATTTGACTCTGCTTCTAACCTACTGGATGACCCCCAGCATTTAGTTAAGTCAGTATATGCTTTTCCTTTTTCCCCATAATAATATAAAATGCCCAAATCCTCAAAGATCTTGAAATTACATTCATCAGTAATTCAAAGCTATAATCCAAGTTAACTTGCATGAGTGCCAAGTCACTTCAGTCATGTCTGACTCTTTGCGACCCTGTGAATGGTAGTTTGCCAGGCTCCTCTGTCCATGGGATTCTCCAGGCAAGAATAGTGGAGTGGACTGCCATCTCCTTCAGAGGATCGTCCAACCCAGGGACCGAACCTGCATCTCTTGGGTCTCCTGGACTGGTAGGTAGATTCTTTCACCGCTAGCACCACCTGGGAAGTCCTCTAGTTAACTGAGCCTTTCAGTTTGCAGCTCGGATGTCACTTTCTCAGAGGAACATTACCTGACTTCAGTCTATAATTATAGAGCAAACCTTGTGATTCATTGATTAATGTCTGTCGCATCAACTAGACTGTAAGCTCCATAAAATTTGGTATTTGATCTGGATTCATCTGCCAGTGCATCTCCAGCACTTAGCATGGTACCTTATCTACAAGAGGAACTTAATGAAAGTATTTACTAAGTGAATACGTGAAGCAATAATTTATTTAGTAAATGCATAGAGATGATATTTTCAATCTTATGTATTTGGGGGGAAAGTCATGTTTTGAGGTAATAAATCAAGGAATTAAAATTTCTCTAGTACAGAAAAATTTCTCTAGGAACCATTTTGAAAGAGAAGTGGGCCAGAGCCCTGAGCAGTGAATTTATCTCTTTTGTTTATTGACTGAGATTTTTTCTTCCCTAAAGTAGCTAAAGAATTGAAGCTTTTGAATTGTGGAGCAGAGAAGACTCTTGAGAGTCTCTTAGACTGCAAGGAGATCAAACTAGTCAATCCTAAAGGAAATCAGCCCTGAATATTCATTGGAAGGACTGATACTGAAGCTCCAATACTTTGGCCACCTGATGTGAAGAGCCAGCTCATCAGAAAAGACCCTGATGCTCGGAAAGATTGAGGGCAGGACGAGAAGGGGGTGACAGAGGATGAGATGGTTGGATGGCACCCCTAACTCAATTGACATGAGTTTGAGCACATTCCAGGAGACTGAATAACTGAGAGCACGTGCACACACACACACACACACACACACATACACACACTGGGAGATAGCGGAGGACAGAGGAGATGGCACACCACAGTCCATGGAGTTGCAAAGAGTCAGACATGACTTAGCAACTGAACAACAACAAAGTAGCTGTTGATTCTGGTCATGACACCAAGCTATTCCATAGAACCCACAAGAGAGAAAAAAAAAACATATACTACCCAAGTCCTCAGCAAGTGTGGGCCCAAACTGGCTCATTTTTGCCAGTGTTAATCCTCTTTTCATTACTATCTAAGCAGAAGCTTAAGGAAAACTAATTCTGTCTTCTGTGGAGCTGGGTTGACTTAGCGGCTATGTTGTAATTGATAAAGAAACAAAACCCTCAGGCTTGTAATAGCTGATACCTGATGCTGGTTCAGCTTGAATCCATAATCCACTGGCTTCAAAAGTCATGTGGAAATATGGGGATTCGGAAGGTCATGAAAGTGGAGGACCCAATCAATATCTGAACATCCAAACTGAAGACTCCAGAAGTCTGGTTTTACATTAAACAAGCCTTCCACATCTTTCCCAAGGACACAATGAAGGAACATGAATAGGGATAACTTTAATGTGGAATCACAATCTGTTAGAGCTGGAAAGGGCCCCTCAGACTTATCATGTTTACAGATGGTGAAACAAAGGGCCAAGAGGAAAAACTACACAGTCAATCTAGTGACAGTGGTCTTGGGTGAGAATCTCTGCTTGCAACTCAGGACTCTTCCTCACTAAGCACAAAGCCCACTTTCATAAATGGTTAGTCAACTGCCATCTTCCCATCTTTTCCCTTCTCCAGTATTCATCCTAAACAGCTAAGCCAGACATCGTTTCACTTTCTGACTTATTTTCTGACTTACTTCACTCTATATGGTAGACTCTAGGTCCAACCACGTTTCAAGAAGTAATCCAATTTCATTTCTTTTTATGGCTGAGCCATATTCCATTGTATATGTCTTCTTTACCCATTCTTTATCCATTTCTCTGTCAATGGACATTCAGGTTGTTTCTGTGTCCTGGCTATTGTGAATAGTGCTGCAATGAACACTGGGGAAAAACAGACTGGTACAAAATTGGGAAAGGAGTGTGTCAAGGTTGTATACTGTTACCCTGCTCATTTAACTTATATGCAGAGTACATCATGCAAAATGCTGGGCTGGATGAAGCACAAGCTGGACTGCAAGGAGAAATATCAATAACCTCAGATATGCAGATGACACCACCCTTATGGTGGAAAAGGGAGAGGAACTAAAGAGCCTCTTGATGTAAGTAAAGAGGAGAGTGAAAAAGCTGGCTTAAAATTCAACATTCAAAAAACAAAGATCATGGCATCCTGTCCCATTACTTCATGGCAGATAGATGGGGAAACAATGGAAACAGTGACGATTTATCTTCTTGGGCTCCAAAATCACTGCAGATGGTGACTGCAGCCATGAAATTAACAGATGATTGCTCCCTGGAAGAAAAGTTATGACAAACCTAGACGGCATTTTAAAATGCAAAGACATTACTTTGCAAACCAAGGTCCATCTAATCAAAGCTATGGTTTTCCCAGTAGTCATGTATGGATATGAGAGTTGGACCATAAATCTGAGCACCAAACAATTAATGCTTTTGAACTATGGTGTTGGAGAAGACTCTTGAGACTCCCTTGGACTGCAAGGAGATCAAACCAGTCCATCCTAAAGGAATTCAGTGCTGAATATTCACGGGAAGGACTGATGTTGAAGCTCCAATACTTTGGCGACCTGATGTGAAGAACTGATTCATTGGAAAAGATGCTGGGAAAGATTGAAGGCAGGAGAAGGGGATGACAGAGGATGAGGTGGTTGGATGGCATCACCAACTCAATGCACATGAGTTTGAGCAACTCTGGGAGTTGGTGATGGCCAGGGAAGCCTGGTGTGCTGCAGTCCATGGGGTCACAAAGAGTGGAACAGGACTGAGTGTTTGAGCTGAAATGAACATTTGGGTGCACATGTATTTTTGAATTATGGTTCTCTCAGGGTATGGTCCAGTGGTAAAGGATCTGCCTGCTAATGTAGGATATACAAGAGATGCATGTTCGATCCCTAGGTTGGGAAGATATCCTGGAGTAGGAAATGGCAGCCAACTCCAGTATTCTTGCCTGGGAAATTTCATGGACAGAAGAGCCTGGTGGGCTACAGTCCATGCGGTCACAAAGAGTCAGACACGGCTGAGTGACTGAACACACGCACACACTCACTCTCTCTCTCTCTCTCACACACACATACACACCCCACAGGGTATATCCCAGTAGTGGGATTGCTGGGTCATATGGCAGTTGTATTATATATTAGTGAATATATGTGGAATCAAGAAAAATGGTACTGATGAACCATTTGCAGGGCAGGAATAGGGATCAGATAAAGAGAATGGACTTATGGACACAATAGGGGAAGAGGAAGTGGGATGAGTTGGGAGAGTAGGATTAACACATATACACCACCATGTGTAAAACAGAGAGCTAGTGGGAAGCTTCTCCATAGCATAGGGAACTCAGCCAGTGTTCTGTGATGACTTAGCGGGGAGGGGGAGCTCTAAGAGGGAGGGGATACATGTATACATATAGCTGATTCACTTCACTGTACAGCAGAAATTAACACATCATAAAGCCATTGCTGCTGCTGCTAAGTCGCTTCAGTCATGTCCGACTCTGTGCGACCCCATAGACAGCAGCCCACCAGGCTCCCTCATCCCTGGGATTCTATGGGCAAGAACACTGGAGTGGGTTGCCGTTTCCTTCTCCAATGCATGGAAGTGAAAAGTGAAAGTGAAGTCACTCAGTCGTGCACAACTCTAGTGACCTTATGGACTGCAGCCCACCAGGCTCCTCCATCAACGGGATTTTCCAGGCAAAAGTACTGGAGTGGGGTGCCATTGCCTTCTCTGATAAAGCCATTATACACCAATAAAAAAAGAATTAAAAATATCATTTCACATCTGTCACACCCACTTACTGATCAACTATTCAGTATATTCCTACTAGCCATAAGACAAAATCCAAGGTCTTCAGCTTGTCCATTAAGCCCTTCCACCTTCTCCCCTCCTACCAGCATTCCCACATCACCTTTCTCTATGTACCAGCCACTACAGGTCAGTTTTTTTGGCCATCACTCATCATCACACTGGCTGTGCACACATTTGCTTACGCCATTCCCCTCATGGTGACACACTGATGCATGCTTGTTAAGTTGCTTCAGGCATGTGCTACTCTTTATGACCCCATGGACTGTAGCTCACCAGTCATGGATCCTCTGAAAATTCCTATGTCCATAAGATTCTCCAGGAAAGAATATTGGAGTGGGTTGCTGTGCCCTCCTCCAGGGGATCTTCCCCACCCAGAGACTGAACCAGTCTGGTGCCAGGGAGTCTGCGTCCACCAGAGCTGATGACCACCCCACTACAAGCTGCCCTTATCCATCCAGAGTGACCCTGAGTCTGAAACAGGAGCCACTTCTCCATCCTTGAAACAGCCAAGCAAACCTACCCCTTTTGTTTCCTTCTCATGGAGAACGATGGATGTTTGGGAGCCATGAGTTTGCCTTAAAACAAAACAGGATCATAATAATCTTTAGGAAGTAGACAAAAAATAAACAAAAGCCCGTTTTGAGCAGTGAGAGCCAAGGCTTGAATTTTGTGATATATGAGCATGTTCTGAAAAGGAAGGAGGAATCTTCTTATTCGCCAGGAGAAATCTTAAAAGCTAACACTGGAGAAAGTCCTCCTGCCAAGGTCACTGCCACTACTGCTCTGGGAAGGGAAAAGCCTTCTTTCACAGCATCCAGCCTCCCCTTCCATGTGTGGACAGATCTGGCTGGGTACCTGACAGGAAATATAACGCGTGGGAAATGGAAAAAGTTACTGAGACCATTTCTCCTGCCAGGGCAGAAAGAGTCCAATGTGGGGACTCTACTACTGGTTTGAAGTGCCAAACAATGAAATGTTGTTTCAACACTCTTTCCAAACGAGGGAAGAGGAAGCGAAAGATGAACAGCAGAGGAAAGCAAAACAGGAAAAGGATGCAAGGGGAGAATCAGGGAAGCAGAATGTCCAGAACCAGCTCTTAGCGGACAAAAGTTTCAGATGCTTGCAGCAAGAGGGCAGCCCAATACTTCCTTAAAGAACTTCACTTCCAAATGACACCAGGGCCACATTATCCAGGAAGTATCCTTTGAAACCCAATCTAGACTGTCACTTCTGCAATCTTTGGACATTTTCTTGGTGTCCAAACACAGACAAAGTATGAGAAAGTTCCAGCCCTTTAATTATCCCTCAGAAAATTCCATATCAGGGCTCTGTTTGACATTATTGAAAATTATTTATTCTGTTGGATGTTAAATAAGGAAAATTCCTATTTTACTTCACTTATTAGAAAAATGATAACCTACTTTAAACCTGAAGTATACTGTCTTCACCTGAGGCTAGCTTCATGTAAACACCTTTGTAAATATCATTCACATTACACAATCCCCTTCATAAAATGACCCTGGTTACTGGATAATAGTCAGAAGCAAGGGCTTAAAAGTGAAATAGACTTTAGTTGATGTACTGTCACCCAAGAGCCTTTGGCTTTCATCTAATTACTTATCTGATCTCAATCTAACTTTCCCATGGGTATAAATAATACCCCAAATATCCATGTCTTCTTCCTTTTTGAAAAAAGATTATTTGATGTGGACCATTTTTAAAGTCTTTATTGAATTTGTTTCCATACTGTTTCTCTTAAAAAAAACTTTTTTTTGTCCCCAAGGTATGTAGGATCTTAGCTCCCCAGCAAGGGATTGAACCCACGTCCTCTGCACTGGAAGGTAGATTCTTAACCACTGGACCACCAGGGAAGTCCCAGATCCATTATTATTATATACATTAATTATTACACAACTGAAATACAGCACTTTTAATAACCTTTTAATAATCTCCTCACACAGTGATTATAAAATTGTGTTATGTTTTCAGACTAGTGTTAATTAGGCTCTAGTAACTCATATCTACGTTTTAATTAGTTTCCCCTGCTCCCAACCACAACAGGCAGAAAAATTAGATAGTTGTAAACATCAAATTCATTACAAATGTATATGCTTTTCTTTAGGGAAACAAATGTGTATATCAGTCAAAAGGCAAAGGAAAGCACACTTTTTTAAAAAGGTACTAAAATCAAAAGAGGGTGACGTTAGATTCCTGATTTCACTCATTTAAACTGAAGGCAAATGAACACAAGGGTAGATAAAAATGGAATGATGAGGGAACCAACTCTTACCCAGAGGGAGATGATATAGGTAGTTAGAATGCAAGGACAGTTATAATACCATAGGAGAGTTAAAAAGTAAGTACAAACAGCAACAAACAGAACAGAAAATATATAAATAAAAATCCCATAATCAGCAGGCAAATATTCAGGCATCTCCCAGAATGCTGATGAAAAGGATAAGGAAATTCAAACAAGAAGAGAGTAAATAATACATGTGGAGATCAAAGAATAATGTTCTAATACATGGCTTGTGTTTTTAACTGTATAGAAGGAAACTTTTCTGAGATGAAGACAGATTGCCACACAAAGATTGCAGGGATTCATTTCAAGCAAAATCACGGAAAAGAACCACACACATAAACACATCCAGACCAATTACCTGAAGTACAAAGATTTAGAACTAATCCTACAAGCTTCTGGACAGGAGAAACATACACGATTACAAACTAAGGAAAATCCTTCTAGCCAAGAATGACTTTACTATTTTTATATTATCCATTTTGTTTTTCTTAATTTTGTGTTATTTCTCCTTTCTTTTTTTCTTTTGCTAAGACTTATCAGAGTTTTATTCATGTTATTGCTGCTTTTTTTTCTAAATAACTATGTTTAAATTTAGCCTTTCAAGTGCTTGTAACTGTTCTAATGAACAAAATTCTGCTTTCACTTAGATTAACTTTTTTTTTTTTAATTCCTTAGGTATATTTTGCTTTTCCATTGTCAGGAGTTGAATGTTTGTCCAGTTCCTTTCTATTCATGCTTCCTTATGGAATTTCCTTTAATTATAGCTTAGGCTGTATATTTTAACATAAGGCATTCTTTTTATTTTTCATTTTCATTATTTTACATATAACCCACAATCATGGATTTTATTTCACCTTAGATCTGGTAATTATTGGCTTAGCAAAGAGGGCTCTTTCATTTTGCATATGACTGGACTTATTTCATTTCTACTTTTTTTACATATTCCATTTTATTTTATTGTGATAAAAATGTAGTATATATTATAATATGGGTGATATACTGACTTTTCTTTGTGAGCTAGTATGTGGAACTATTTTTGACATGCCTGAGTTTCTTTTTTTTAAGATATGCTTTCTGTTTGGAAAGCGTATGGTTGAATATACATCTATTAGAGTAACTATGTTGAATATATCTCAATTTACATAATCTTACTGATTTCATCTTTCACGTTCAATAGTTCTTGAGTTGATTTTCTTAAATGTTTAGATTATAATTTCTTCAAATAATTACAGTTTTGTCTCATCCTTTATAGTCTTTCGAACACTGTTCTTATGGCATTAGCTATGTATTCTCATTTAATATATAGAATTTTTATATGGTTCTATTATTCTTTCCTTATTTCAATTAGATGCTTTAACACTAATAGGATATTAACTAACAATATTGTCAAAGAAATTTTCCTTATGATATTACTGAACTGAAAAAAATTGATTGGTATTCTGGCACTGGAGTGGCTATGAGGAGATACCCCATGTTCAAGGGCAAAGGAGAAGACCCAACAAGATGCCCTGTCTAACTCAATGAAACTATAAGCCATGCGGTGTAGGGCTCCCGAGACGGATGTGTCATGGTGGAGGGTTCTGACAAAACGTGGTCAACTGGAGAAGGGAATGGCAAACCACTTCAGTATTCTTGCCTTGAGAAACCCATGAACAGTATGAAAAGGCAAAAGTAGGACACTGAAAGATGAACTCCCCAGGTAAGTAGGTGCCCAATATGCTACTGGAGATCAGTGGAAAAATANAGAAGGGAATGGCAAACCACTTCAGTATTCTTGCCTTGAGAAACCCATGAACAGTATGAAAAGGCAAAAGTAGGACACTGAAAGATGAACTCCCCAGGTAAGTAGGTGCCCAATATGCTACTGGAGATCAGTGGAAAAATAATTCCAGAAAGAATGAAGAGACAGAGCCAAAGCAAAAACAGCACAAAGTTGTGGATGTGACTGGTGATAGAAGAAAAGTCTGATGCTGTAAGCTATAAAGAGCAATACTGCACAGGAACCTGGAATGTTGGGTCCATGAATCAAGGCAAATTGGAAGTGGGCAAACAGGAGATGGCAACAGTGAACATCAATTTCAGGANTGTGACTGGTGATAGAAGAAAAGTCTGATGCTGTAAGCTATAAAGAGCAATACTGCACAGGAACCTGGAATGTTGGGTCCATGAATCAAGGCAAATTGGAAGTGGGCAAACAGGAGATGGCAACAGTGAACATCAATTTCAGGAATCAGCGAACTAAAATGGACTGGAAGAGGTGAATTTAACTCAGATGACCATTATATCTACTACTGTGGACAAGAATACCTTAGAAGAAATGGAGTAGCCATCATGGTCAACAAGAGTCTGAAATGCACTAGTTGAACATAATCTCAAAAAAAGACAGAATGACCTCTGTTCATTTCCAAGGGAAACCATTCATATCACAGGAATTCAAGTCTATGCCTTGACCAGTAATGCTGAAGAAATTGAAGCTGAACGGTTCTATGAAGACCTATAAGATCTTTTAGAACTAACAACTAAAATAGATGTCCTTTTCATTATAGGGGACTGGTATGCAAATGTAGAAAGTCAAGAAACACCTAGAGTAACAGGCAAATTTGGTCTTGGAGTACAGAATGAAGCAAGGCAAAGGCTAATGAGTTTTGCCAAGAGAATGCACTGGTTGGTCATAGCAAATACCCTCTTCCAGCAACACAAGAGAAGAATCTACACATGGACATCACCAGGTTGTCAACACTGAAATCAGATTGATTATATTCTTTGCAGCCAAAGATGGAGAAGCTCTATACAGTCAGCAAAAACAAGACCAGGAGCTGACTGTGGCTCAGATCATGAACTCCTTACTGCCAAATTCAGGCTGAAATAGAAGTACGGAAAACCACTAGACAACTCAGGTATGACCTAAATCAAATCCCTTATGACTATACAGTGGAAGTGAGAAACAGATTTAAGGGACTAGATCTGATAGACAGAGTGTCTGAAGAAATATGGATGGAGGTTCGTGACATTATACAAGAGGAGTTGATCAAGACCAACCCCAAGAAAAAGAAATATGAAAAGGCAAAATGGTTGCCTGAGGAGGCCTTACAAATAGATGTGAAAAGAAGAGAAGCAAAAGGCAAAGGAGGAAAGATATACCGATTCGAATGCAGAGTTCCAAAAAATAGCAAGGAGAGATAAGAAAGCCTTCCTCAGCAATCAATGCAAAGATATAGAGGAAAACAATAGAATGGGAAAGACTAGAGAGCTCTTCAAGAAAATTAGAGATACTAAGGGAACATTTCGTGCAAAGATGGGCTCAATAAAGGACAGAAATGATAGGGACCTAACAGAAGCAGAAGATATTAAAAAGAGGTGGCAAGAATACACAGAAGAACTGTACAAAAATGATCTTCAAGACCCAGATAATCATGATGGTATGTATGATCACTCACCTATAGCCAGACATCCTGGAATGTGAAGTCAAGTGGGCCTTAGGAAGCATCACTACAAATAAAGCTAGTGGAGGTGATGGAATTCCAGTTGAGCTATTTAAAATCCTAAAAGATGATACTCTGAACATACCAGCAAATTTGGAAAATTCAGTAGTGGTCACAGGACTGGAAAAGGTCAGTTTTCATTCCAATCCCAAAGAAAGGTAATGCTAAACTACCACACAATTGTACTCATCTCACATGCTAGTGAAGTAATGCTCAAAATTCTCCAAGCCAGGCTTCAACCGTACACAAACTGTGAACTTACAAATGTTCAAGCTGGTTTTAGAAAAGGCAGAGGGACAAGAGACCAAAATGGCAACATCTGATGGATCATCGAAAAAGCAAGAGTTCCAGAAAAACATCTATTTCTGCTTTATTGACAATGCCAAAGCCTTTGACTGTGTGGCTCACAATAAACTGTGGAAAATTCTGAAAGAGATGGGAATACCAGACCACCTGACCTGCCTCTTGAGAAATCTGTATGCAGGTCAGGAAGCAACAGTTAGAACTGGATATGGAACAACAGACTGGTTCCAAACAGGGAAAGGAGTACATCAAAGCTGTATACTGTCACCCTGCTTATTTAACTTATATACAGAGTATGTCATGAGAAATGCTGGGCTGGATGAAGCACAAGCTGGAATCAAGATTGCCAGGAGAAATATCAATAACCTCAGATATGCAGATGACACCACCCTTAGGGCAGAAATCAAAGAAGAACTAAAGTGTCTCTTGATGAAAGTGACAGAGGAGAGTGAAAAAGTTGGCTTAAAACTCAAAATTCAGAAAACATTCAGAAAACTAAGATGGCATCCAGTCCCATCACTTCATGGCNGCATGAGGGGGAGGGCACAAAAGTCAGGCTGGCGGGCACACTTGGAGTGTGAAGCCAGTGGACGGTGCACCGGATTCCACTCTAGCCGCAAGCTTCCGAGCAGCCCAGGAAGAGGACCCCCTTTCAGGGAGCCCAAGGAAGAGGCCGCCAGCCCCCAGGCTCTGCTCAGCCCCCGCGGGGACCTGCTGCACCCTCTTGTTCCCGTGGAAGGACAGCCAAGGGTGCCACCCCCGCCCCCCAAGGGAGGGACCAGATCACAGGGAAGAGCCGGAGAAACGGGGACCAAGCAGGAGGCCTGGGGCGCCAGCCGCGGGCAAGCCCCTGGGACCACAGTCCCCGGAGGCCCAGGGTCCTCTGCTGAGGCAGCAATCCAGGAGGAGGAGGTGTCAAAGGCCAGGGGATCGCGGGGAGGTGACACTGCCCGACCGTCTGGAAAAGCGGCTGATGCGTTTCTGCAGGGCCGTGNCTGGGACCACAGTCCCCGGAGGCCCAGGGTCCTCTGCTGAGGCAGCAATCCAGGAGGAGGAGGTGTCAAAGGCCAGGGGATCGCGGGGAGGTGACACTGCCCGACCGTCTGGAAAAGCGGCTGATGCGTTTCTGCAGGGCCGTGATGTGCCTGGCACATGGATGCAGGGGGGAGGCGGTGACTATACCCCCGGGCGGGAAGCGCGTCTAATCCGCCCAGCAGCGAACAGTACAGACAGCCGCAGCCAAGGCTAACGGGGACGTGGTCGCTCTGGGAGGACAGGGGACCTGGGGCGGGCGGGGAGACCCCATCCTCGCGCGCTGTGGGGGCTGTCACCTTCAGCTCAGTTCAGCTCGGTCGTGTCCGACTCTTTGCGACTCCATGGACTGCAGCACGCCAGGCCTCCCTGTCCATCCCAACTCCCGGAGTTCACTCAGACTCACGTCCATTGAGTTGGTGATGCCATCCAGCCATCTCATCCTCTGTCGTCCCCTTCTCCTCCCGCCTTCAATCTTTCCCAGCATCAGGGTCTTTTCCAATAAGTCAATTCTTCACATCAAGTGGCCAAAGTATTGGAGTTTCAGCTTCAGGATCAGTCCTTCCAAGGAATAATCAGGGCTGATCTCCTTTAGGACGGACTGGCTGGATCTCCTTGCTGTCCAGGGGACACCTGCAGTATGGATGATTAAGGAGCACCATCGCGCGTGCCTGCTCCGTGTGGCCCTGGCTTTCATCGGACAGGGTAAGGGGCTTCCCTGTGGTCCAGTGGCTAAGCATTTGCCCTGCAAGTCAGGGTCAGCAGTCTGATCCCTGCTCCAGGAGGACCCCACAGGCCTGTGCTCTAGGCCTGGAAGCCCGGTGTTCCGCTGGTGAAGCCGCTGCAACGAGAAGCCTCCTCAGGTCAAGGAAGAGCAGCCCTCCCCTCCCCACAGAGAGAAGGCCTGTGCATCAGCGAAGACCCACCGCAGCTGAGGAGTTCACACAAAAATAAATCTTAGGGGAAAAAGCACGATGGGGTAACAGCAGCCCAGAACACTGTGGTCCTGAGGGAGTCCTCGGGGAGGGAGGGGCCGTGGGATGAGGGCCCACGAACGCTGGGCGTTGTCACCTGGGGGGCACCTGAGTCCTGGGAAGCCTGGGTGCTCGGACGCGCCTGGGGGCACTGTGGGGTGCGTGGAAGGCCCCTAGAAAATCAGAACCGTGAGCATGACTCCAAATCTATTACACAGAGCAGAACCCTCCAGCGGCCTACGGGAAAGAAGAAGCTGGAAATTTTAAAAAGAAAGAGAGACCAACAAGAAATAAACCCACAAACCAAAGACAACTAGTTCTTCTCAAGCAGGCAAGAATATACAAGAGGAAAAAGACCTCTTCAGCAAGCAGTGCTGGGAAAGCTGGACAGCTGCATGTGAACGAGTGATTCCCTCCCACCATACAGAAAAATAAACTCAAAATGGGTTAAAGGCTTAAATATAAGACAAGACACCATAAAACTCTACAGGAAAGAAAGAAAGTGAAGTTGCTCAGTCGTGTCCAACTCTTTGCGACCCCATGCCACCAGGCTCCTCCGTCCATGGGATTTTCTAAGCAACAGTACTGGAGTGGGTTGCCATTTCCTTCTCCAGGGAGTTTCCTGACCCAGGGATCGGACCCAGGGATCGAACCCAGGTCTCCCACATTGTAGACAGACGCTTTCCGTCTGAGCCACCAGGGAAGTCCTTTAAATATAAGACAGCATGAAACTCTAGGAGATCACAGGCACAACATGCTCTGANCCCAGGGATCGAACCCAGGTCTCCCACATTGTAGACAGACGCTTTCCGTCTGAGCCACCAGGGAAGTCCTTTAAATATAAGACAGCATGAAACTCTAGGAGATCACAGGCACAACATGCTCTGATGTCAATACACCGAACGCTGAAATCTGAGCTGAACCGCCCAAGGCAACAGAGATGAAAGCGGAAGTAAACAAGCGGGAAACAAGCAAGAGAAAGTCATCAGCCTCACAAGGTTCTGCACAAGAAAAGGAGACTGTGAGCAGACGAGGAGGACAGCCTACAGACTGGGAGAAAACGACTGCAAATGGTGTGGCCAGCAAAGGCTCAATCTCCAAAACATGCAAATAGCGCATGGGACTCAGGGACAGAGAAACAAACAGCCCAGCTGAAAAGTGGGCAGAAGACTCGACCAGAATTTCTCCAAAGAAGGGGTCCAGGTGGCCAATAGGATGCCAATGAAAAGATGCTCAACCTTGGTAACGATTAAAGAAATGCAAATCGGAACTGCAATGAGCTACCCCCCACACCAGTCAGAATGGCCATCATCAAAAAGTCTGTCAACAGTAAAAGCTGGAGAGGGTGTGGAGAAAAGGGAAGCACAGTTGGTGGGAAGATAAACTGGCACATCCACGACGGAGCACAGCTCCTCAAAGAAACTACGGCTAGAGTGTCCATCCATCTAGCAGCTCCACTCCTGCGCGTGTTTCGCTGCTGTGGTCTGTCAGTCAGTCACTGCATCGTGTCCAGCTCTTTGTGACCCCAGGGATTGCAGCCCGCCAGGCTCCTCTGTTCAGGGAATCCTCCAGGCGAGAGTACTGGAGTGGGTTGCCGTTCTCTTCTTCAGAGGATCTTCCTGGCCCAGGGATCGACCCTGGGTCTCCTGCACTGGAGGCAGATCCTTTACACTGAACCTCCAGGAAAGCCGGGCAAAACTGTAACTCGAAAGGAAGCACGCGTCCCAGGGCCCACAGCAGCAGAGTTTGTAGCAGCCGAGCCAGAGACGCAGCTGGACGGACGCCCATCGACAGATGAGTGGATAGGTGAGGTGCGGTTTGCATTATGTATGTGTGCATATATATATATATATATATCAGGTGGAATATTACTAATCCACTCAAAAAGAGTGAAAACAATGCCATTTGTAGCCGCATACTAAGAGAAGTTGGTCAAAGAAAGACAAACACCTTATGCTATCACTTATATGAGGACTCTAAAATATGACACCAAAGATCTCCCCTACGAAGCAGAAACACTCACAGGCACAGAGAACAGACTGCTGTTGCCAGGGGCGTGGGGGAGGGTGGAGCAGGAGTTTGGGATCAGCAGGCGCAAATTATCGAAGGGAGAAGCCTGGTCCCCGGAGCACGGGGAGCACCGAGGTGGGCTGTGCTAGGCCCCGCGGGAGAGAGGGTGGAGGAGGACACGGCCGACCGGCGCTGGGCCGACACATCTGAAACTGCTCTTCACCTGTTTGGCTGCAGCGGGGCTCGGTTGTGGCGCGTGGGAGCTAGTTCCCAAGGACTGAACCCAGCGCCCCTGCACTGGGGGGCACGGTCTTAGCCACTGGTCCACCAGGGAACGCCCTCAATAAAAGCTTCTTAAAATACAAAGCTAGGGGCCAGGAGGTAGAGCTAGTTCCTTCCCCACCCCGCCCCCCGCCCCGTAGGCGCCCGGCTGAGGAATGACAGGGTGGAAGCAGAGTCACTCAGAGGAGGTGCCTGGATGAGCCGTGATTTGCAGAGTGCTCGCCTGGGAGGCGGTCTCCAGACACCTGCTGGTCGTGGAAAAACTCCCCAACCCCTGGATTCTTCCGATTATGGACCCAAGAAATGCACACAAAAATGCCTGGAGTTGAAATTCCTGTGCCAGATATCAATTCACACAATAAAGTAATAGGGTGACGGCCTGAAGCTGGGGTAGGTCTGGGGCGTCAGCTCAGGGGGGTTAAGTCCTGGAAAAGCACAGGCGTCTCCAGCAGGAAACTCAGGACCAGCTGCCAGCCTGATTTGGGGCAGAAAAAGAAACAAGCCTCTTTTTAACAGTCACAAAAATGGATTTTTAGAAAGCACAGCAGAAGGCCAGGAACAAAGCCTGGGTGGCTGGTTTAGGGTCCCGGAGGCGGGACGGGGGTGGGGATACTTGCAGGCGAGAGATTAACACCCAGAAAATAAAGAGCAGGGTCCCGCTAATAAGAGAAAGAGGTCACGCGGGAGAAACCGAGCGAAACCCCCACCGGGAGCAGTCCTGAGGCTCAGAAGGACGACGGAAGGGAAGATGCCGGGCCCCACCGGCTGCTGGGGGCCTGCAAGCGCACCACAGAACACGGCTCGCGTCCACGCTGCAAACGGCTCCACCTTACTGCTACACCTTACGGCTGCCCCAGGGTGCTGCCGAAGCGGGCAGGCATGGCCTGGCTGGTCCAGGGCCCGCGGCAGGAGGCCACACCGCCCTGGAGCCCACCCTGCCAGCCTCCCCTGCACGCGGCAGGGTGCCCTGGAAAGCCGGGCACGTGGACCCCCGCCTTGGCCACTCTGCCCTGTATGCTGCAGGCTCCCAGGCTGTTTATCTCACTCTCCTCCAAGTTTATACAAAACCCTCTCCCTGGCCTGGGCTCTGATTACCCGTGAAGAATGAGCTTCGGGCAGAAAACAGACGGGGAGGGGCTGGCCCTGGACAGTTCTGAGCCAGGGATGCTAACGCCCCCAGGCACCCCCCGCCCCCAAGCCCAAAGCCTGGAGGGGCTGCCTGTGCCCCGGCCCTAAGGGGCAGCCCCATCGCTGTCTCCCCTCCGATCCCTGGGAGAGTGGGACTGACGCCCCCCCAGGCAGCATCCTCAGGAGCAGGGCCCGCTCCGCGCCCACACAGCTATGCGGAGGGGACAGTGTGGGTTCCGGCTCCCCAGCATCAGCAGCGGGACCCCCAGCACACCAGGAGCTGCGTGGGAGCCAGACTGCGGCTCCCACCTTTTAGTCCCTGGAGTGGGAGGGGGCCGCAGAGGCATGAGAGGAGACCCCTGAGAGTCAGTCCACTCTGATCCCGCAACCCTGTGTGCCCCCTGTAAGGCTCTCAGCGGCCTCCCGGGGTGAGGGCTGGATCTGCCGGGGCAGCGGGGTGGGGGTGACCCTGTCAGGGGGTTGATGCCTCCCACTTCTGTGATTCTTTAAGAGTCTCAGGGTTCGAGGATGCCATGAACACGCTCAGGGTCGGGCTCCTCCTTCCCCGGGCACGTGGCTCCTGTCCTGAAGGGACCGTGCTGCACAGGCGTGCCCATGGCTCCCGGGTCAGGGCCCGCGTCCGTCCTCAGGATCCCATTTCTGGCAAGAGGAAACAGGCGTAGAGCAGAGCTGGAAGCTGCCCGAGGCCACATGCTGGGGAGGCACTGGTCGAAGGTCCAGCCCGTCAGCCCGGGGGTCAGCTCTGGCTCGCTCAGTCCTGCACTGATACCTTGGCGAGTCCCTTCCCGCTCCGAGCTTCCATGTTTTCATCTATAACATACAGCTAATCCCAAACAGTCACTCAGTCATGTCCGACTCTTTGCAACCCCATGCACTGGGGCCCACTAGGCTCCTCTGTCTATGGAATTTTCCAGGCAGGAATACTGGAGTGGGTTGCCATTTCCTCCTCCATCCAAATCTTAGGGCTCTTCAGAGATGCCACAGGCAGACTCGGTCCTGCTCCAGGCTCTGTATTAAAGAGTGTGGTAAATGCACACTCATATTTTAGAGTCTTTCTGAAAAAACAGCTGACAATTACTGAGCCGCTGCTTTTCAGTCGATAAGTCGCGTCCGACTCTTGGGCCCCATGGACTGCAGGCACACCAGGCCTCCCTGTCTTCCACCAGCTCCCGGAGCTTACTCAAAGTCATGTCCATTGAGTCGGTGATGCCACCCAGCCATCTCATTCTCTGTCGTTCCCTTCTCCTCCTGCCTTCAGTCTTTCCCAGCATCAGGGTCTTTTCAAATGAGTCACTTCTTCACATCAGGTGGCCAAAGTATTGGAGCTTCAGTTTCAGCACCAGTCCTTCCAATGAGTATTCAGGGCTGACTTCCTGAGCCATTACTATATGACAAGTTCTTTCATACATGGATTAACTGATTCTGTCCACGAAATGCAGGTAATTATTCTCTATTCTACAGATGGGGAAGCCAAAGCAGACAGAGGCTCGATACCTTCTAGCAGCTGTCAGCTCCAGTGTTCTGATGGCCTCACAAAATGAGATGGGAAAGGTTCCCTCATTTTCTATTATTTATACAGGTTTGCACAAGGTCAGTGATATTTCTCCAACTGTTTAGAGAAATTCCTCAATGAAACCATCTGAACCTAGAAGTTTCTTTGTGGGAAGTTTTAAATTGTGAATTAAATTTATTTAATTGTTATAGGACTATCCAGAATTTTCTGTTGATTCTAGTGTCAGTTTTGGTAAATTATTTCATTTACATTTCAAATTACTTTTATAAAGTTGCTCACACTATCCTCTCATCACCTTTGAAAAATGATTTGGCTGTGCCTGGTCTTAGCTGCGGCATGGGAACTCTGAGTTGCAGCTTGTGGGATCTCGCTTCTTGACCAGCAATTGAGCTGGAGCAGAGGCAGCTTGCACTGGGAGCAGAATGTCAACCAGCAGATCCCAGGGAAGCCTCTTACCTTTTTAATGTTTGCTATATCTGTGGTTATGTCCTCTTTTTCATTCCTGACATTGGAATTTATGTTTCCTTTTTTTAATCCATTATTTCCAGGGGTTTATCCCTTGCATTTCTTCAAAGTACCAACTTTGGGCTTGATTGATTTCCCCTGAGTTTTGCTTTTTTTCCCACCAATTTCTGCTTTTACTTTTATTTCCTCTCACTATGGAGTTTAATTTGTTCTTTTTCTAGCTTCTTGAGTTGCAGCTTAGAGCATTAATTTTCAAACTTTTTCTAAAGCTATAAATTTTCCTCAAAGGACTGCTTTACCTGCCTTCCACAGCATTTAATGTGCCATAGTTTCACTACTGTTCATTTTAAATTATTCCACAACTTTTCCTATGATTTATTATTTGGCTCATTGATGATTTAGAAGTGTGATATTCAATTCCAAGTCCTTGGAGGCTTTCTTGTAGTTTTCCTGTTTTTGAGTTTTAATTTATTTCAGAGAAGGCACACTTGTATAATTTCAGTCCTTTGAAACTTGTTGAGACTTCCTGGCCCAGGACGCAATCGGCTTCGTTTAGCATCCTATGCACGCATGGGAAGAACATGCGTTCACAGGCAGCGGGCGCCGTGTTGTGTTGTACGCACGTGAGCTCAGGCACGTGGGCGCATCCTCTTTGTTGTTTGAACTGTGGATGCCTACTTGCGGATAGAGAAACAGGGGCGTCCCTGGCTGTCCACTGGTCAAAACCACTCTTCCACAGTGTGGGTTCGATCCCTGACCTGGGAAATAAGAACCCACACACCAAAAGAGAGAGAAATGGAACAGTGGGACAGAAAGGCACCCGGAACAGAGCCTCACACACGCAGTCGCTTGGTTTATAATGCGGACTGCTCTCCACATCGGTGGGAAGAGGATGGTCTTTGCAGTAAACAATGATGGTCCACTGGACATCCATACAGGAAAGATGAGCTCTGACCCCTACAATATTCACAAGAATCAACCTGCAATCCATCACAGAGATAAGTGTGAATGCTGAAACAATTAAGCTTCTAAAACAGGGGAGAATGTCCTAATGAAACATCACTGAAGGTGAGAAAAGTGATAAATTGGACGTCATGGAGAAAACTGTTCAACACAGCAACACCAAAGATAGCAGAGGAGAATGGCAATAACTCCAGTCAAAGCGCACACAAATGTGCATCTGCCGATACAATGTCCAGCCATGTGTAAAGCCAGGGACACAGCACCCGGAATATATAAAGACTCTCTAGAAAATCACTAAGCTGATGGAGCCGGGTGCGAGCCCACGCGGCTGGGGCCCGCGCGGGTCCTGCTCACCCGGCCAGGCGGGAACAGCTCCCGCCCCCAGGCCCTCCCAGAGCGCGCCCTGGGAACTAGCCTGGGCCTCCTTAAGCGGGGAGGCGGCGGGGAAGCTCCGGCCGCGGCTCCGCCCCGGGGTTGCCTTTCCCTTAGAAGGCAAAGCCCTAAGCCTCGCCTCTAGCCGGCGGAGAGCCGCGCAGTGCCGCCCAAGCTCCCCTCGCCCCCGACGCCGTCGCCAGAGCCCCGGGAGGGCCCGAGGCCCCGCGCACTCGGCGCTCCAGCCGGCTCGGCGTAGACTGGGCGGGCACCGGGGCGGGGCGCGCGGCCTCGCGGGTTTGAATGGAAGGATCCCGAGCGGCGGGGGCGGCGGCCCGCAGGTCCTGAAGCCAGCAGTCGTCCCCGGCCCCCGAGCCCGAGACATGCGGCGGGAGAGGTGAGCGGGCGGGCGGGGCCATGGGGACGGCGAGGCAGGGGACAGGCACCGAGGACCGCGAGGCGCGGAGGCGGGCGGCCCTGGGCGCGGGGCCGGGCCGGGGTCCCGGCGGCCGCCGGCTGGGCGCAGGTCTGGCCGCGCCCACGCCTCCGTCGCCCGCGCACTAGTCTTCGCGCGCGGGCGCGGCGGCCCCGGAGCAAATCGCCATTTCGCCGCGGTCCCTCCTATCCTCGGCGGCCGCGAGGATCCTTGTGGTTGAGCTTGGCATCTGAAAGAATGTGACTCCGCGCTTTTAAAGATCTGGAGCACCAACCGGAGCGCTCACCCGAGCCGGCCGGAGCCCTGCCCCGGAGCCCAGCCCCGCCCGGCCTCCCCNGCTAAACAAATGTCTGTCACTGAATGGACAGTCTGAGTGTGAAGGTGCACAGGAAAGGTGGTGTCAGACGGCAGACTGGTGGTTAACCAGATAAGGAGGCAGAGACAAGAGAGAAGCATACAGGTTATCTGAGTACGGACTCCCAGCTATGCTGGGCTCAGCATCACCCAAGCCCATCTGTTCCCCAGACAATTGGTTTTTAACAGAAAACTCACTTTGGCCTACAAGAACTTGCATGACATTCCCTGCATGACTTAAAAAGCAACTCTGAGCATGTTCCCACATCCTGAGCCTGAAGCCTCTGAGGCCTTTGCCACCTCTGCTTCTGAGGTGCTGTTGAGAGGCGAAGTGTTGGATGTGGCATTGGGGATTTCTCATTTGAAGAGCTCAGCTCCATCTGCAGGACCATCAATGCCACCAGCGCCTCCATTGGGGGCTGGTCGCTCAAGGCCTCTGTCCTTGGATGTTCTTGGGCCTGCACTTCCGGCTTCTCCTCCCACTCCTACGAGGGCATCTTCCCCTGCTCCTCCTCCGCTACCACTTCAACCTCTTCAATGATGTCTTCCACCAGCAGCTGGACCACACGACTTCTCCCTCCTCTGGAGCTGCTCCTTCCTCCTCTGCCTTCCCACTGAAGAAGGCCGCCTCCACGACTGGTGGGCCACCTGCTCCCTGTGACATCCCTGATGTCCCCAACGTGCCAGCATGTCTCAGGGTTCTGGCACCCTGAATCCTCAGGTTCACACCGAAGAAGCCCCAGTGTCCCCGTGAGCAGCAGGATGCAGGGAAGGTTGATGTCGACAAAGGTGCTCAATTCAGCCTGCCTTGGTTAAAATCACCTGGGTCTCGTGTACTATAAGCAGAGCTTCTCTGCGTGAGACTAAGACACATGAAGTCCCCAAGCCTACAGTCTCAGCCTGTCACCTGCCACTCTCATGACGTGAACCCAGGCTCTGCATCCAGGCTGTATGAGCCTGAGCTTCCACTCTGGGGAGAAGAGTTGGTTCTGGCCTCAAGACCCATCTGTCTTCAGTTCACACCTCCTGACCCCCTCACAACCTCTGTATCTTGTCTCTTACCTCTCATGGCCAGACCTTCCTCTTGGAGGTAATTCTGCAGGAGATTGACTCACAGGCCATTATCA